>JANUWF010002701.1:2167500-2498219 GCA_026120185.1 Voacanga thouarsii
ATGGCCTACCGGGTAAAATACTCCTCATTCTCTACACCCAAACAAACCGATTGTCCATTCCGGCAACACACAGTTCACATGACTAAAACTTGCTAGCTCGGACCGGCATGACCTATTGGACTGACATCTTATCCGGGAAGGACTTACTCCTCAGAGGTGGCCACCTACTGAGAGACTTACCCTAACCCTTCAAAGACTAGTCCTAGTAGTCTACCCTTATTGAGTACTCAACATTGACTGTCCCACTTGGGAGAAAATAGATAAAACATTGCTTTACTTGGAAATAGCAATTAAGGATTTCTAAAATTTGTGTCAAAGTGGGTTTTAGAAAGAGTTTAGTGTTTGAGCAAAACTAGTTGATTGATTTTCAAAAGATTTATTTGATTGAACAAGAAAGAAGTAGTCCTTAATTGCCTTTACAAAATGAGTGTCCGTACACTTCACGTTTGGCTTGCTATAGTAACCTTTTGACATCAAATAAGTTTATGCAGGAGCTTACCTGATCCTTGCTTGAGCTAAATCAAAGATCTTTCAATGCTGGCCTAATCCCGCCTGGGGTAAACACAAGCCATAATTAAACTCAAGCCATATTTGCTTCCATAAATAATCCTAGTTCAACTTATTACAATCATGACTCTAATGTCCTAAGTTTTAAAGCTAGATGATATATGTTTTATAAATAGGTCTAGCTTGATAACAAGATAACTAAGGATTGCAAAATAATTACTATACGTTATAGGTTTAAAATATAAACATTTGATATTAATAAATAAACTAGAGTTTATTTGATGAAGGATCCTAAGTCTTAGATGTTATTATTAAAAATAATAACTTATTACTATTCTCTTAATTAATAATAATAATTAATAGTTAGAAAATAATTGATAAATTAATAAGTAATTATATATTTTGATTAAAAGATAATAAATAAATTTTAATAGTATTTATGAATATAAGCCTTATAAGATTAATATTTTACCTATTATGATTATTTATATAAAAGGTTTTATTTAATATTATTATTATTATTATTATTATTATTATATGTATAATGTTTATATATTTTATTTTTAATAAAGATATCATTTATTTAGCTAAAATTTCACTATTTCATATAACAATCCAATTCCAAATCTCCTTAGGGTTTTGGAAATCATTGGGAGGAAATATAATATTAGTAATAACATTTGGTTAATCAAAATTGCTTAGGATCAACAAAGTCATGGTCATAATTCTCCTATTGCCAACAATAATCAAGAGCATAAATTCTAACACTAACCATTCAATTCATGAATAAAGGCTTAAATCCATAGCTACCATCACATGATCTAAACTTCACTAAGCATAATCACAATCATGGCTTCAACAAGAATACAAGAACATAAAACCCTATTCACAAAAGGTGACATAATATCTAGCATGCTCAACCATCCAACTCACTCAAGACATGAAAAACATGCATCGATCCACAAGAAATACTATAGCACTTAATCTTGGCAAAACATCCTCATACTCTAATCTCAACTCCTTCATTCACAAGCATATACTTAACTCGCAAACATATTCCATCCTTTTCCAACAACAACTAAGAGACATGGAGCTTGAATTTAAAGAGAAGGTTGAAGAGGCTTACTTGAATGATGACTACCTTGAAGAAGTCTCAAGAGAATCCTCATGCTTGGAAGCTTGATCCGTCTAAGGAGGAAGAAGAAAAATGGCCATGGTTGGAACAACCATTTTGGCTGAGAGAGAGAGAGAGAGAGAGAGAGAGAGAGAGAGAGAGAGAGAGAGAGAGAGAGCATTAGTACTTTATTTTAAAGATTGAAAAGGAATGGAAGATGAACATAATTATTCATGGTTACCTTGAGAGAGTTCTTGAATTCCCAAGAAAAATTCTGGTTTTTGATCCGATAGAAGAATTTTGTTTTCAGTGTTTGATGTTATAAAATTAGAAATGGACTCTAGAGGGTGAGTAGACGTGATCTGGAGTTTTTGGGAGAGATTGGAGGTGTTTAGGGTGGTCTTAGGCTTGAAGAGTGGTGGTGTGTGTTCTTGGTGAAATGGAGAGAATGGAGAGAAAGCTGGACGAATTTTGCTGAAGGGGTTGGTCGAATGGTTAGGGGATTCTTGTGATTGAATTTTCAGATTAGGGAGAAGAGGGAAAGCTGGTTGTTTGAAATTCAAAAGAAGTAATTTAGGGAGTGAATTAAGGTAGAAGATATGGTAAGAATGGCTTGGTTGATGGAGGTCTTTGGGAGCTTCAATGGTTGACTGGTTTGGCTAGGATTTTGCTGAGATGAATGATGTTTGAATGGGTTATAGGTTGGCCAAAATTCAGAGTGTAATGGTGGAAGATTTTCTGGTTGTTTGAAGCTTGATCCAAGGAGTTTTCATGGAGCAATTTGCTGGAATTTTGAATTTTAATTGGAGGCTTGATTGTAGTGATTGATGGAGTGATTTAAGGAGTAGCCATGGAGCTTCATTCGTGCAGATCAATGGAGGGGGTGAAGGAGTTCAGTTCATGGCTGACTTATGTTAGTTTCACAGAAAGTTGGAGTGGTTTTTTGGACAAGGTTGGAGAAGGAACAAGGCTGGAATTTCTGGTTGTCCATTCGAATGGTTTACTAAAATTTTTGTGCAGATTTTTTTGCAATGTTCTAGCCAACTTGCAGAAGGTTTGAAGGGGTATTGGAGGGTCCTTTAAGCCTAGTTTCCAGCCTTCTTAATGGAGGAAAGATAGAGGTGAATTACTGGTTTGAAGGCTAGAAAAAACAGCTTGGTTTTTGGACTGCTATGTTGCGAATTCTGCCCAAAATTTTTTTCCTAGTTTTCACAGCTTTGTGCAGTCCGAATTTTGGCCAAAGTTTTCAGTTTTCAAGCTGAGTAAATTGGCTATTTTTCTGGCAGTATTTAAGTGAGAAATGTGGATGAAGATTTCGAAAGTTGGACTGACCAATAAGCTGGAAAATTTTTCTAGATTACTACATGAAGAAGATGAATACTTGTAGGGTGGAGTTTGAAGGTTCAACTATGGAAATTAATTCTCTTGGGAACCTTCCTTAACTCTTTCCCTATTTTCAGCCAAAACTCCATCCTCTAAGAATTATTTTTGAGATTCCAAGGTTAATAAACCTTGCTGAAATTTCTAGAAATAAAAATGGCCTTGGGATGAATTGAACAACTTAATTGAAAAAGAATTAAGGTAGGCTAGAGAGTAGAAGGATATGAGTCCTTTAAGAATTCTTGCAGGGCATAAGAATAGGATTAGGACACTCCTTTCATGCCTTCTCTAGGACAACACTCTTATTTCTATTCATGGAGCATAAGGCCGAAAATCCCAATCCTCAAGCAAAAATAAAATTAATCATGCTAAAACTTAAATGTTGGAATTTGAACTCAAGACCTCAGATTAATTCCAAAGTTCTAACCACTATACCACAACAACTCTTGTTTTTATTTTCTCTTATAAATATTCTTCCTATTTACTCCTCAAGCTATTTCTCTATTTTCACTTCAAGAAAAATTACCATTTTGACTTTCCCACTCAATAAGCACAATTAAGCCTTTTAGACTACAAATCACAATTCCAAAGCACATAAAATCATTCAAAAATATATTTATGCATGCAAGAAAATATGATATGCATCTCAACCCCCTTACTCTAGGGTTGGTTTTAGTTGGGGTTTCACACAATGATCCACGACTTCCTGGATTATTTCCGCTTTCCAAGGGAGCTACCCTAAAGTAAACATCCAAGTCATGTTTCCCAGGGCCCTGGATATTTAGATCATTCAGACAATCACAAGGGGCGATATAGTATAGAAACTATCTTGTACAAGTCTGTTTTAACTAACTAGTCACACATACCCAACATGCAAGTATATTGGCCCTACGATAGAACCTCAACTATAGCATATCAAAGCATATGCTTCCAGCTTCGTCAGACCACCAACTCATACTCAAGTCGTAGAGTACTAGTCCACGCTGTAGCGGTAGTAGTCTAGGTTTCTACTATATAGTACTTTTAGAAACCACTACTACAGGTCCTGTTCTACGTATTCAAAATACGCTTATGTCATGAAGTGAGGACTACTCACTGGCTAAAGGTAAGCCATTCCCTATTTAGAATTCACAACATAATAACCTAGACATGATGAGACTCCCATTCTCATCAATCAGTTAAGAACGAATGTTTATGTGTTAAGTAACCCGTGATCCATACCTTACTGTGAAAGACCTCCATTCACATGGACCACTTACTTAAACACAATAGGTCTTTTCCAAACGTAATTGTGCAGAAATAAAATTGTAAATTCACAAACAATTTCTGAAAATAAATTTTTTTTAATTAAAATATTCAAATTTTACATCAGAAACCTAGTCTAAGAGAGCATACATCCCAACAATAATTTACCAAGAAAACTATGAAATCTTAGAGTAATAAACTAATAATATCCACTTTCAAGAAAAGAAAAAAAAAATTGATAACATGAAATTTGAATGTGACAACTAGAGGGATTGGTTGCAATTTATCCTATATAAATGAGGAACTAGTTTTTTGGAACCAAGTCAACAAGGGAGGTTGCCAAAAGATTAAAGGTTCAATAAAGGATTGAGCCATCCAAATCATAGCTTAATAGGACCATTTTAGACTATTTAGAGACTCTTATCTTTTTTTAAATTCTTGGAGTAATAGTAAAAAGTTTTAGACCTAACTTTTTAATCATTCATTGAATGATGGAACTTGTATAGTAATAGTATTATGTCATCAATAGTGACATTTTTGGTCGAATCAAAAGTAGTAGTGCTCATGAATTCAATTATAGGACATGATAGATTTTTTTGTTTGGAAAATGTCTTGGATTCTTGGACACTATCATTAATGTTAAATTAGTCACTAAATTACATGTGCTTGCATCGGTCAATTCATGGTGGCTCAAATGAAAAACAAAGGTGAAAGGATTGAAGACATTAAGTTAGAAATACTAAACTTTATTTATTCTTTTACTTATTGATGTCTATCATGTAACACCCTTACTAAAAGTAAGAGCAGAAGTATATCAAATCGGGTGTCACCCCGTCCAGTTACCCAGACACAGGGTCTTTATAACGAAGACCAAAAAAGTATACAAGGTCCAGACTCATACTAACATTATCATATTCATATATATATATATATATATATATATATATATATATATAAAACAAAGAACCTCACACATGCAATCTCCATACTACATCAGTGATAAAGTACATGATCAAAAAAGAGATCGTCCAGACCTGGGCTGTTGTCACTGTGGTATCGTCCTTCTATCCATAGGTCTACTCAATTTCAGATCCTACAAAAGAGTAAGATAAAAGACATGTGTAAGTGAAAAATCATCCAGTGAGTCCTGTGTGTGCTAGTGCTTTATTCAAGAAATAGAGTATATAAAACCTTCATGGAAAAACATTTCATTTTCATACTGGAAACAACTCTAAAACTCTTTAAAGAAGAGTTTATTTAGAACTCAATCATTTTTTTTTGAAAAAATGTGTTTCAATTTCAAATCATTGCTATAGTTTTCAAATCACAAGCACTTCTCCAATAGAAGGTTGGCCTGTATGCAAAGCTCAAAAGGCATTAATCACTTTTCTTACATTGTTTAACCGACTCAATAAAGTGAAAAACAAATAAAAAAAAAATAAAAGAAAAGAAAAGAAAAGAAAAGAAAAGAAAAGAATACATACATGTCAAGGATGGAGAATTATGTAACTCAAGCCATTATTTTGACAAACATGATCTTAAAGTATTTAATCATTATCATAACTAATTATTCTCTTGGCATCATGAAGGATTAAAATAGATTCATTTCTTTGGTTAATATATGAAATCACTACCTTCTAGATAAATTAGAATCACTTGGTCTTGTCTCAACTAATTCATCCAAAAGATGCATTAAACACAATCCTTAATTAAATTCCCTTGGTCTCGGCGAATTTAAAACATGAAATTAACCAATGAATCCTTCGTCTCGGCAAACATCAATTAACCTTTAATTACCTAGTCCTCATCAATTAACCCCATTGGTCTCGGTGAGTTAACAGATAATAAATATGAAATTAATAAATTAAAACCACCATCAATCCCTTTGGTCTCAGCGAATTAATGGAAAGAACCAATCAATTAATCTCGTAATAAGCTCAAGTAATTAAATAACAAGAAGAAAAACTAATTTATCAAAAGATCAAATAACTCTAAATATTATGAATACCTAAAAATTACAATAAAATAATTAACACATCATTGTTCAAGAAAAAGAAAACAAAGTAAAAAAAAGCATTCATAGACAAGCCTCATTCTTCTTCCTTTGAAGACCTTCTTGCACAACCCTCCTTAAATTGAAGAATTCCTCCTTTGATTTGAGTGATTATCTGTGATGATCATTGAATTCTCCCATTTTCCTTTGTGTTTTCCATCTATTTATAGGCTTGGTAAGTACCTAAACTCTTGGTGTAATGTTCTGGGCTGAGAAGAGGTAGGAAAGTACTAAAACTCCACAGATTACCAAAAATCGCGTAGAAAAATCAAAGCTCCGCCTTTTCCTTAGAGCACAGCCGGCGCCGCCTTAGCTCTTGGAGCTAGTGCCGGTTGTGTTCTGGTTCTCTACTCGTTCGTCGATTTTTTCCGAATTTCGCACACTGTAGTCCAAAATGCAGCCGGCGCCGGTTCCACTCTGTTTCACCAATTTTTCACCAATTTTATTGTTATCTCGAAGTTCATGTAAATAGTACATGGCTGGTGCCGGTTCCTCTGTCCTGGCCAGCGTCGCCTCTATTCTATTTTGCGGTGTTTTTACTTCATTTTACCCCAAAAATCTATAATAATGAAGAAAATACCTTTTCATGGGTAAAATCTCAAATATAAAGGAATATGACTAGTTATTGAATAAAATGTATCACAAAAGAGCTTCAAATAACTAGGAAAAATATGACTAATTTAGCCCATATCATATTCCCTCACATTTAGCTCTTGCTTGTCCTCAAGCAAAGTACCAAGAACAAGTAGGAAAATACAAAGTTTCATCAAATCACTCAATCAATTTTAAAACAATATCTTCAATGATTTCTTCATTCAAGAGCATAAAACACATGCTACTACATCTTTCACAACAAATGCAAGACTTGTGTAAGTGATAAATGACTTAGTAGAACCATCTTAAGACTTAACAATATTCTCAAACCATTGGAAAGAATTTAGTTTAAAAAGAATATGCATTCCATAGGCTTACTTTTCATACCATCTCTCCACTAATCCGAGACATATCATGATTCTACTTAGATCAAGTAGGACTTTTAAGCTTGTAATGTAGCTTATCAAACGAAGGGTATAGGAGAATCAAAAATCAAAGAAGCTGAGAGTTCGCAAAAAAAGGAGAAACAAAATAAATCAATAATTTCCAACTCTTCTTGCTCTCCTATTCTAAAAATCAATCCAACCATAACCTTATTTAGCAAGTACAACTCCACTCAAGTAAATCCTGCATTTTTTTTCTTTTTCTTTTCTTTTTTCATCAACTTTTCTCTATTTCTTTCACAAGATCACTCAAATTTCTAGCAATGGTGTCAAGTACTTTATATGAACTTAACTTTTATAGCTCAATCACCATTCCTTTTGTGATCTTTCGTCTCTCTTTTCCTTTCAAAAATTTTTCTTTTCTTTCTTTTCTCTCTTCTTTTCACTCTTACTGTCTTTCTTTCCCGATTTCTTTCTTTCCATCTTTTCTAGCAGTTGTTTCTTTTCTTCTCTTGTTTTCAATCTCTCCTTTCTTTTTCTTCTCTTTCTTTTCTTTTTCTAGCTCAACACAACTATTGATACATGATTGAAAGTAACGAATCATGATCTTCCTCTAAGTATTCTTCCTCAACATTCTTTTACATATACTTTCATCCATCAAGAGCATAAAGATTTGGAAAATTATTCAAACTCTCAGAAACAAGCAATGGACAAAGTATGATAATGGGTTTTAAAGAAAGAAATCAATAATTTAGGCTCAAAATAGGCACTAGGGATAATATAACAATAGGTAGGCTTGAAAAGCTCAAACTATCCAAAGAAGGCCCATTACCGTCATCCCTAAGTTAAATCATGATTGTCTTTTTTATTTCGCCTCGAGAGATATTCAAGTAAGTTATAGAATGTTCCATGAATTTTAGTAGAAAAACAGGTTTAAGAACAATGCAAAGCATTTGATAAAGACCTACTTCGTCCAAGTGAGTGCAAAAAGTTATGCATAAGCCATAAATGGTCTAGAACATATGCTCTATAATCCATCACAAAGACACGCACTAAAAATATAGCTTGAAATCGCAAAGAAAATTAGAAATTTTTTTGAAAGTTTTGCTCAAAATGTTTCCAAGAAGGCTAAAGTATATGCATAGAAGACTTGTCAATCAAATCACTCCCCCACACTTAAACTGGATATTGCCCTCAATGGCTAAATAAATATAACAAAGAATAAACCATGCCATGGGACCAAAAATATAAAGGAGGAGAGATAAGAAAAACAAACTTCCATTCCAAATTAGCTCCAAAAGTTTCACTCTTCTAAATCTTTAAATTTTCAGAACTTTTAAACCAAAATTTTCTAAAGTAGCTCACTACTAAGAAAACACCAAGATAATTGATAAAAACTTGTACAAAGTATATCACCAAACCACTCCCCCACACTTAAATTGTACAATGTCCTCATTGGCAAAAATTAAACATAAGAAAGCATCTCCAAAGGGACTAAAAATAATAAGGGGTTAGAAATTTTAAGTAATACTGCCCAAGTGAAATAATGCTCCAATGGATAGCCAAGCTTGAGGTAAAGAGAAGGGCTTGTCCAAGGGAAGGACTGTATGCCTATAAAACAAAACACAAATTAAAGCACATGAAAAATAATAATAAAATAAAAACATACCAAAATAAAAGAAAACAAACTAAAGAAAAAGACTAAAATAATAAAAATAAAACAAAAACGCTCTACACCCATCATGCTTCCTCATCAAACCTTTTGAAAAGAAATTAAAGCTCAAAATAGAAGATATGCATGATGAATGTAGAATGAAGAATGGAGGATTTTGAAAAATGGAAGGTTCATGAAAATAATTTTTTTTTCACTAAAGAAAAACACATAAACCTCTTTCTCTAACATTTCTTTAGATACACAAATATTGTTGTCAACATATGAGGGTACAAGGTATCTAACGTGAAACCCCAGTCAAAACCAACCTTAGAGTAAGGGGGTTGGAATGTATATCATATTTTATTGCATGTTTAAATATATTTGTATATGATTTTATGCGCATTGAATTTGTGTTTTATAGTCTAGGGGGCTTGATTATGATTATTGAGTGAGAAGGGCAAAATGGTAATTTTTTCTTGAGGTGGAAAAAGGGAGATAGCTTGCGGATTGAATAGGAAAATATTTTTAGGAGAAAAATAAGAACAAGAATTGTTGTGGTTTAGTGGTTAGAGCCTTAGAATTAATTCTTGAGGTCTTGGGTTCAAATTCCATCATAGGAGCTTTAGCTTGGTTAAATTTTATTTTTGCTTGGGAAGTAATATTTTCGGCCTTATGAGCTTGGAGTAGGGTAGAAATGTTGTCCTAAGAGAGACATGATAGGAATATCCAAATCCTACTCCTTTGCTCTACACAAAATTCCTAAGGGGAATTCATTTCCTCTTGATCCTTAATTTTTTCTATTTCTCAACTCATTAGTTTGATCAAATTGTTCTAGCCATTTTATTTCCAAAAATTCCAGCAAGGTGCTGTGGCTTTGAAGGTTCAAAATGTCTTAGTAAAAGACATCTTATGGACCAAAGCAATGGAAGAGGGGGAAGGATTTCAAGTGAATTAAATTCCTCTAGTGAACTTTCTAAAAATTCCCTCTAGCTAGGTTCATCTTCCTTCTTGGAATGAACTGAAATTTTCCAACTTCTTGTGCCTTAAAGGTGTCGAAATTCTTAGTCATTATTCCCTCCCAAATGCTGCCAAAAAATGGCCTTGTGGATCAGCTTGCAACCTGAATTTTTCTGGCCATTTTCTGACTGCACAAAGGGTGGTGCAAAACCAGGAAAATTCCTGGGCAAATTCGCAGCTTTGGAGGTCCAAAACCAAGCTATTTTCTTTCAGTTTTTGCTTAGCACCTTAGCCACGTTTTTCCTCCCTAAAGAAGGTTGGAAACCAGCCTTGAAAACCCCCTGAAATCTCCTTCAAACTCTCTGCAAGCTGGCTGGAAAATGGCAGCTGAAAACTGCCCAGAAATTCCAGTCTTGCGAAAATTAATTTTCCAGCTTTATTTCCTAATTTTACCCTAGCCGAAACTCCATCATTCTTCTACACAAACCACCCTTAAACCTCCAATAACTGAACTCCATTGTCCTCCCCAAGCTTCTGCACGAAAATCCAGTCATGGCTGCCTAAAAGATTTCCAAAAAAAATTCTGCAATTATGCCTTGATTTGGATACCAAAATTCTAGCCACCATGATTTAACAACTTTCCATAAAATATACCTCAAACAACCAGACCTTCCCTTTACCATTACACTTCTTATTTTCAGCCACCCTTAGCCTCCCCCAACCAGCATTCCTCTAGCCGAAACACTGCCCAACAATTCGGCCATGGCAGACTTCCAAAAGCTCTCTAATAATCAAAGATATTCTTGAATATTTAGTTTCCAAATTTGCTTCCTAAAAGTATTCTTCAAGGATTTCAACAACTAGCCTTTCCTTTTCCCTTCCAAACCAGAGAATCATCTTCCTAAACCCTACAACCAATTCAGCCAGCCCTAATCCTCCAAAATTTTGGCTGCTGCAAATCAAAACCTCTCAATTCCCTTCAACCTTCAAGAACACATAGCACACCAAGAACACCTACTCATTCCTTTCACCTAATACCTCTCCAAATCACTTCAAACCACTGCTAAAAACTCCAGAATTCATCTACTCACTGCTGTGAGTCCACCCACACCATTCTTAACATCAAAGTCCAAAATCCAACTTGCTAGTTTGGATAAAAAACCAGAAATTTTGTGAAGACTCAAGAACACCTTTAAGGTAGGTTTGTTCTAACAACTTCGTCTTCTCCAATCTTGATCTCTAATGAATATATATATGAATAAGCATGCTAATAGACTCTCTCTCTCTCTCTCTCTCCCCCTCTCTTTTTCGAATGACTTCTTCACCAATGGCCATGCTTTCTTCATGTTCCTTGGACGAATTTAGACCTTTAGGAGTTGAGATCCATTCGAAACTCCTTCAAGGTATTCATCAATCAAGTAAGCCTTTTCAACCCTCCTTGTAAATTCTAGATTCATGTCTCTAGGACGTTATTGGTAGGAGATGGATTATGAATAGGATTTGAGCATGTGTTGTTGTGATGAGTTGAGATTGAAGCATGAATGAATGTGTGTATATGATGGAGATGGGATTGATGCATGTGATGATCTATTTTGGATGATATTATGATGTTTTAGGGTTTAATGCATGTCTCCATCTTCTGAGTGATGTATGTGATCAAGCATGCTAGAGATTATGTCATCTATGATGAATAGGATTTATATTCTTGGTTGATTATTAAAGCCATGGTTATATTTATGCTAGAAAATGTTAGATCATGTCTTGATATCGTTAGATCTATGCTTATATGCATGATTTGGATGATTTGATGAATTGAAGGGTTGTAAATGTTCATGATTGTGGTTAGCAATAGAACTATGGCTATGATCTAGTTGTCCCTAAGCTAATTTTATTTCTTCAATAAAATATTTAATATTATGATTTTTGGCTAGTAATTTCGAAAACCTTAGGAGGGGTAGATTTGGAATATTATATATATAATAAGGATATTTTAGTCAAATAAATAATAGCTTTTGCTAGAAAAATAAAATATATAGATATTATATATAAAATGATAATGTCAAATAAAGCCTTTTATGAAAATAATCATAATAAGTAAAATATTTACTATTAAAATTTAATTATTATCTTTTAACCAAAACCTACTAAAATTTATTTAGTATCTTTCAATCAAGACTCATTAAAATTTATTTTCAACTAATTTTAATTATCAATTATTTTCTAGCAATTAATTATTAATAAATTATTATTTTACCTAGTACCACCTAGGACTTTTCATCAAATAAAATCTAAATTATTTTAGTGAGATTTAAACCTTCAACTTATTAGTACCTATTTCCCAAAACTTTAATTATTTTAAATATCAAAATTAGCCTTGGCTTATAAACCTTTTTATTTATTATTTGGTCTTAAAGCTTGGGACACTAGGATCATGGTTGTAGTAGTGAGTTGAGTTAGTTTATTTGTGAAAGTGGTTTGGGTTGAGTTTGATTGTGGTTTGTATTTACCCCATGCGGGGTTAGGTCAGCTGTTGGAGACCTTTGTTGTGAGCAAGGATCAAGTAAGCTCCTGTATAAAACCTGTTTGATGCAAAAATGATTTTTTTTATGGCAAGCCAAATGTAGAGTGCATGGTCACTTATTTCTGTAAAGGCAATTGTGGATTATTTCCATTCTCATTTCAGACAAATGAATTATTTGCAAATCAAGGGGTGGTTTTACTCAAAACCTAAAACTCTTTCTAAAACCAGTTTTGCCCCAAATTTTGGAAAACTTTAATTGCCATTTTCAAGTGGAACTATGTTTTGTTCATTTTTCCCAAGTAGGATACGTTACGTTGAGTACTCAATAAGAGTAGGCTAGTAGTACTAGTTTTGAAGAGCAAGAGTGAGTCTTTTGGCAGGAGGCCACCTCCAGAAGATAAGCTCAACTTAGAGAAACGTCAGAACTACTTAGTCATGCCGGTCCGAGCTAGCACTTTTTATTTCAGTCAAGTGACTGTGTTATGCTGGAATGGACACCCGGTTGTTGTTTGGGTATAGAGAAGGAGGAGTATCTTGCCCGGTAGGCCGATCACCTACCTTTTGTCAGTCTACAAAAAGTGTGGCATTTTGACCGGTAGTATGCACAAAGTATGGCATACTGACCATGTGGAATGGGGCCCAACGTGTGGTAACCCATGACCACCCTTTTTGAGTGGTTGATTTTATTGTGCACTTGTATGGTTTCAAAAAGAGGAAAACACCACTCTTGCTTTTGACTAATGTTTATTGCTTGCTAATATTTCTCTTATAAAGATTTCACACTTTGCATCCATGAACTGTTTTCACTGAACACCCAAAGCACACACGGACTTACTGAGATTTCTGTCTCATCACCTTTTTACCATGATTTCAAGTCGATCCTACTGTGGGGATGAGTAGCTAGTGTTATCTGCCTTGGAAGAGAATGTTGTCTTTTATTTTTATGTATTGCTTTGGGGAGTTGAGAGTGGATGATTTTATTTATGGATTTGTTTTTCTTTTAGGAATTCTTGGATTTATTCTGGGGTTGTAATAAAACTTAAGTTAAATTATTATTTTTATTCTACTATTTTATTTGTGTGACCTAGTTATAAAGACCCCTTGTCCTTTGGACGGGGCGACATCCCCGGCCCTGGCGGGCCTAGGTAGCAGGGTGTTACATAACGGATGCATTAAGCTTGAAATCACCGATTAACCCTTCAAAAGAATTTTTACAATTTAAAATACCCCTTTAAACTTAGTGTTTGAGTTCTTAAAGATAGGATTGGGAAATTCTTACTTTTCAATGCTTCTACAAATACCAAGTTACCTTTCTGAGATTAGGGTGAAGGGTAGAATTTGTCAACATCCTTATAGGGTTTCTTAGAATGAATGATAAATCCAACTTCTTGAGGTATGTTGAACTCCATAAATCATCATTGGGACCATTGTTCTCCAAGAAGTGAGAAGAGCCTAAGAAATCATGTGACAAAGAAATATTAGAATGCACATAGAGTAGAATCAAATACCTCTCTTGCCACATCATGCACTTGTCCCTCATAGCCTATTTTTTTTGTTCATGGTCAATTATACGGGCTAGTACGAACTCATGAGTCTCCTCAACAATCTTAACGAATTGTTTCTTTTGATTTTATAATCGTTGGGAAGCTTCTTCATGCCCCTGAACAGATGAATGTGTATTGGAGACAAAAGATTTCACTAATGCTTCTAATGACGTCTCACTAAAAACATCATTGTGAGCTTGTAATTTTGCTAATCTATCATCAATACACTAATGTTTTTTTTTTCTTTTTTTTTTGAAAATGAAATAAAAAATGATGAACATGCAGCAATGATGAATAATGTAATTTAATTCATGAAGAAAGAAATAAAAATGAAATAAAACGAAATCTACTATATCGCTGTCAGGTCATTGGATCATGTACCAAGGCTGACACCTAGCAAAGACAAGATGAAAGTTAGATAATAGAATTCATGATTACAACAAAATACAAATTTAGTAAATTAGAATACAAGAATATACAAAGATACACAAGATACAAAAGATAGCACATTTTTGCGAACAGAACAATTGTACATATTTACATATTTACCTATTTACATATTTGCATGGTTAAATCAACAAAATCCAAGCTTTCGTGATATTATTCCTCGGCAATGGTGCCAAAAACTTGATGTTTTTGGCACGAGGAAAGAATTATTAAACCAATAAACACAGATTTTTCCCCGATGGCGCTAAAAACTTGATGGGTACAGATTTGGGTATAAAAATTGCATAAAACTAAGCACATTCCCAATCAAGTTTACATTAAAACGTTAAATCCAAATTACACATATGAGCAAGCGTACTCATCATTAACATAGCAAAGGGTTCAAACGAGTGTCGATCCTCCAGGAACAAGTATGCATTAATCACTTTTCTTTCATTATTTAACCAACTCAATAAAGTGAAAAATAAATTAAAAGAAAAAATAAATTAAAAGAAAAGAAAATAAAAGAATATATACATGTCAAGGATGGAGAATTATGTAACTCAAACTATTATTTTGACAAACATGATCTTAAAGTACTTAATCTGTGAAACCCCATCTAAAACCAATCTTAGAGTAAGGGGGTCGGGATGCATATCATATTTTCTTGCATGCATAAATATATTTTTGAATGATTTTATGTGTTTTGGAATCGTGATTTATAGTCTAAAAGGCTTAATTGTGCTTATTGAGTAGGAAGGGCAAAATGATAATTTTGCTTAAAGGGGAAATAGGGAGATAGCTTAGGGATTGAATAGGAAGAATATTTAGGAGATAAAATAATAGCAAGAGTTGTTGTGGTTTAGTGGTTAGAGCTTTGGAATTTATCTCTAAAGTCTTGAGTTCAAATCCCATCATTTAAGTTTTGGCATGATTAAATTTTATTTTAGATAGGTGGATATTTTCATCCCTTGTAGGCCATAAGAAGGAGTAGGAATGTTGTCCTAGGGGAGACATGAAAGGAATGTCCTAATCCTACTCTTGTACCCTACAAAAACTCTTAAGGGATTCATACCCTTTTTGCTCTCTAGCCTACCTTAATTCTTTATCAATTAAGTTGCTCAATTTATCCAAGCCATTTTTATTTCTAGAAAATTCCAGCAAGACTCTTTGATCTTGGAGTTTTAAAAATGTCTATATAAGAATAGCATATTGACTGAAAATGGGGAAGGGTTATGGAAGGTTCCCAAGAGAATTAATCTCCATGGTTGAACCTTCAAATCCACCCTATATGTGTTCATCTTCTTTATGTAGTAATCTGAAAAATTTTTCCAGCTTCTTGGTCAATCCAACTTTCAAAATTTTCAGACATTTTTCCCACTCAAATACTGCCAGAAAAATAGCCATCTTGATCAACTTGAAGACTGAAAACTTTGGCCAAAATTCGGACTGCACAAAGCTGTGCAAACCAGAAAAAAATTCTGGGCAGAATTTGCAGCATAACAGTCCAAAAACCAAGCTGTTTCTTCTAGCCTTCAAACCATAAATTCATCTCTATCTTTCCTCCATAAAGAAGGCTGGAAACCAGCCTTAAAGGACCCTCTAATACCCCTTCAAACCTTCTACAAGTCGGCTAGAACATTGCAGAAAAATCTGCACAAAAATTCCAGCAAACCTCTTGAATGAACAACCAGAAATTCCAGCCTTGTTCCCTCTTCAACCCTATCCGAAACTCACTCAAACTTCCTGTGAAACTAACATAATTCAGCCATAAACTGAACTCCTTCACCCCCTTCATTGATCTGCACGAATGAAGCTCCATGGCTACTCCTTAAATCACTACAATCAAGCCTCCAATTAAAGTTCAAAATTCCAACAAATTACTCCATGAAAACTTCCATGGATTAAGCCTCAACCAACCAGAAATTTCCTCCACCATTGCACTCCATGATTCAGCCACCCTATAGCTCATTCAAACCTCATTCAACTAAGCAAAACTCCAGCACAATCCAGTCGGCCATAGTAGCTCCAAGAACCTCCATCAACCAAACTATTTTTACCATATTTTCTACCTTTATTCACTCTTTAAATTACTTCTTTTGAATTTCAAAACAACCAGCTTTCCCTCTTCTCCCTAATCTGAAAATTCAATCACAAGAATCCCCTAACCAATCAGCCAACCCCTTCAGCAAAATTCGTCCAGCTTTCTCTCCATTCTCTCCATTTCACTAAGAACACCAAGAACACACACCACCACTCTTCAAGCCTAAGACCACCCTAAACACCTCCAATATTCTCCAAACAACTCCAGATCACATCTACTCATCCTCTAGAATCCATTTTTATAATTTATAACATCAAACGTTGAAATTAAGACTCTACTTTCGAATCAAACAAACCAGAATTTTCTTGAAGACTCAAGAACACTCTCAAGGTAAGCATGAAAAATTATGTTCATCTTCCTCCCTCTTCGATCTTTAATGAAATATACTAATACTCTCTCTCTCTCTCTCTCTCTCTCTCTCTCTCTCTCTCTCTCTCTCTCGGCCGAAATGGTTGTTTCAACCTTGGCCATTTTCTCTTCTTCCTTCTTGGTCGGATCAAGCCTTCCAAGCGTGTGGACTCTCTTGAGACTTCTTCAAGGTAGTCATCATTCGAGTATGTCTTTTTAACCCTCTCCTTAATTTTAAAATCATGTCTCTTAGATGTAATTAGAAAAGGATGGAATATGATTGGTGATTGAGTATGTGTTTATATGATGGAGTTGGGATTGAAGTATGAGGATGATTTGTCATGGTTGAGTTTTATGATGTTTTAGGGTTTGTTGCATGCTCTTCATGTCGTGAGTTAGTGTGGATGATTAAGCATGGTAGATATTATGTCACCTTTGGTGAATAGGGTTTTAAGTTCTTGTATTCTTGTTGAAGCCATGAATATGAGTATGTTTAGTGGAGTTTGGTTCATGTGATGGTAGATATGGATCTATGCTTTTATTCATGAATTGAATGGTTTGTGGATTGGTGTTAAAGTCTATGTGCCTGATTATGGTTAGCAATAGGAGAATTATGATCATGACCTTGTTGTTCCTAAACTATTTAAGTTAGCTAATTTTATTACATTAATAAAAATTAATGCTATATTTTCTTCTAATGGTTTTGAAAACCCTAGGAAGGTTTGGAATTGGATTGTTAAATGAAATAGTGGAATTTTAGCCAAATAAATGATATCTTCTATTAAAATTAAAATATAAAAATATTATATATAAAAATATTATTAAATAAAGCCTTTTATATAAATAATCATGATAGGTAAAATATTAATCTTATAAGTCATATATTCATAAATACTATTAAAATTTATTTATTATCTTTTAATCAAAATATATTAAAATTTACTTATTATTAATTTTATTTATCAATTATTTTCTAACTATTAATTATTAATTAAGAGAATAGTAATAGTTTATTATTTTAATAATATCATCTAGGACTTGGACCCTTTATCAAATAAACCCTAATTTATTTATTAATAACAAAGATTTATACCTACAACTTATTAATAATTATTTCACAAACCCTAGTTATTTTATTATCAAATTAGATTTGTTTTATAAAATCCTTTTATTTATTTAACCTCAAAGTTTGGAACATTAGGGTCATGATTGTAGGAAGTTGAACTAAGAATATTTATAGAAGCAAATTTGGCTTGAGTTTAATTATGACTTGTGTTTACCCCAGGCGGGGTTAGGTCAGCTTTGGAAGATCTTTGAGTTAGCTCAAGCAAAGGATCAGGTAGGCTCCTGCATAAAACTTGTTTGTTGTAAAAGGTTACTATGGCAAGCCAAACACGGAGTATGTGAACACTGATTTTGTAAAGGCAATTGAGGACCGTTTTCTTTCTTATTTCAGTCAAACAAATTATTTGAAAACCATAAGCAGTTTTACTCAAACATTAAACTCTTTCTAAAACCAGCTTTGTCACGAATTTTAGAAACCCTTAATTGCCATTTTCAAGTAAAGTTATGTATTATCAATTTTCTCCCAAGTGGAACAATTAACGTTGAGTACTCAATAAGGGTAGGCTAGTAGTACTAGTTTTGAAGAGCAAGAGTGAGTCTTCTGGCAGGAGGCCACCTCCAAAAGATGAACTTAACTTGGAGAAGCAACAGTACTACTTAGTCACGCCGGTCCGAGCTAGCAAGTTTCAATCATGTGGACTGTGTGTTGCTGGAGTGGACAACCGGTTTTGTTTAGGTGTAGAGAAGAAGGAGTATCTTACCCGGTAGGCCGTACACCTACCTTTTGTCAGTCCACACAAAGTGTGGCATTCTGACCATTGTATAGACATGGGGTCCAACGTGTAGTACCCATGGCTGCCTATTGAAGTGGTTGTATTTATTGTGCACTTGAATGGTTTGAAAAGAGGAAAACAACGCTCTTTATTTTAACTTTATTTATTGCTTGCTAGCATTTTCTCTTATGAAATGTTTCAACTTACATACATGAACTGTTTCACCTGAACACTCAAAGCACACACAGACTTACTGAGATGTTTATCTCATCACCCTTTTTACCATAATTTTAGGTCGATCCTGCTGTGGGGATGAGTAGCTAGTTGTTGCCTGCTTTGGAAGATATTGTGTTATTTATTTTATGTAATGCTTTGAGAGATGAGAGTAAACAATTTATTTTGGATTTGTTCTTGAATTTTTGGGTTGTAATAGGTTTTAATTTCAAAGTATTGTTTTATTTTTGTTATGTGTCCTAGTTATAAAGACCCCTTGTCTTTTGGACGGGGCGACATCCCCGGCCCTGCTGGGCCTAGGTTGTGGGGTGTTACATAATCATTATCATAACTAATTATTCTCTTAGCATCATGAAGGATTAAGATAGATTCACTTATTTGGTCAATCCATGAAATCACTACCTTCTAAATAAATTAGAATCACTTGGTCTCGTCTCAACTAATTCATCCAAAAGATGCATTAAACACAATCCTTAATTAAATTCCCTTGGTCTCGACGAATTTAAAACATGAAATTAACTAATGAATCCTTGGTCTTGGCAAACATCAATTAATCTTTAATTACCTAGTCCCCATCAATTAACCCCCTTGGTCTCGGCGAGTTAACAGACAACAAATATGAAATTAATAAATTGAAACCACCATCAATCCCTTTGGTCTCAGCGAGTTAATGGATCTCATAATAAGCTCAAGTAATTAAATACCAAGAAGAACAACCAATTAATCAAAAGATCAAATAACTCTAAATATTATGAATACCTAAAATAATGTCAAATTACAATAAAACAATTAACACATCATTGTTCAAGAAAAAAAAAAGTAAAAGAAATCACTCATAGATAAGCCTCATTCTTCTTCCTTTGAAGACCTTCTTGCACAACCCTTCTTGAATTGAAGAATTCCTCATTTGATTTGAGTGATTATCTGTGATGATCAATGAATTCTCCCCTTTTCATTTGTATTTTCCATCTATTTATAGGCTTGGAAAGTGCCTAAACTCATTAGTGTAATGTTCTGGGCCGAGTAGAAGTAGGAAAGTATTAAAACTCCACAGATTATCAAAAATCGTGTAGAAAAATCAAAGCTTCGCCTTTTCCTCAGAGCACAGCCGGCGCCACCTTGGCTTTCGGAGCCGGCGCTGATTGTGTTCAGGTTCTCTACTCGTTTGCCAATTTTTTTCGAATTTCACACAATGTAGTCCAGAATGCAGCTGGCGTAGCATTGGCTACTAGAACCGGTGCTGGTTCCACTCTATTTCACCAATTTTTTCATTGCCTCAAAGTTCGTGTAAACAGTGCATGGTCGGCGCCGGTTCCTTTGTCCTGGCCAGCGCTGCGTCTATTCTATTTTGCGACGTTTTTACTTCGTTTTACCCCAAAAATCTGTAATAATGAATAAAATACCTTTCCAAGGGTAAAATCTCAAATATGAAGGAATATGACTAGTTATTGAATAAAATGTATCACAAAAGAGCCTTAAATAACTAGGAAAAATATAACTAATTTAGCCCCTATCACTATTATAGGTTCAATATTAAAGGTTCTTTCCATGATGAGATCATTTGAATAGTCACAAGGGCGATATAGCATAGAAACTTTCTTGTACAAGTCCGTCTTGTCTTGTAATAGCTATCTTGTAATAGAAACCACTATTACAGGTCCTGTTCTACGTATTCAAAATACACTCATGCTAAGAAGTGAGTGGACTACTCACTAGCTAAAGGTAAGGCATTTCCAATTTAGAATTCATAACACAATAACCTAAATATGATGAGATTCCCATTCTCATCAATCGAATAAGAACAAACATTTATGTGTTAAGTAACCCGTGATCCATACCTTACTGTGAAAGACCACCATTTACATGGATCACTTACTTAAGCACAACGGTTCCTTTCCAAATGAATATCGTGCACAAATAAAATGTAAATTCACAAAAAAATTTTGAGAATAAATTTTTTTGTTAATAAATTCGATAATTACATAAGATAAACTAGTCTAGAGGGTATATATTCTAACAATCTCCCACTTTCACTCTAAGACTAAGAAAGTCCGTAGGTGCCCACCCCTATGGCGTCTAAGTGTCTCTTGAAGACTCTCTCAGCTAAAGGTTTGGTGAAGGGATCTGCTAGGTTGTTCTTTGAGGTAACCTGTTCCACCACGATTTCCTGTCTCTAAATGAAATCCCAGATTAGGTGGTACTTCATCTGGATGTGCTTTCCCTTCTTGTAGTTCTTAGGTTATTTTGGATTGTGAGACTGCTATAGAGTTGTCTTAATACACCACAATCGGTCTGTCCATGTGTGACATAACTCCAAGTTCTAAAAGGAACTTCCGAGCCAAACTACTTCCTTGGATGCTTCCGAAGCTACCACATACTCAGCTTCCATGGCCGAGTCAATAATATAAGATTGCTTGATACTCCTGCATGAAACAGATCTTCCAGATAAGGTGAAGACATATCCACTAGTGGACTTTCTCTTATCCTTATTTGTTTGGAAATCTAAGTTTGTGTATCCAGTAGAAACCAAATTGCCAGCACTGTAAACCAGCATATAATCTTTTGTACCATTGAGATACTTGAGAGAATATACTTTACAACTTACTAATGAACTTCCCCAGGGTTTGACTAATATCTGTTAACTAAGCTTACAGCAAAGTAGATATCTGGCCTAATGCACAGCATTGCATACATGAGACTTCCCACAGCCGAAACGTAGGGAAACCTACTCATCCTGTCTTTTTCTTCTTGAGACTTAGGACAATCCTTAGAACAAAAAGACAACCCATGTTTGCAAGGGATTAGAGTTCCCTTATATGAGTCCATGTCAAACTTGACCATCATTTTGTCAATGTATATCGTTTGGGCTAATCCTAACATTCTCTGCTTCCTATTTCTAAGAAGCTTAATCCTGAGAATATAACTGACTTCTTCCAAATCCTTTATACTAAATTGACTAGACAGCCAAACCTTAGTAGATGACAATGTCCCTACATTATTCTCAATTAGTAGAATGTCATCCACATATAGGATAAGAAAAACCACATTTATGCCTTCCAATTTTCTGTACACGCATGGTTCATCCTCGTTTTGAATGAAACTGTAAGACTTTATAGTTTCATTAAAACAAATGTTCCATGTTCTAGATACCTACTTAAGTCTATAAATGGACTTTTTAAACTTGCAGAACATATGTTCTTGGCCTTTAGCAATAAAACTTTTCGGTTGGGACATATAGATGTCTTCGTTAAGATGGCTATTAAGAAATGCCGTCTTGACATCCATTTGCCATATCTCATAGTTGTAATGACATGTAATGGCAAGGAGGATACAAATGGACTTAAGAATGGCTACCATGGAAAAGGTTTCATTATAATTGAGTCCTTCTTTCTGAGTATACTCTTTCGCCACAAGTCTAGCTTTGAAGGTTTCCAGCTTCCCTTCCGCTCCCTTCTTCCTCTTGTATAGACACTTACACCCAATGGGTTTTATCCCTTCAAGTGAAGCTACAAGATCCCAAATCTGATTGAAGTACATAGACTCAATCTCGACTTTTATTACTTCATGCCATAGATCTACATCGGCATCAGCAATAGCCTCCTTGTATCTAGTGGGATTTTATTCATAATGGTTAGAAACTAGCTCGAAAACCTCTCCTGTCCATCTTTCTGGAACTCTAGATACCCTTCTAACACGACGAAGCTCCGTTTGTACAGGTTCTTGAGGCTGTACCTCTTCTTGTTCCATAATCGGGTCTGAAGAAGTTGATTCGGAAGATAACTTCTTATTGAGTTCCAACCTTATGGAACCTTTAGTGGAGGTACTTTGATCATCCTCCAAGTATCTAGCATTAGTACTTACTAGTACTTTTTGCTCCTTGGGATGATAAAAGTAACCTCCTTTTGTCCCTTTTAGATATCCAACAAAGTAGCATAATTCTGATCTCGATTCTAGCTTGTCTTATTTGATCAATACATAAGTTGGGCAGCCCATATCCTGAAATGATTTAGATTTGGCATAGATTTGGCTTACACCTAATCCACATCTCATAGGGTGTCCTAGGTACTAACTTGGAAGGTACTAAGTTCAGAATGTATGCTGCTGTTTCCAAGGCATATCCCCAAAAAGAGACCAGAAGAGTAGTATGAGATATCATACTTCGGACCTTTTCCATTAATGTCCTGTTCCTTCTCTCAGCTACTCTATTCTGCTGGGTGTACGCGGTGCAGAGAGCTGGGATACTATTCCATGATATACCTGTTAGGATTCGTGGGCTCCTAAACGCGGAAAACATCCACGAATCCCTCCCGAAGACCCAAGTAAACGATTAAGAAGATCTAAGCTTTAAGAATTACATCTAGTTGCTGTAATTGAAATCCTTCGATTCTGGTTGCGCTGTTGTACGTTCAACCCGAACAATCACCAGACGCTGCAGTATGCGAACGTCCTCTATCGGATACACACCGCGAACTCACTCGATACCCGGGGAGTGCTAGCGCCTAGGGTTTGAGAGGGTTTTTTTCTTTCTGGTAGAGAATGGCACGAATGTTCTCAACCGAAAATTTGGACTATTGAAAAGACGGCTAGGGTTTTCTTAAAAACCCCCGAACCTCTTAGAGTCCAACCCTAATAATATCTTATCATATTCTAATTTAAATTCAAATTAAATTAAAACTGATATGATAAGATTCTGCCAATTATCTCGGTAATTTAACTATTTATTTAACCGAGTAGATTCTTATAATCTGGATATCATCCAGATTCATCGAACCTGGTCACTAGAAAAATAACCTAACAAGTTCGCTTATTGTGTGACCCTATAGGTTCATTTAACATCTGCAGCGTGCCTAAATCATATTTAAATGGCCCACAAGTTATAAGCGATTTCTAGCAAAACATTATAACTATCCAGGTTAAATGAAGATCGGTGATCTCTTTGAACCAAACCATAATTTTATATTTAGTCCTTTTGTCACACGATATCCAGATTAAGCATAAGGCACGGAGCATGTCATCCTTATTAAGCTTAATCAATTATTTCTTGATTTCATAGTAGATCTGTTCAAACAAATGATATCAATATCTTAGATTGATATATTTGAGCACGACCATGCATTTTTAACGAGTCTAACTTATCAAGGGGCCCATGGATATCTCTCCCATAATCGAGAGGGACAAATTCCTTCACAATTAATCATATTCCTCTCCTTGATTTATTCTATATCCAACGAGTAGTCTAATTTATTATCTGGTTAAAGACAACTTTAGACAATGTCAAAATATAGAATTTATCAAGTAGGAAACTATGATGAATTTAGGTCGAAGGACTTTCAATATTATTATGGCTAGAAAGTACTTATGACATATTCCATGAAGTACTCTCACAGTGGGTCATGTCCAATACAATGTTCTCTAACATTTATTTATGTCTTGACTCGATATCACAAATATCCATGGCCAGTAAAACATAGCCATCAAGTCACAAACATACTAATCTTAATTTATTATTATTCCAATAATAATAATCGATCAGGGACAGTTTTAGAATAGTCATTGTATTCATTGTAGGGTTTTACTATCAAGTCACGTACTTGATGACCAACAAAACAAAACTCACTATTCATGGAAAGGAAAACCTCTTATTATTATATAAAACATAATGACAATTGTATAAGTACAAATTGACTTTAGGGCATATCCCCAAAAATACCATGTAATCCTTAAACTCTCTGAGGAGGTATTCTCCACCACGATCGGATCATAATGTTTTGATCAGTTTACCTGTCCGATTCTCCACTTCAGCCTTAAACTCTTTGAATTTGTCAAAAGAGTCAGACTTGCACCTCATCAGGTAGACATAACCAAACCTTGTACAATCATCCATGAAAGTGATGAAGTACTCAAAACCCCCTCTAGCTTGAGTAGACAAAGAATCACACACATCAGTATGAACAAGATCCAATATCTCCTTGGCTCTATTAGCCTTTTGGGTGAATGACCTTTTGGTCATTTTTCCTATAAGGCAAGATTCACACTGAGACCAAATTTTCAGTCTTAATGAGCCCAAGGGCCCATCATGGATTAACCTCTGAATCCTAGTTGAGTTAATATGACCCAATCCTAGATGCCAAATATATCAGTCACTGATATTGGTCTTTCTCTTCTTACTTAAAGGTTAAGATTGAGCGTTATTTATTTGATTATTTGTAAGATTTAAAAAGAATAAATTTCTATACATATGCCGTATACATAAAACTTCTCTATTTCTACTAATAGTAATACCGGAATGGAAAGAAACGGAATATCCATGATTTATTAACTTTGCAACTGAAATAAAATTCTGTCTAAAACCAGGTACATATAAAATATCCTTTAGTACAAGTATTTTATTACAATAAAAACAAGATCCAGCTCTCCCATTGCAAAGGCCCATACTCATGATCCATTTCCTACTCGTAGTTCATGCTCGCCTTTCTGGAGTTTTCTTATCTTTCTAAACCCCTGTAAGGAGTTACAAATATGATCAGTGACACCAGAATTAACAATCCAAGTGGAAGTTGATTCAACCATTGAAATAGACTCTAGACAGAAAACAATACCTGTAGTGTTTTTCTTGGCCTGAAGTTCTGCACACTCCTTTTTTCAGTGTCCCTTCTACTCGTATTTAAAGCATTTGCCTTTGGGCTTGTTGGGCTAGTTCTTGGGCAGGGCCGGTGTGTTTCCCTTCTTCTTCTTGAACTTCTTAGGCTTGGACCCTGTTCTAGAAGAAAAAGTCCTAGCAATCATAGTCTTGGATTGTGGCTTCATGACCTTCTCCACCACCTGGAGCTATTTCATTAATTCAGTTAAACTCATGTTTAACTTGTTCATGTTGTAGTTCAACTTGAACTGTGTAAAAGAGCCTGATAGAGATTTGAGAACCATATCCACTTGGCTCTCGGGGTCAATAACAACCTTTAAGACTTTTGCTTCCTCGAAATCAACAATCATTTTGAGCATATGCTCCCTAACTGATGCTCTCTCAGCCATCTTAGTGTTTATGATCATCCTAAGAGCATTTTGCCTTGTAGGCCAGCTTTTATCGGCGAACATTGTGGCTAATGATTGGCTAATATCATATGCAGTGGCCATGTGCTCGTGTTTTGACTGGAGCACATTAGATATGGAGGCCAACATGTAGCATTGAGCCATTTCGTTGACCTTCTTTCACGCTTTCTCAGCCTCACGCTTCTTAACGGTGGAACCCTCATTGATAACAGGGCAGGTTTTAAAGAGGACATACTTATACTCCTCTGCAATGAGTATTATGTCTAAGTTTCTTTTTTAGTCCATATAATTTGGACCTGTTAGCTTATTCTCAAGGAGAATAACGGCCAAAGGACTAAAAGAACATTCACCAACTATTTTTTTTAAATATAAAAAATAAAATAAAATTTATTTTGTGAAAAAACAAATAATTTGTGACTTTATCCTCATATTAAATTCGATAATAGTTAACTCTATCACTATTATCTTTAATATGACTGATTTAGCTCTTAGAAAAACTGACATAGCTTCTTGGGAAGATTAATAGTTTTCTAAACTAAGTGTATTAACCACCACAAATTAATTTCCCTTCTAGGTAATGATCTAGAAGATAACTCCATCGTGGGATAACTGTTTCTTCTCATTTCCTATGGACATTCCTTACACTATAACCTCCAACGTGGGCTCGCCGATCATAGCATGTGTCCTGGGTTATTATTTACATTCATCCATTAGATCTAAATCCTTGTGGTATCTCCATCCTATATGGGTTCACTCCCAGGGTGACACGAAGGGACCCATGATCTCTAATGAGGATTGTGTTGGAAGCCGTGGGGCCGTTGGAACCCATATTCTACTTAGTATTTTAAAATAAGGGTTTTCTTGGAAAATATCTTTTGAAAATTTCAATTAAGTTTTTTTAACTCAAAATAAAATATCTAAATCCATAAAAATTTCTATATCAAGGTTTATACCTTTTGAGAAATTTTTCCATGGATTAATTTTATTTAAGTTAATAAACTTAGTAATTTCAAAAATTTTCAATAAAGCTGTCAAGAGATTTTGATCTTAAGATTAATTTTGACAAAAACAAATTTTCTTGTTAAAATTCAATCAAAATGGTTTTCTATTTTAATTCACAAAATATCTAAATCTAAAATATTTTCTATGTCGAGGATAAAATTCTTTGAGAAAATAGCTAAGAATTAATTTTTGTTCGAATTAAAATTAACCATTTGATTTAAAAAAAACATTTTTCTTTGTCAAAAATTCTCAAAGACCAAAGTCTTTGAGAAAAATGCGCACGTAGGGTACAAAAAGAAATAAGCATGCTAGAAAATTGTAAACGTTTTCATGCTTTTCTATTCTTTTCACCTAAGTGTCCAAATAATAGAATTAAACACATTAATTAATTAATAGTCTTATTTAATCATAAAATTTCTTTTACTATTATTTTTTATGCAAAATATTCAAAGATATTAATTATTGCAATAAAAATAACTTCGTCTAGTATGAGACCAAAAATTAATTTTTTTATTCGGGTCCTGTGCACCCGCCACACTTGATCATGGCCCATGGAAAAACCCATGGGCCGAATCCTGACAGGTGGACTTGGCCCGTGCCAGCCCCAGCTACGTAGTCAAAATTGTTGACCGTGCAGCAGAATTGCAATTACAATTCCTTGTTGAAGGCATCTGCGAGGAAAGCTTCCCCACTGGGGAGGAGCTACGCGCGGCTTGGAGCCGTGGCTCAACGGCTCCTCTCTCATCCATTGGCGGCTTGGCTAGTTTTGGCTGCTACAGTACCTTCTTCTCCAGAGGAAACTCTGCGTTTTGTGTTTCAATTTTTCACTATGTTTTCAATGAAAACTCATACAAATAACCGCCTATTCCCTTAAAAATACCGGGTTTACACGATGTCTATGAAAGTAATCAAAATACAGTGTTTCTATGCTTCCATTTGCAAAACTTACAATGAAACTACCTATACCAGTAAACACGAAGGATCACAGAAAAAAATCCAAAACAAATATTTTCGTGCTTTAGTTAAGCCTAGCATGCTTCCTACATTTGCCAAATCATGGCTCTGATACCAATTGAAGGTTTAAAATGGCAAAAATTATCAAATCGAAAGTATACTAGCAAAAATGTACCTCTGTGATTGAACGGCCCTCTTCGCACTAATGTAGATGTTTGTACAAGAATACTTGAAGCTATTTGATCACATCCTTGTAAACATCTACTGCGTCTTATTCACATGAAGCCTTTGATCTTCCGAATTGGTGCTTGTAGCACAGCCGGTGAAAGCTTAAAGATTGGGTATTGATCAGCTTTTGGTGAAAGCTTCACCGAAGCTCTCTGTGAAGTTGGGTTTCTGTGAATTGGAAAAATTCCAAGAGCTGCTCACCCCCAATGCCTGATTACCCTTTTCATTTCCTATCCAATTCCCCAAGAGAGAAATGCCATATGCGTGAAAATAGAAAGCATCCATGTTTTCTATTATCTTTCATGCAGAACAACACGGATCCATCCCATATTGTCTTTTATTTTTTTATTTTAATTAATTAATTAATTTTTTAAAATTTTATTTTACCTTTGGTTTTATTCATTGGGCAAACTAAAATTATTTACTCTTGGGCTTGAATACCCATAAATTATAAATCTCAATTATTTATTTTTTGGGCTTCATTAAACAGTCCAATAACTAATTAACAAATTCAAATAGACCAATATAAAATATCATACCTTTTATCTAGTTTTATATCTAGATTAATTTTTTAATTATTCAATCTGGGCCTTGGGCCCTGAATAATTAATTAATCAATTAAATTAGATAAATATTCTCTCTCGGGCCTTTTATTTTATTCTAGTCCAATAATAAATTAGACTACTTAAATAAAATAAAATAACGCCCACAATTAGTAAGACCAATTCCTTAACCTAAATTTTTCATGACTTAAAGGCCATTTTGGGGACCAAAAAATACATTGCCTTAGCTACTAAAATTATCAAAATACCCTTGCTATACAAATAGCTATATTTTGCATTTTAAATATTTTCTAATATCACCATAAGGAAATATGGACCATAAGGAAATATCGACTTACAGGTGTAATGACTAAAATACCCCTCTACGCATCGATGTGTAATTAAATAGGAAGAATATACTAACACCTCTTTAATAGACACCTACCACCCTTAGACCTCTAGTCCAATGATCCACGACTCTTGGAATATTTCCACTTTCCAAGGGAGCTACCCTAAAGTAAACATCTAAGTCACGTTCCTCAGGGCCCTGGATAATTAGATCATTTAAATAGTCACAAGGGGCGATGTAGTGTAGAAGCTATCTTGTATAAGTCTGTCTTAACTAACTAGTCACATATACGCAATATACAAGTATATTGGCTCTACGAAAAAACCTCAACTACAGTATATCAAAGTATATGCTTCTAACTTTGTCAGACTACCAACTCATACTCAAGCGGTAGAGTATTAGTCTACCTGTAGCAGTAATAGTCTGAGTTTCTTCTAAATAGTACTTTTAGAAGCCACTATTACAAGTCCTGTTCTACGTATTCAAAATACGCTCATGCTATGAAGTGAGTGGACTACTCACTGGTTAAAGGTAAGTCATTCCCCATTTGGAATTCATAACACAATAACCTGAACATGATGAGATTCCCATTCTCATCAATCAATTAAGAGCAAACATTTATGTGTTAAGTAACCCATAGTCCATACCTTACGGTGAAAGACCACCATTCACATAGATCACTTACTTAAACACAATGGGTCCTTTCCAAATGAATATTGTGCACAAATAAAGTGTAAATTCACAAACAAATTTTAAGAATAAATTTTTTTATTAACAAATTTGATAATTACATCAGATAAACTAGTCTAGAGGGCATATATTCTAACAAATTTAAAGTTTCCAATCATGTTTCCATAAAATGTTCCAATAAGGGCATGCTAGTCAATTTGTGAATACATGATTCTAAAAATTACCATTTTTTAAAAATCTCAAGTATTTAATCCAAAAAGGACTAAATTCATAAAATTCATGCTTTAATCATCCGTTAAGGTTTCCATGCCAATTATGATGTTCGTTTGAGCCCAAAATGGCATAAAAATAAATCTTGCTTAGATAACCTCAAATACATTCAGGGATTTCCAAAATGGTATAAAACATAGAATTTCATGGAAAAGTGAAACACACTAGCTTTTAAAAGGTTTTAGAAATCAAATGGACTCACCTCGTGTCCTAATTAACTTTTCCCGTTTACGGCCATATGACCACCTTTTCTACCATTTCCAACATACCGTTGACCTTTTACTGATGAACCTATACCAAATATCATTTTTATGTTAAATTGAATTTGGTCAAAAAGTAGCTGACGGTTAGCCGACGTCTAGCCGACATGCCCAACGGTTAGCTAATTTAGCTGATGGTTAAGGAAAATATTCAATTTTCGTTCACGTCGTTTTTTCGTCATTCGTTTAATTATTTCATTTTCCTTTTTCCATATCATTCCTTCCTTCATGAACAAGGATTTAGATTCATATTTCCCCTTCATTTCATCCCAAAATCACATAATTATTCTTCCTAAAGTTCATTCACTTTCCAACCAAAATCCTGAAATTTTGTTGCTTTGACACACGATTTTGTTTTGCACATAACTTTCCATCCACAACTCAGATTTAGCTCTATGATATATCAAAATGACCTTAAGTCTCTTAAATTTAATTCCATGTAAGCTCTTTTCGGAGTCTTTTCTCTTGTGACATAATACAGGGCAAAATAGCTCCAGTATTTTTGCTTCAATTCTACTATTTATGCTATCCTTTGTTTTCCTTTAGTCTTTAACAACTTGGGAACATTAATTCATTCAATTTTCCTTCAAATCATCTTTGATTCTGTAACTTTTAGATTCCAATAACTCACAAGAGTCATTCTTGTTCAACTCAAATTCACTTCTTCTAATCAAAAGCTAGTATAAATCATTTTTCCAACTATGTAACTTCTATTTTCATTCTACTTTGGTCATTATCTCATCAACCAAAAGCAATCCTTCAAACTGCCATGAATATTCAGTTCTTGTTCACATAAAACATCATCTATAAACCTCATAGGAAACCAGCACACGTAAGCATACAGAAGATGTAGGAATATATGCCATCTAGACTAGTTTATCTAATGTAATTTTTGAATTTATTAATAAAAGAATTTATTCTCAAAATTTGTTTGTAAATTTACATTTTATTTGTGCACGAATTTCATTTGGAAAGGACCCATTATGTTTAAGCAAGTGATCCATGTGAATGGTGATCTTTCACAGTAAGGTATGGATCACGAGTTACGTAACATATAAATGTTTGTCCTTAACCGATTGATGAGAATGAGAATCTCATCATATTTAGGTTATTGTGTTATGAATTTCAAATAGAGAATGACTTACCTTTAGCCAGTGAGTAGTCCACTCACTTAATAGCATGAGCGTATTTCGAATACGTAGAATAGGACTTGTAATAGTGGTTTCTAAAAGTGCTATTTAAAAGAAATCCAAACTATTACTACTACAGCATGGACTAATACTCTACTACTTGAGTATGAGTTGGTGGTCTGAAGAAGCTAGGAGCACATACATTGCTATACTATAGTTGAGGTTCTTTCGTAGAGCCGATATATTTGTATGTTGGGTATATGTGACTAGTTGTTCAGATAGACTTGTACAAGATAGCTTCTGCGCTATATCGTCCCTTGTGACAATTCAAATGATTTAATTATCCAGGGCCCTAGGGCACATAACTTGGATGTTTACTTTAGGATAGCTCCATTAAAAAGTGAAAATATTCCAAGAGTCGTGGATCATTGGACTAGAGGTCTAAGGATGGTAGATGTCTTTTAGAGAGGTGTTAGTACACTCCCCTTCTCTAAATGCACGATGATGAGTAGAGGGATATTTTAGTCATTATACCTGTAGGTCGAAGACTTTGCTAACGCAGCATTGTCCTTGGGGACAATATTTCCTTATGGTAATATTATGAAATATTTAAAATGTAAAATATAGCTATTTGTATAGTAGGGGTATTTTGGTCATTTTAGTAGTCAAGGCGATATGTCTTTTAGTTCCTGAAATGGCCCTTAAGTCCAGACAGATTTGGGTTAAGGAATTAGTCTTGATAATTATGGATTTTATTTCATTTTATTTAAGTAGTCTAATTTATTATTGAACTAGAATAAAATAAAAGGCCCGAGAGAGAGTATATATTTTATCTAGCTTATTTGGTTAATTAATTATTCAGGACCCAAGGCCCATATTGAATAATTAGAAAATTAATCTAGATATAAACTGGATAAAAGGTCTAATATTTTATATTGGTCTATTTGAGCTTGTTAATTATTTATTGGGTTATTTAATGAAGCTCAGAAAATAAATAATTGGGATTTATTATTTATGAGTGTTCAAGCCCAAGAATAAATAATTTTATTTGGCCCAATGAATAAGACCAAGGGTAAAACAAAATTTTAAAAAATTAAATTAATTAATTAATTAAATTAAAAAAAAAACAACACGGGATGAATCCCGTGCTATTTTGCATGAAGGATAATGGAAGTATGAATGCTTTCTGTTTTCATGCAGTTGGGTCCTCTCTCTCGGGGCATTGAGAAAGGAAATGAAAAGGACATCATGCAAGGCGTGAGGCATGCCTTTGAATTTTTTCCACTTCACAGCAAACCTAACTTTGGTCACAGAGACCATCTGTGAAGCATTCACAGAAACCAAATGCTTATCAAATCCACTTCTTTAAGCTTTCACCGGTTGTGCTATGGGCACCATTTCAGAAGATCAAAGGCTTTGCGTGAATGAGACACAGTCGACGTTTACAAGGACATGATCTAATAGCTTCAAGCATCCTTGTACAGACATCTACATCAATGCGAAAAGGGCCATTCAATCATAGAGGTAAATTTTTCGTTTTGTAAGCATGCTTTCGGTTTGATGATTTTTTGACATTTTAAAACTTCACAAGATTCATACACAAAGTTCATAAACCCTAGCTTTTGATCCAAAATCAATGCATGAAAATCATGTTTTCATGTTAAAATTCATATCAAAATAATCATCATTCACCCAATAACAACTTTAATTCTAGCAAGGTTCGTTTTTACCTTGTATATAAGGCTATTTGGTGTGATTTGCTCCAAGAACTTCTCAAGAATTCACATACAACATCAAGAACAAACACTAGTCTTTTTTTTTCTCTCTTGTTAAATTTTTTTCTCTTGTTTTTCTTTCCTTAATGCTGCTGAAATTCTGGCTCTATAACAGCCTCTTCTCACTGCCATTCTTCATCATGTTTTGGCCAATCATTTCTTATTTTCATTAATTGCATGGTGGTTAAAACATTAGTGTGTTCAAATGAAAAATTTACACACCATTTCACTTATTTTTGTTCCTCAAAATTTCCTCTTCTTTCTCTTGTATGCCTGTCAATTTTCTGGCTAGTTTTCAGACACTCAATCACTTCTTCATGGTCAAAATATTGTCCAATTACATTGCACAAGACATTAAGTAATTGGCCCCACAAATGATGTGTTCTAATCACAAAAATACATATAATTCTTCATTTATTTTGTAATTCTTTAATTCCATGTATCTTGTATGAATTCCTCATGCAACCTCTCATAAATTGACACATGTTCATGGGCTACCAAGCACAAAATGCCACATGTCCACATTTTCGATCGCATTTTCAATTTTTCTTAGAAATGACCAAATTCGGTTCCAAAACGAAAAAAATATTTTACTTTACCATTCAACTCCAAAAATTCAACTAAATCTATTGGTAATACTTAAATTCTCTAATTCTTTCTCAGTTTGATCAAATTTGCGGTCAAAGTCGCGGGTATAGTCAAAATAACGAAAATGCCCTCGATAACTCGAATAACTTATTTCACACCAAAACGTGCGTTTCATCACACTGATAAATTTTCATTCTTATCATACCATCAAATTCTTATTTTATTAATAATAGTAGCCTTCCAAAGATTTAGGGTACGGGTAGAACAAATCTAATAATTACATCCAGGTCCCGACAAAATGTTATTATACCAAAATATTCGTTTCATTACACTGATCATCTTTTGTTCTGGCTCTTGATGCAAATTCTCATCCTATTACAAGTAGTAGCCGATCGAAGGTAAAATGCGGGGTATTACATCCTCCCTTCCTTAAAAAACATTTCGTCCTCGAAATTGGCTTATACCTAGAATAATTCTGTATACTCTTTTAACATCTTCGCTTCCGTTTCCCAAGTCGCGTCTTGCACTGGATGATAATTCCATAATACTTTCACAAGTGGAATTTTTTTTCTTATTCCGTGATTCCTTTTCAGCATGCTCCAAGCTCTTAATAGGCTTTTCTTTATACTTCAAGTTTGAAGTCATCTCAATAGGCTCTTCATTCAAAATGTGTGTAGGATCATCTATATACTTTCGAAGTTGGGAAATATGAAACACGTCATGAATACCTTGAAGCTTTATTGGTAACCTTAATCGATAAGCCACATTCCCAATCCTCTCAACAATAAGGAATGGTGCAACGTACCTAGGTGCCAACTTCAATTGTTGTTGTGAAGTCAACTTCAAGAATACACAATTTCCCTCTACAAATTCCAAATCTCTCATGCGCCGATCCGCATTACTTTTCTGCCTACTCTGAGTTGCTTCCAACTTTATTTTGATCATTTCCACAGCCTATTGAACTTTTTCAAGATCAAAAGCATCCTGTTTATCAATTCTCCATCCTAAACTTTTCCAATACAACGGAGACTGACGTTTCCTTTAATATAAAGCTTCAAACAGGGCCATTCCAATTGTTGATTGATAACTATTATTGTATGCAAATCTCGCAACATATCTTCTAAAACTCTATTCACTCGTTCAGCCTGTCCATCTGTTTGTGGGTGCGCTGCTGTATTGAAATTTAATGTTGTCCCATAGTCTATTGCATCTTACTCCAAAAATTTGAGGTAAATCTAGGATCTCAATCTGACACAATACTAGAGGTTACTCCATGTAGTCTGTTTACTTCTTTCATATAGACTTTACTTAACTTCTCTAGGGAATCCCGTTTGTTAATGGGAATGAAATGAGCAGACTTAGTTAGTCGACCCACATCACCCTTATAGTATCTCGCTATCCTACTGCCGTAGATAATTCTATAATGAAATCCATAGTAATTTCATCCCATTTCCACGATAGAGTAGGCAGTGGTTGTAATAATCTTCCAGGTCATTGATGATCGGCTTTCACCTATTGACAATTTAAACATCAAGCTACAAAGTCTGAAATATCCTTCTTCATACCAATCCACCAATAATGTTGTTCCAAGTCCTGATACATTTTTACAGCTCCTGGATGAATGGTATACTTACTTTGATGTGCATCCGTTAAAATATCTTGTCGAAATAAAGATTGTTTTAGAATACAATATCTATCTTGGTAACAAATAATTCCATTGTTGTCCTTTCGAAACTCATTCCTCCTTTATTTGCTTCTTTTTGTACCAACTTTTGCAACTCTTCATCTTGATCTTGCTCTCCCTTCAACTGTTGTAAGAAAGTAGGTTGAATGGAGATATTACTCATTCTTATTTCTTCGTCTACTGCAAATACTTCCAATTCTGGAATTCGTAGAATTTGAAGAGCTAATAAATTCACCTTCCTACTAAGGGCATCTACTACTGTGTTTGCTTTTCCAGGACGATATTAAATTGGACACCGGAATTCTTCCAAAAATTCCACCCACCTACATTGCCTTATGTTCAAATCTTTCCAAGTAAAAACATATTTCAAACTTTTATGGTCAGTGAAGACTTCAAACTTAGCTCCATATAATAATATCTCCATTTTTTAAGAGCAAACACAATAGCTGCTAACTCCAAGTCATGTGTAGGGTAATTCTCCTCATGGAGTTTTAATTTTCTAGAGATATAGGCTATTACCATTCTCTCTTACATTAACACTCTTCCAAATTCTTCTTTCGACGAGTCCATGTATACTTCGTAAGGTTTGTTCATCATTGGCAATGCCAAAACAGGAGCAAAACTTAACCTTTTTTTTTTCAGTTCTTGAAAACTTCTCTCATAGTTTTCGGTCCAAATATAAGGAACTTTCTTTTAGATGAGTCGCATCAAAGATGAAGCTATCTTAGAAAATCCCTCAATAAACCTCTGGCAATATCCTGCTAATCCTAGAAAACTTCGTATTTCAGTTGGAGTCTCGGGGCGTTTCCAATCGGTTACCGCTTCAACTTTTACAAGATATACTATAATCCTATCTTTAGATATCATGTGTCCCAAGAATGCTACTTTTGTAGCCAAAACTCAGACTTACTAAATTTTGCATATAATTTGGCCTCCTTTAACTTTCCCAATACTTTTCGAAGGTGTTGTTCATGTTCTTGAGGGTTCTTAGAGTACATCAGGATATCATCTATAAATATAACAACAAAACTATCTAAGTAAGGCCAAAAGGTTCAGTGCTTCAATTCCATGAAAACAGCAGGCGCATTGGTAACACCAATGGCATCACGACGAACTCAAAATGTCCATATCATGTGTTGAATGCAGTTTTCAATATATCCTCTTCCCAAATCCAAACTTGATAATATCCTTGCCTCAAGTCTAATTTAGAAAAACTTCTTGCACCTTGTAACTGGCCAAACAATTCATTAACCATGGGTAATTTGTAGTAGCCCATCTTTCTTCTTAACAAACAATATAGGTGCTTCCCACGGTGAAGTGCTAGGCCGAATAAATCCTTACTCCATTAAGTTCTGTAATTATTTCTTGAGCTCCTGTAGTTCTGTAAGTGCCATTCTATAAGGAGTTCTTGAAATTGGTTTTGCCAATGGCACTAAATCAATAGAAAACTCTACTTTTCTCTCTAGTGGTAACTCATTCAATTCTGCTGGAAACACATGCAAATATTTGTTCACCACAGGGACATCTTTGGGTTTCTTAACCTCTGCTACCTTATTAATCACATAAGCCAAGTATCCAGTACATCATTTCCTAATCATCTTCTGGGTCTTAAGTCCTGATATAAAAGCATTACTTTTCATTTCAGCTTCGTTTACAAATTCCAATATAGTTTTCCCTGGCCGACGAAATTGTACTATTTTATGTCTACAGTCAACTTGAGCATGATGCTGAGATAGCCAATCCATGCCCAAGATTGCATCATAGTCCTCTATGGGTAAACATATCAAATCTCCTCCCAAAATTTCATTTTCTACCAAGATCTTACAACCTTTATATATTTCCTCATTATTCATTTACTTTCCCAGTGGAGTACTGACAATCATTTCATATGAAATTTCTTCCCCTTTAATTCCCATAGAATTAAGAAATGAATTGGCAACAAAGTAACGCATAGAACCAGGGTCTATAATATACTTTAGCATCATAATAAAAAATAAGAAGCATACATTCCACTATGGTGGTATGATTATCCGTCTTTCCACTGCAACTACTCGAACATTTACTTATGGCTTGGCATGTCTGACTTTAGAGGTAGAAGCTTGTCCTAGGTTCCTTCTTCCTAGTCCTGACCTCTGCCCTTGATTGTTTCCTCTAGTTCGACTCCATCCTCATCTTATCCTTCAAGAGTGAGGACAATTGAAACTCTTATGTCCTATCTCCCCATAATTAAAGTATCTAAAAAAGGGTTGTCCTCCAGTCGGGCTTCTACTCTGCATTTTTTTCTTTCTTCTACCATTGGGGCCTTCCACATTTTTTCTGATTTATACCCTGAAAACCACTTCGGTTTCTCTCATTGCAATTGTAACATAGCTTAAAACTAAGCACAAAAGTGGCCATAATGCACATAGCAAGAAACATAACATATATTCATTCTTGTCAAAACACGGAGTTATTATAAAATTTATGTATTGAGCACACTGTCATATCCAAAATATACTGGTCGAACTGTACATGTCTACATCTCAGCCTCCTACTAGTTATCATCGCTGTCTGAAATAGAAGGTCCTGAATTTGTAGAAACTATGTAGGACTCAATTGCATCAAATCCCTCATCTCCATCCATATCAGGATGCAACCAAGCCAGTATCTCTGAGTCTATCTCCAACTCCTCCTCAAGTTCCTCAACCATAGGTACCTCCTAGTCCTCTCTCGTCTCAATAACCTCCAAACTCGGCATCTCTTCCTCCAATACACCTGGTACATTCCCACAAAATACCTCATCATCATCCTTAGATAATACTACACCATCGAAGATACTGTCCTCCTCAGTATCATCCTGATGGTGTGGCTTAATATCGCCATCAATCTTGTCAGAATCGCCACTTCCCTCCCTATGTGGTGATGATGTCCTCTCGGGAGTATGTGTCCTCTCTAGACTAAAGTCTCATGTAAATGGAGTAACGATAAGTACTACCGGGTCAAACCTGTTCCTGGCGAGAAGGGGTGCAAGACAGAAGCCAAGGCCAGATCTTGTCAAAGTGAAACGTCCTGGCACACCTGCTTAGTAGACCGTCCTAATCTTTTCAGGTTTCTTCACACTCGAACTCTCACCCGTCTCATTCTTTCTGTCATCGCTGTGATCATACATTGGGCGATTACCCTTATCATTCCTATCCATTATACCTATACCATAAAAGGGTTCAATCAATTCCTATGACGATACCATAGTTCCATAATAACTATGTTCTGATACCAATTGTAACACCATTACTAAAAGTAACAGCGGAAGCATACCAAACCAGGTGTCGCCCCGTCCAGTTACCCAGACAAGGGGTCTTTATAATGAAGACCAAAAGAGTATACAAGGTCTAGACTCATAATAACATTATCATATATATATATATATATGTATAATAGAGAATCTCATACATGCAATCTCCATACTACATCAGTGATAAAGTACATGATCAAAAGAAAGATCATCTAGACTTAGGCTATTGTCACTGTGGTATCGTCTTTCTATCCGTAGGTCTACACAATTTCGAATCCTACAAAAGAATAAGATAAAAGACACGTGTAAGTGAAACATTGCCCAGTGAGTCCCATGTGTGCTAGTGCTTTATTAAAGAAATAGAGTATATATAACCTTTATTGAAAAGCATTTCATTTTCATACTGGAAACAACTCTAAAACTCTCTAAAGAAGAGTTTATTTAGAATTCAATCATTTTATGAAAAATTGTGTTTCAATTTCAAATCATTGCCCCAATTTCCAAATCACAGGCACTTCTTCAACAGAAGGTTGGTCTGTATGCAAAGCTTACAAGGCTTCGCCTTCGGCGCCACGTATCATTGTACGTAGACTGTAGCCTACAACACTCAAATGTGCGTCACCAGAAAGAAAAGTACACCGCAGCATACTGAGAATAAATAATAGGTATACCGCAACATACCAAGTATACCGCAGCACACTAAATCTTTTACTTGCCACTGTAAGCTAGAGGTCCCATTCTTGACATCAATCACCATCGAGGGGGCAAGGAGTCAAACGCTACCAAGTATCCTTACCTGGCATTTAGCGAACAACTCAAAATAATATGCGCCCGCAGATGCAGAAATTGTCAGGTGCTAAACGGCTTGCCAAGATGACTCTTTCAAGCCAGGATGACTCTTCACAATAGCCTGTCATCCCGTTCGGAGTAAGATAATCCCTAGAACTAGACTAAGTTACTAAGGTCATTTAACTCTAATGTAGATTAGTACAAAGATCAAAGTCATGGCTGAGACTCAACGTTACCAATACCAACCCCTACTGACTGATTAGGCCAGAGGGTTATGTGTTCTAGTTGGATTTTCAAAATAAACATTTTTGGGGCAGAATATCATTTTCCAAAAATTGATCGCACGGACTCGTAAGTCAGATAATAAATTCCATAGGCTTTGCAGGGCCAATCAATTCATTCCATAGGCACATTAGGCTAATAAAGCAATTTTTGGGATCAAAATGTCATTTTCCAAGAGTTAATATCATATCGGGAGATCATTTTTTAAAATCATGTCGAAACAGGATAAAGAGTTCTTTTCACACATTAAAAAAAGTTTCCAAGAGTATTCGGGTCATTTTGCTTGCACTCGATCACAAAAGTCATTTCCAAGGGCATTCGGGTCATTTTACCCATACCTGATTCCAAAAAGACTTTCTGAGGGTATTCGGGTTATTTTATCCTTACTCGATTTGAAAACTGGTCACAAAAGTTTCAATAAGGATATTTCGATCATTTACCAAATACCCGATTCCAAAAGTTTCCATAAAACATTTCAATAGGGACATTTAGATCATTTTTTAAATACCCAATTTCCAAAAGAACTTATTTTAAGAAATCCAGAATTCCGATCCTAAAAGAGGATTAAATTCAAAGTTTCCAATCGTATTTTCATAAAACGTTCTAATAAGGGCATTCCAGTCAATTTGTGAATACCCAATTACAAAAGTTACCATTTTTCGAAAATCCTAAATATTTAATCCAAAAAGGACTAAATTTACAAAATTCATGCTTTAATCATCCGTTAAGATTTTCAAGCAAATTATGATGTTCATTCGAGCCCAAAATGGCATAAAAATAAATCTTGCTCAAATAACCTTAAATATATTCAAGGATTTCGAAAATGGTATAAAACATAGCATCTCATGGAAAAATGAAGCACACTAGCTTTCAAAAGGTTTTAGAAATCAAAGGAACTCACCTCGTGTCCTAATTAACATTTCCCGTTCATGGCCGTTCAACCACTGTTTCTATCATTTCCAATGTACCATTGGCTGTTTACTGGTAAACTTACACCGAACATCATTTTTATGTTAAATCGTGTTTGGTCAAAAAGTAACTAATGGTTAGCCGAGGTCCAGCCGACGTGCCCAACGGGTAGCCGACAGTTAAGGAAAATGTTCAACTTTCGTTTACATTGTTTTTTCGTCATTCGTTCAATTCTTCCATTTTTCGTTTTCCATATCCTTCCTCCCTTCATGAACAAGGATTTAGCTTCATATTTCCCCTTCATTTCATCCCAAAATCACATAATTATTCTTTCTTAAGTTCATTCACTTTCCAACCAAAATCCTAAAATTTTGTTGCTTTGACACATGATTTTTTTTTTCACATAACTTTCAATCCACAACTCTGATTTGGCTCTATGATATATCAAAATGACCGTAAGACTTTTAAATTTAATTTAGTATAAGATCTTTTCAATGTCTTTGCTCTTATGACATAATACAGGGAAAAAATATCCTAAGTAGTTTTGCTTCAATTCTACTATTTATGCTATCATTTGTTTTCCTTTAGCCTTTAACATATTGGGAACATTAATTCATTCAATTTTTCTTCCAATCATCTTTGATTCTGTAATTTTCAGATTCCAATAACTCACAAGAGTCATGCTTATTCAACACAAATTCACTTCTTCTAATCAAAAGCTAGTATACTTCATTTTTCCAACCAAATAACTTCTATTTTCATTCTACTTTGGCCATAATCTCATCAACCAAAAGAAATCCTTCCAACTGCCATGAATATTCAGTTCTTCCTCGCACAAAACATCATCCACAAACCTCCTAGGCAGCCAGCACATATAAGCATACACAAGATTCATACACAAAGTTCACAAACCCTAGCTTTTATGATTTTCATGTTAAAATTCATATCAAAATAATCATCATTCACCCAATAAATATTTTTAATTCTAGCAAGGTGAGTTTTTACCTTGTATATAAGGCTATTTGGTGTGATTTGCTCCAAGAACTTCTCAAGAATTCACACACAACACAGTGAACACACACTAGTCTTTTTTTTTTCTGTCTTTTGTTAATTTCTTTTTCTCTTGTTTTTCTTTCCTTAATGCTGCCAAAATTCAGGCTGGATGATAGCCTCTTCTCACTGCCATTCTTCATCAAATTTTGGCCAATCATTTCTCATTTTCATTAATTGTATGGTGGTTAAAACATAGGTGTGTTCCAATGAAAAATTTACATACCATTTCACTTATTTTTGTTCCTCAAAATTTCCTCTTCTTTTCTCTTGTATGGTTGCTAGTTTTTTGGCCATTTTTCAGACACTCAATCACTTATTCATGGTCAAAATATTGGCCAATTACATTGCACTAGACATTAAGTAATTAGCCCCACAAATGATGTGTTCCAATCACCAACAAAAAAAAAAAAAAAACACATCATTCTTTATTTATTTTGTAATTCTTTAATTCCATGTATCTTGTATGAATTCCTCATGCAATCTCTTATAAATTGACATATGTTCATGGGCCAATCACAAAAAGCCACACATCTAAATTTTCGATCACATTTTCAATTTTTCTCAAAAGTGACAAAATCGAGTCCGAAATCGAAAAATATTTTACTTTACCATTCAACTCCAAAAATTCCACTGAATCTGTTGGTAATACTTAAATTCTATAATTCTTTCTCAATTTGGCCAAATTTGTAGTTAGAGTCGCAGGCGCAGTTAAAATGATGAAAATGCCCTCGATAACCCAAATAACTTATGTTATCCCAAAATGTGTGTTTCATCGCACTGATCAATTTCCATTTTTAGCGTACCCTCAAATTCTTATTTTATTAACAATAGTAGCCTTCCAAAGATTTAGGGTATGAGTAGAACAAATCCAATAGTTACATCCAGGTCCTGACAAAATGTTATTATACCAAAATATTCATTTCATTACGCCGATCATCTTTTTTTTTTTTTTTTTTGCTGTTGATACAGATTCTCATCCTATTACAAGTAGTAGCCAATCGAAGGTAAAAATGTGGGGTATTACCTATCAAGGTTATTTACTTTTAAAATGATGTGAAATTAGATCCATAATTGATATGTCAACCATTTTTTTTTTCTCCTTTTACATATAATTACACACATTCCTCAAATTTTAACCATTGTTATTGTCTAAATATTGAGAATGACATTACAAGAGAGGACTTTATCAAGGTTCTTTTTCTTTAGCTTTGCTTGTCTATAAAAGGTACATGAGTTTTTGCATTTCAACTTAAAATATTGTACGTTTAATTGATATGAACAGATCCCTATGAGTGATGGGTGATCATTCTTCTTGAGTGGTGGGTGATCATTCCTTGCATGTAATGGGTGATTACCTTAAGTTAGTATTATTGAATAATTGCTATTAGATTTTATTTTTTTGTGCTTTTTGTTGAACATTGGTTGAATTGAGGTGGCTTAATGCTTGAAAAATTGCCAGTTTATAGGGGAAACTTTGCCAAAATCTTCATTTTACTTTAACTCCAAAATGCAAAGAAAAGAGCAACCAAACATTTCACACTCAAATTTTATCTATAAAGAGATAAGCATAGCCCACTTTTTCTGTAAAAAGGATGATCACTTTTTGATTGTCATATAATTGCCATGAATGCCCTTTCTTTTGAAAAGAGGAAGCAGGGAAATTATTGCAATACCCTTCCCTACACGAGACCAAACAAGCAATTTCTCTTTATGAAATGTTCTATTTGAGTTATACTACTATCATAGATTAAAGAATAACTTTATCGTGGTGTTATTAAACTATTTTCTTGATCTATGCTTCGATTGATGATAACTAATTCGGAGCACTAGTAAGTGCACTAGATCTCGTTTATAGTAACAAGGTCATCCCACATAGATTAGAAATTAAAACTCCTTCTAATGAAACTAATTCTAACTTGAGTTAAAAGAAAACAAAGATTCCACTGATTGTTGTTTATATGAATTAAATGGAATTAACTAAACTAGCACTTTTTTTTTGGGTAAAAATTGTAATGAGATGATCTAAGACACATGAATTCACTAGATTAACTGTTATATTATCAAAGCGACCTGTTATTCTAGAATGTTCTTTGTCAATCAATCAATTTCCAGAGTTAACCAATATCCTTTTTCAAGGTATATTAATTTCATTCCTCCAAATAACTCAACTATATTTCTATGTTGAATTCAATTCAAAGGAATGCATTCAAGAACATGACATTATAATGATCACACAAACCATGCAAATATATTTATATTTCACATGTAATTTGTGGTCGATTACCTATCCTAATTAACTAAGTCATCTTTCAAATTTGCTTAGTTAATGATAAATCAATCTGAATGGTGATCAGGCATTTCATTGCTTTAAGTACAATAATCAGGCAAAGACTTGGCAACACCCTTCAAATAACGGAATCACCAGATAATATAACAATCAATACTAGCTACATCATAGCCTTAGAATAATAAATTAATGCATAATTGAAGAGAAATTCAAGAACAAATTAAAAGAGAAGATATGAGAAAACATCACAGTATCCTAATAAAATCTCTAACTTTGTTCACGAGTAGCCTCTAATATACATCTAATACTAGAAAACCCTCTTAAAATTACAACCAAAATATCCAAGGAAAGTAATACCTAACTCTAATGTAAAGAAAAAGGACAAAAGTTGTCTTTGATTGCTAAACTCCCCCAAAATTTGCTCCCCTTCGGCTTTTTATCCTTTCCTCTTCATTGAACCGGACTGAAACCCTTGTTGGAATCCATTGAAAAGTTCAATCTAGCCCTTGATTGATGAATTCGGCCCATGATTGAACTCTCCTAGTATGATCTTTCGTAATTTACTTCTTCAACCCTGCAACTTGTATATTTTTTAGTTCAAGTCCCTAGAAAAACCAAATAATCACAAAAGAAAATAAATTGTCCAAATAAAGCTCATATTGCATTAAATTATAACACAATTTATCTAAAAATCACCCCATATATTCAATGCAATATTAATACATCAAACTCCCCCACACTTAGATGTTTACTTGTCCCCAAGCAAAAACCAGGTTTGAATCAAAATGTCAACACACAAAGGCTTTAAGATCATATCTCAAATGCTTCTCCTATTCATGCCAATAAAACAAATGGTCAAGTACTCTTCATAACAAACGAAAGACTTGTGTTAGTGAAGTATTACCCAGTAGTGCAAAACAAATACTCAACAATGTTCTCAAGTCATTTAAAGAGTAGAGTTTAAATAAAATATGCATTGCATAGGCTTACTTTTCATACTCTTTCTCTACTAATTGAGGCATATTATGATTCCACTTAGATCAAGTAGGACTTTAGCGCTTGTAATGTAAGGCTAGGGAGGTGGCTGACAATCGAAAGATATAAGATAACAAAATACAAATAGAAGAGAACTTGCAAGAAAATGTGATATCAAAACATAGCAAAGACTCCAATCCTTCACTTGCCCTAGTCCATACCAACATCCAATGCCCAATTCCTCCAATCATGATAAAAATGCATGTTGAGCACTCTTTGTATCCTCTCCATTGCACTTGTTGCACAACCCTTAATCATTGTAGAAATTTAATACCATGAAGGCCTTACAACCAGTCTAGATCAACAATTGTGCTCTTTTTCTTATATTGTCTTTTCTCTTTTCTAGTTTTGTTTTTTTTTAATGAAATGCTGTTTGTTTTTATTTTTTTTCAGCATTTATATTCTTTTTTTTCATTCAGCACTTACATAAGATACACAAGGTCCACGGTGGCAGTACATTTCTAATTTTTTATTTCCATCCGTAGCACTAAGTGTGGCCCCTACAATGATAGTATTCAAGGCAAACAGAGGCTAGCAACCCATCCCATAATAATAGTGTAAACCAATCATGATATTCCCTCCAGATCTTTCTACTTAAAGCTATAACGTTCTTTCAAAAACCTATATTCTTATCCCAAGGAGTAATAAAAGAATTGGCGCATAAATTAAGCTCTCACAAGGAACTAATAGGTCAATATATTCAAGAGTTCATGAAAGAATTAAATACATTTAGGCACAAAAAGGGAATTAGAGATAATTCACAAGGTAGGCTTGAAAGGTTTATACTATCTAAAGAAAGAATGTGACCATTCTTTCTAAGCAAAATCATGAATAACTTCTTATTTTGCCTCAAGAGGTATTAGAATAAGTTCTAAAAGCATCAATAGGAGAATTTTCAAGAAAATCTGACTTGAAAATAATGTAAAGCATTTGTGTAACACTACATTGGTCCATGGTGCACAAAAAGAGCCATGCCTCAATTACAAGGAGTCAAGAACACATGCTTTGTCAACACAAACTAGAGATACATACCAAGAAGATCTTGAATCCATTCAAAAACATTGTAGGAGAAGGTAAAAGGGTAAAGTAAAGTGGAATAATGCACGCACTATCCTCACAGAAGATAACTCCAAAATCACCAATCAAAAGATAACTCCAAAATCACCAAACAAGTAAAACATGAAGCATGTAATGCCTCCCCCACACTTAAGGCTAGCAGTGTCCTCAATGATAACAACCAAAGCAGAAATAATGAAAAAAAAAATTAACACAAAGAAAACAAAACTTTCCTGTCGGACCTCTCGGTAGGATTAGAATCATCAATACTGTCTAAGTTAGTCGTATCATCACTGGAAGCATAAGTAGGGCCACCAAGAGGTTCACTAGGAAAAGTGTGCTGGTACAGGCGGGTGAGCATACATTCTTGGTAGTCAAAGCGGGTGATAATGTGTTGTTGTCCTTGCTAGAGCTGCAAAAGTAGAGCCTGCACATGTCTCAAAAGAACAGTCAGATCAACAGTTAACAGAGAAGAACTGGTAGAAGGAGCCAGAGAAGCCTGAGGAATAGGAGGAGTAGAAGCAGGTGGTGGTGGGTGAGTAGAAGTAGAAGGGGCAATTGATAAAGAGAGCACAGAAGGAATGGGGGCCCCAGACGGAACGGGTTAACCCTTATATTGCCACACACTAGTCGCAGAGCGGAAATAACCTAGACTAGTAATACTGGCCATACTCAAGACATCGGAAGAAGTGGTGTCCTCTTTTAACTCTCCAGTAGGGTATTGTATGAGAAACACAAACGTTGCAAGTTGATCATTAAGAAAACCCTTCATTCTGAGGTTGATGCTTCTTTTCATTTGATTGCTCCATTTCGACGACTAGGGTGGAGTTTTAAATACAATCCTATAAGCCCATAATGCACAATCTAATTTTAAAGGCCAATCAGTTCGTGAGGTGTTAACAGTATTTTTAAAAATCCTTTTGATTTCTCTATTAGACACCTCTACTTGACCACTTATTTGAGGATGGTATGGGGTGGCAATCTGATGAGTGACTCCATACATTTTCAATAATTTTTTCATTTTCTTATTTATGAAGCGTGTGCCCTCGTCGCTAATTAGTGCTCTGGGTGTATCAAAACGACTAAAAATATTTCTTTGAAGAAACTTTACCACTACTTTAGAGTCGTTGGTAGATGTAGCAATAGCTTCCACCTATTTAGAAATATAGTCAACAACTACTAAGATGTATTCATTGGAGAATGATTTAGGGAATGGACCCATGAAGTCTATGCTCCAAACATCAAACAGTTCTACCACAAAAATATTTGTTAAAGGCATCTCATTTCATTTAGATATGTTTCTGCTCCGTTGGCACCTATTATGAGAACGAACAAAGTTATAACAATCCTTATACAAAGTGGGGCAATATAATCCAAATTGCAATATCTTAGCTGCTATTCTTGTAGGACAAAATGTCCTCCAATTTCTCCAGTGTGGCAATGGTAAAGTATGTCATGCACTTCGAACTCAGGAATACACCTCTAAATCATATTATCAGCACATATTTTGTATAGAAAAGGATCATCCCAAAAGTAATGTTGGACATTAGAAAGAAATTTTTTCTTTTGTTAAAAATGCAACTTATGGGAAAGAATGTTACTGGCTTGGTAGTTTGCAAAATTTGCATACTAGGGAGTGCTAGATGTCATTAGTGCAAAGAGATGCTCATCAGGAAAGGATTCATTAATAGGAACCACTTCATGGACTTGAGTCATCCTAGAAAGATGATCAACCACTATATTTTCTGAACCCTTTTTATTTCGAATTTCTAAATCAAACTCTTGTAGTAACAGAATCCAAATAAGCTGAGGTTTAGCATCATGTTTTGGAAATAGATACTTCAATGCAGTATGATTAGTGTAAATTATAACATGTGACCTTATTAGATAAGATCTAAATTTGTCACATGCAAAGACTACAGCCAATAGCTCATTTTCTGTGGTAGCATAATTTTGTTGGGCAGCATTGAAGACACAACTAGCATAATAAATGACTCAAAATACCTTATCTTGTCTTTAGCCTAACACTACTCCAACTGCTACATCACTAGCATCGCATATGATGTCAAACGGCAAGCTCCAATCTGGGGCGGTCACAATAGGTGTGGAGATGAGCTTCTTCTTCAACCTTTAGAATACCTGCAAATAATTCTCATTAAAGTTGAAGGAAATATCTTTGATTAATAAGTCACATAAAGGTTTGGAGATGAGAGAGAAGTCTTTTATAAAACGTTTATAAAACCCTGCGTGCCCCAAAGAACTCTGAACATCCTTGACTGTCACTGGGGGAGGCCGTCTCTCAATCACTTCAATCTTTGCACGATCTACCTCAATTCCTCTAGCAGAAATCTTGTGCCTAAGTACTATCCCTTCTCGTACCATAAAGTGGCATTTCTCCTAATTAAGAACCAGGTTGGTCTCTTCACAATGCTTCAGAATCAAGGTTAAATTATCTAGACAATGATCAAAGGAGTTACCAAATACAGCGAAATCATCCATAAATACTTCAATGTATTTTTCAATGTAATCTAAAAATATTACCATCATGCATCTTTGAAAAGTGGTAGGAGCATTATATAATCCAAAGGGCATTCTTCTATATGCAAAAATACCGTATGGACATGTAAACGTAGTTTTTTCTTGATCCTCAGGGGCAACAATAATTTGATTGTACCCTAAGTAGCCATCTAAAAAATAATAAAATTCTTGTCCTACTAACCTCTCTAACATCTGGTTAATAAATGGGAGAGGGAAATGGTCCTTCCTTGTGGAAAAGTTCAATTGTCTATAGTCAATACAAACTCTCCACCCTATAATAGTCCTAGTAGGGATTAATTTATTATTCTCATTTTGGTCTACAGTAAATTCCCCTTTCTTAGTAACTACTTGAATAGGACTTACCCATGTAGAATCAGAGATAGGATAGATAATACCTGCCACAAGAAGTTTCAAGATTTTAGCCTTAACAACCTCCTTCATATTAGTATTTAAACGACTTTGGGGTTGAACTTTGGGCTTAAAATCTTCCATGTTGATCCGGTGTATACAAACTGTTGCGCTGATGCCCGGAATATCAGCTATGGTCCACCCTAAGGCTTTCTTGTGAGCCCGTAACACTCGCATCAGCTTTTTCTCTTGTGTACCTATCAAAGATGCAATAATTATTACAGGTAAATCAAATGTTCCTTCTAGAAATACATATTTCAAATGAGATGGAATAGGTTTTAGTTCAAGTTTAGGTGGCTGCTCGATGGATGGCATGGGTCTCTCCATACTCTTTCCTAATTCTTCATATTGCTACATTTTATATGAAGGATAAAGAGGGACTGCATTAAGATACATGACATATTTCTTCATTTCCTCAATTGCATCTAATCCATTATTTCCTTCTGGTAAGCAAAACTCTAGAAAGTTATTAGAGATGTTATTTTTTCCTATCTCAGAATCAATAGGAGAAATAGAATTAATGAAATAATAAGAATCATTTTCTTATGATATTTTATCGTTTTGTAGACGTCAAAAGTGACCTCTTTCTCATGAACTCTAAGGATCACCTTATCTTGTTGCACATCTATCAAAGTTCACCCTGTAGCTAGGAAGGGTCTTCCTAAAATGAGAGATATCTCCCTATCCTCCTCTATATCCAATATAACAAAATCAGCGAGAAATATAAATTTATCTACTTTTACCAAAACATCTTCAATTACACCCCAAGGATAAATTATTGTCCTGTCCGCTAGTTGTAAAGATATATTAGTGGGTTTTACCTCCCTAAGTCTTAACTTCTTGAAAATAGATAAAGGCATTAGGTTTATGCTTGCACCCAAATCACACAATACCTTTTTGAATTGCAATTGCCCAATATCACACAGGATAGTAAAACTCCCTAGATCTTTCATTTTTTGAGGCAACTTCCTTTGTAGAATAGCAGAACATTCTTCAGTTAGCATCACCATTTCGTAATCTTAGAGCTTGAGCTTGTGAGTGAGAATGTCCTTCAAAAACTTGGCGTAACTCGGCATCTGCTCCAATGCTTCTGCAAAAGGAATGTTAATATGCAATTTTTTAAAAACTTCAAGAAGTTTAGAGAATTGTTTATCCATATTTTGCTTCTTGAGTCTCTGTGGAAATAGAATTGGTGCAACATAAGGTTTAAAAGGTGTAATAAGTTTAGAGTCTCTCTCTTTAGACTCCACTTCATCATGGAGGACAAGGACCGATGACAAGAGTTAGGACCAAGAAGCTTCAAGATGATTTTCAATTGATCATCAAACCATGCTTGAGGATAAAAGAGGATTGGAAAGGTGAGGAAGCTAGCCAAGAGTTCGTGTTGATGACCATCCACGAAGGACCCCAACAAGAACTCAAACTGGCAGCAAAAGGGGACAAAACTTGATCAAGGGAGGCTTTCTAGAGGACAGCTGGCACCGGCTCCACGCAGCCAAACCGGCGCCAGCACTATTCTGTCCAACAACAGCTTAATCACAACATGAACTGACTCGAAGACAGATCCAAACTGGTGCCAGCTGTGATGTCCAAATTGGCACTGGCTTTCCACCTGGGCTGCCGACGACTGTTCCGCATTTTAATGCTTTTCTCCGATTTTCTTCATTTTTAATTGCTTGTAAAGACTTATTATGACCCTAAACTATAATTAAACCTCAGGAATTACTTAGATAGGGTTAGGATAGTATAAATAGCACATTTAGTGATTTGACAATACAAGACACTTCACTTTAATTCAAATTTGAGAAGAGAATCTTGAGAGGCCCTAGCCTTCTTGTTCATCTTGTTCAAGACCAAGCTAAAGGGTTGGTCCTCCTTTTGTAAGAGTCTATAAATCTTTTGAATAATCCAATATTATTTCTTTAAATAGATCTTAGTTTCTTTGTTCTTCTAAGGTTTGTTTGAAATTCAATATTTGAGAGCTTATTTTCTTTATACTATTTGTTCTTGTTTGCCTTTGTTGCTTTAAGAATATTGGGGGTGAGATTATAGTAGAACTTTCTACTCATGTTAAGGGTATTTGAGGCTTTGTTTTTCAAGGGTTTGAAAGAGTGTAGGTTGTTAGGTTACTTTCTCCTTTTATCACAAGAAAAATCACTATTTTAGGTCTTATTGTTTGAACTGAATAGTTAGCCAACTAAAATACTCATAACACCAAGAAAAGCCACTAAGAATTTGTATTAAATAGTTTGGTATCAGAGTAAGGAAAGCTTTGATTCTCATCAAAGCTTGAAAACAAGAAAATGAGCACTACAAAGTGAAGAAAAGGGGAAAATAGAGAAATCCCGTTACTCAAAATCTTGTTCCAAAAAGGTCTTGAAGTTTTTGTTATAACTTGATTTTTCTTTGGAGAAATTGCTCCTTAATGTTGTTATAATCCTTGGGAACAAATTTATCTTGTGATTGTTGTGAAAATTGGATTGAATATGGGTGAAAATTCTGGTTGTTCTTAAATGACGAGATTATATCCAAGGTGTTTGATAAATATTCCATGAGAATGTTTTTGGCTATAATTAGGAATTTTGATTCTTAATTTTCACTCCTTGTGTTATTGAAACTTAGTATATCACTCTATTGTTGAATTCCATGTTCATTGAACTCAATTTATTCTAGTGCACACTTGCGATCATCTTGTTCTTCATCATCCTAATTCTAGTTATTCTTGTTTCTTTGTTCTTGATAATTTTTGTTTGTTTCTTTCTTAGAAGTGTTTCTTGTGCATTTAATGCTTGTTCTTATGTTGAATGAGTCCACTCTTCTCGAAATTCTTGACTTAAAACTTGTTTGCTTGAGGTGCCCAACAAGTGTTTATTGAAATTTTCCTAAGACCCCTTAATTGAAAAATTCTTTTGATTTGTGTGATTCACTAAGTTGGACTAAAACTTTAGCCATTGGGGAGAATTGGGGTGAGCAAGAAGGCTTGAGTGTTGAGAAAAAGGCAAGAGGGAGAGCCTAATATTAAAAGAGCCTAAGAGAGCAAACACGAGCGTGGAGTGATCAACCTTGAGAGCCAACACGCAAGGAAGAGTAGTGAGGATCTATTTTTCTTTCTAATCTCTTTGTGTTGCAGGTATAAGTAAGCAAATATTCCATTACCATAGCCCATGATCAAGAAATCTCTAGGCCTAATCTAAGTAGACCTAGTAGACCTCAAGAAGAACAATTTGATGCTAGGGGTTTGCGTGAGGACTTGGAAGCTATGATGAAGACTATGCAAAGTGAATTTCAGAACATGACAAGGGAGTTGATAAATCATCTTAGACAATCTTCTACCGTTGCACAAAGGAGAGGCCAAGAGCGATTTGAAGTGCTTAGTCTAAGGATGAGGGATGGAAATGCCCATACTCCTCTATTACATTCCCAATAAGGGGAAGAGTGGGATGAGCATTCAATTGGGGGATTCCAACAAACTCCTATGAGAGGGGGAGTACATGGTATGAGAGGAGGATGAGGCAGAGGATAAGGAAGGAATGGAGAGAACAATCTAAGAGGGTTAGAACGAGAATTTGAGGGAGTTGATGAGTGGTATGTGGGGGAATAAGTTGAGGCCTTTGGGGAACATCATAGAGGATGGCGTAATAGAGGAGGAAGGAGAGAAGGAAATGATGTGGAGAGGGAGTTGAGCCATATTAAATTGAAAGTGCCCGCATTCTATGGTAAGAGTGATCCCAAAGTATATTTTGAATGGGAGAGCAAAATGGAGATATTCCTAGAAAGCAATACCTATAGTGAGAGGTCTAAAGTGAGGTTGGCTATCTTGGAATTTTTGGAATATACTTTGGTATGGTGGGAGCAAGTTAGTGTTCAAAGGAGACAAATGGGAGTGGAACCCGTGGCTAGTTGGAATTTGTTGAAAGATATGATGAGGGCAAGTTTATATCACACCATTACTACAATGATTTTTACCAAAGGCTCCAATCACTTAAGTAAGGGAACAAGAGTGTGGAAGATTATCATAAGGAAATGGAAGGGATGTTGATGAGAGCTGAAATCAATAAGGACCCAGAGCAACAAGAGCAAGGTTTTTGGAAGGATTAAATAGGGAGATTGCCAATTTGGTGGAATTGCACCCCTATGATCGATTGGAGGATATGATATATGTGTTGGGATTCGTGGACTCCTAAACGCGGAAAACATCTACGAATCCCTCCCGAGGACCCAAGTAAACGATTAAGAAGATCTAAGCTTTAAGAGTTACCTCTGGTCGCTGTAATCGAAATCCTTCGATTCTGGTTGCGCTGTTGTACGTTCGACCCGAACAATCACCAGACGCTGCAGTATGCGAACGTCCTCTACGGATACACACCGCGAACTCACTCGATACCCGGGGAGTGCTAGCGCCTAGGGTTTGAGAGGTTTTTTTTTCTCTGGTAGAGAATGGCACGAATGTTCTCAACCGAAAAATTGGACTATCGAAAGACGGCTAGGGTTTTCTTAAAAAACCCTCGAACCTCTTAGAGTCCAACCCTAATCATATCTTATCATATTCTAATTTAAATTCAAATTAAATTAAAACTGATATGATAAGATTCTGCCATTATCTCGGTAATTTAACTAATTATTTTACCGAGTCAGATTCTTATAATCTGGATATCATCCAGATTCATCGAACTCGGTCACCGGAAAAATAACCTAACAAGTTCGCTTATTGTGTGACCCTATAGGTTCATTTAACATCGGCAGCGATGCCTAAATCGTATTTAAATGGCCCACAAGTTATAAGCGGTTTCTAGCAAAACATTATAACTATCCAGGTTAAATGAAGATCGGTGATCTCTTTGAACCAAACCATAATTTTATATTTAGTCCCTTTGTCACACGATATCCAGATTAAGCATAAGGCACGGAGCATGTCATCCTTATTAAGCTTAATCAATTATTTCTTGATTTCATAGTAGACTGTTCAAACAAATGATATCAATATCTTAGATTGATATATTTGAGCACGGCCATGCATTTTTTAACAGTCTAACTTATCAAGGGGCCCATGGATATCTCTCCCATAATTGAGAGGGACAAATTCCTTCACAATCAATCATATTCCTCTCCTTGATTAATTTTATATCCAACGAGTAGTCTAATTTATTATCCGGTTAAAGACAACTTTAGACAATGTCAAAATATAGAATTTATCAAGTAAGAAACTATGATGAATTTAGGTCGAAGGACTTTCAATATTATTATGGCTAGAAAGTACTTATGACATATTCCATGAAGTACTCTCACAGTGGGTCATGTCCAATACAATGTTCTCTAACATTTATTTATGTCTTGACTCGATATCACAAATATCCATGGCCAGTAAAACATAGCCATCAAGTCACAAACATACTAATCTTAATTTATTATTATTCCAATAATAATAATCGATCAGGGACAGCTTTAGAATAGTCATTGTATTCATTGTAGGGTTTTACTATCAAGTCACGTACTTGATGACCAACAAAACAAAACTCACTATTCATGAAAAGGAAAGCCTCATATTATTATATAAAACATAATGACAATTGTATAAGTACAAATTGACTCTAGGGCATATCCCCAACAATATGTCGTCATGAAGATTGAAAGGCAATTAAAGAAGAGGACATTTACTAGACCACCGCTTCCAAACCCCAACTCTACTAGCAAGGTGCCAATTAAGAAGGATGAAACCCCTAAGCCATCCCAAAGAGATTTCAACAAACCAAGGGAGGTTTGGAAATCTAGAAAGGAATGGAAACATAGGGAAAGATGGAACAAGGACAAAGGGAAAGCCATGAATAGGCCACAAAGGAATAGATATATCAAGTGTTTTAAGTGCCTTGGATATGTATATACTTCCCATGAGTGTCTAAGTAAGAGAACAATGTATACTAACCCCTATGGTGAGGTCTCTACCGACAAAGAAGAAGAGGGTGAAAGGTACCAAGGAGACCAAGAGGGAAATGGAGATGAAGAGAGTGGTGAAGGGGAAGTTGTTGGTCAAGAATACTCATTGGTGGGAGTCACAAGAAGGTCATTGAGTTCACAAGCCATTGAAGATCAAGACCACCAACAAAGAGAGAACATTTTCTACACTAGGTGTCTAATCAACAAGACCCCTTGTAGTGTCATTGTGGATAGTGGAAGTTGCACTAACGTGATTAGTGCAAATTTAGTTGAAGAATTGGACATGAGTTGGATTAAACATCCCAAGCCCTACAAATTACAATGGTTGAATGATAGTGGAGAAATGAGAATAAACAAGCAAGTGTTGGTGTCTTTTGAAATGGGAAAGTACAATGATGATGTGCTGTGTGATGTGGTACCTATGTAAGCGGGTTACTTACTACTAAGGAGGCCTTGGCAATATGATAGGCATGTAAAACATGATGGGAGGAAGAACACTTATTCCCTACTCAAGGAGGGAACTAAGTTTACCCTTACTCCCATGGCCCTTAGTGAGGTGAACAAAGATCAAAGAATCATAAAGGAGAAAGAAAAGAAGAAGGGAGCGCAAGAAGTAAAGAAAAAGCAAGAAATTGAAAGGAAAGAACAAGAGAGAAAATAAAAAGAGTTGAGAGAGAGGATGAACAAACAAGTGCCTTTGACAATCAAGGATAGGAGTGAGCAAGGATAAGAGAGGGGAGGTAAAAGAAAAGTAAATTTCTTTGCAAAAGAAAGTGAGGTCATAGAGGCTATAGAAGCTAAGGAACCGGTTATTCTTCTTTTATGCAAAGGTTCTTATGTTTCTACTAATGATTCCACATTGTCTTTGTCTCATGAAATTGCAGCTATTCTTCAAGAATTTGAAGACGTTTTCCCAAATGAGGTGCCCGGAGGACTACCACCCTTGAGAGGAATTGAGTATCAAATCGACTTTGTGCCCGGAGCCGTCATCCCCAACCGACCGGCATATAGAAGCAACCCAGAGGAATCCAAGGAGTTGAAAAAGCAAGTAGAGACATTGCTTGAGAAGGGATATGTGAGAGAGAGCCTAAACCCATGTGCGGTTCCGGTTCTCTTGGTGTCCAAAAAGGATGGGACATGGCGTATGTGTGTGGATTGTCGCGCTATCAACAATATAATGGTAAAATACCGCTATTCCATTCCTAGGCTAGATGACTTGCTTGATGAGCTATTTGGTGCATGCATTTTCTCGAAAATTGATTTGAAATCCAACTATCACTAAATTAGAATAAGAGAAGGGGATGAATGAAAAACAGCTTTTAAAACTAAACAAGGGTTGTATGAGTGGCTAGTCATGCCCTTTGGATTGTTTAATGCTCCTAGTATTTTTATGTGGTTAATGCATCATGTTTTGAGAAAATTCTTTAGGAAATTTTTTGTTGTGTACTTTAATGATATGTTAATCTATAGCCAACCATATGTGGATCATTTGAATCATGTTCAAAGTATACTTATTACCCTCCGAAGGGAGAGATTATATGCTAATCTTGAGAATTGCACTTTTTGTTTGGAGAGGATTACATTCATTGGGTATGTTGTGAGTGCCAAAGGGATTGAGGTAGATGAGGAAAAAGTGAAAGCCATCCAAGATTGGCCAACCCTACCACCATTACCCAAGTCCGTAGTTTCCATGGGCTAGCTAGCTTCTATAGGAGGTTTATCCAAAATTTTAGCACTAGAGCAGCCCCTCTAACCGAAGTGGTAAAACAAAAGGTGGGATTTAGGTAGGAGGAAGCCCAACAACAAGCCTTTCAAACCCTCAAAGATAAATTGAGCCAAGCTCCAATTCTTATTCTTCCTAATTTTGAGAAGGCCTTTGAGATAGAGTGCGATGCAAATGGGGTGGGGATAGGTGCGGTCTTGACCCAAGATAGAAAACCTATTGCATACTTTAGTGAGAAATTGTCCAGAGCCGCCTCAATTATTCTACCTATGACAAAGAGCTTTTTGCCTTGGTGAGGACCTTAGAATATTGGCAACACTACCTTTTACCAAGAGATTTTGTCATTCATACCGATCATGAGACTCTTAAACACCTCAAGAGCCAACAAAATTTAAACAAGAGGCATGCAAGGTGGATGGAGTTTATTGGGACATTTCCATATGTCATTCAATACAATAAGGGTAAGGAAAATGTGGTAGCAGATGCACTATCTCGAAGGTATGCACTACTAAACTTATTAGAAGCTAAACTTCTTGGTTTTAAATTTGGGAAAGATTTGTATGTTTATGATGAGGAGTTTGGGGATATTTTCCATGCTTGTGAGAATGGTACATTTTCTAAATATTATAGGCATGATGGCTTCATGTTTAGGGAGGCAAGGCTTTGTGTGGCAAAGGGTTCTATTAGGATGTTACTTGTTAGGGAAGCCCGTAGTGGGGGATTATGTTAGTGTTGTGCTCTAGAGGCAATCACCTGTGTCATGTATATTACAAATTAAATTAATAAGAGGCATTTTTTATATTTCAGTTTGATTGTTATATCTAAACATGTGTTCAATCCGTTAGATAAAGTCCCTAGTACAACACAGTGTTAAGGAAATCATGATAGAGATCATGATGTGAGATTCCTACTACACTATGCAGTGTTTGTACTTAAATAATCCCCAGTCATAGTATTAATAAGATGGGACATTATTAATACGCCAAGATTGGCACATGTTATATCTCTTGATTGGATCAAGCGGTGGTTCTCATATCCGTGAGTATTGGGATACTTAGGATTAACGTGTGGATGCTTGTTTTGGAACAAGTTCATCGGATGACCTAGCTACGAAATAATCACTTGAATAACTATTTAGTGCCAGTGATAGAATCTCATTATAGCAAGTGTGCAAGTATCTTTAGACTTGAGATCTCCAAGGTACTTTGTTTAACGAGAGTTGTACTTTGATTCTAATCTTTGGAGTCTTATCTAGAACTGCCTAAGGGATGGATATTGGGTACAATGTAAAGTAAACGAAAGTAGTTGAGAAAGTCAATAAAGGATTCACCACTCCTAATAGTAGGAGAGTATATCTCAAGGCCACTTGTAGAAATCATTACTCATGAAATCCTTGGCCAATGCGACTATGTGATGGAAATGGTTCTAATTGGTACACATATCGAGTAATGGATTTCTTGAACAAGTACTAAAATATTCGGGCCAGAATTAATAATATTTTGGAGGGAGTTGGCACTAATTCCATGCTCTAGACCGAATGAGATATTGTATGGTGAAAGGAGTTTATTGCACTGATAATTTGCTATTGAAAGGTTCATGTCAAGCCACTTGACTTTCTGGACTTTTGGGTGGTCAAGAGTCATTGCTAGATGTCGCTCTTGATATGCTAAATATGGATTTATTAATTAGAGAATTAATAAATTTAATCATTTATTTTATTAAGGATTATTAATTCTAATATTGTTAGAATTAATTCATATTATGCTACTAATAAGACCAGAAAACCTAATGGGCCACACACAATAAAGGTTTGAATGCTCAAATATATTATTTAATAATATTGTGGGTTAATTAAGAGAATGGAGTATATTTATAGGTGAATTATAAGTTTGTTATAATTCATGAGACCTAATTGTAATTAAGTAAACTTCAAGGACCAATTTGTTGACAATTGGACGTTGAAGGACTAAGTTACAATTTACGGTAATCATAAATCTATAAATATAAGGAAACAGTTTCCTTAGGGTAAGAGACACAGACTATTCACACAATAACAGAGAAACCGTTTCTCTGCCTCTCTCTTGATCAAACCCTAGCCGTCTCTCTCTTATTAATCAAACCCTAGCCTCCTAAATTCTACTAGCATAGAATTGTGAGATTGTGAGTGTTCGACCATGTGTGGATTATCATTAGAGGGAGTTCTTTCTTGGACTTCAGTTGAGCTGCTGTGAACCGGTTTTGTGATTTGGATCACGCCTGCGTTCTTGGAACAAGAAAAATTTAAATTCCGGCTTCAAGAGGTAATAAGCATGATCTTCTCTTTTTCCCGTTTCTACTGCAAACCCGTGATCCATGGCTTGAATTTCTTGCTATTTTCCACTGCGTTTAATCTGTTTAATTAATTTAGAAATCCTACAGATTAATAGGGCATTTTGGTGTTGCAAAAACCTTAGGCATCCTTAAGGAACTTTTCTTTTGGCTAAAAATAAGAAAGGATGTAGAGAGATATTGTTCTCAATGCATTACCTGTAGGAGAGCTATGTCTAGATCTCTTCCACATGGTCTTTATACTCATTTGCCCACACCTAATATGCCTTGGGTTGATATTTCAATGGATTTCATCTTAGGATTGCCTAGGTCTAAGGGGGGTAAGGATTCCATATTTGTGAGTGTTGATCGATTCTCTAAAATGGCTCATTTTGTGGCTTGTTCCAAGACTAATGATGCGTCCTATATTGCAGATTTATTCTTTAAGGAAGTAGTGAGAATGCATGGGATTCCGAGGACTATTGTCTCAGATAGGGATACTAAATTCCTTAGCCACTTTTGGAGAGTATTATGGAACAAACCTGGTACTAATCTTTTATTTTCCACAGCTTATCATTCCCAAACGAACGGACAAACGGAGGTGGTCAACTGAATGCTCACCCAGCTCTTGCGGACCATAATCAAGAAGCACTTGAAAAATTAGGAGGAGTACTTGCCTCACATTGAGTTTGCTTACAATAGGGCTATTCACTCTACCACTTCTTATTCTCTTTTTGAAGTTGTATATGGTTTTAATCCTCTAACTCCTTTAGATTTGGTTCATTTGCCTATAAGTGAACGGTTGAACCTTGATGGAGCTAAGAAGGCGAAGATAGTGAAGGCACTTCATGAGAAGGTGAAAGTAACCATTGCAAAATGAAACGAAGAGATCACTCATAAGCGCAATCAAGGAAGGAAAAATGTGTCCTTTGAGCTGGGCGATTGGGTATGGGTGCACCTTCGTAAGGAGAGATTCCCCACGCAACGACAAAGCAAACTAGATCCAAGGGGGGATGGACCATTTCAAGTTCTTGCCAAAGTTGGAGATAATGCTTACAAGATAGATGTACCCGGTGAGTATCATGTTAGTGCCACCTTTAATGTTAGTGACCTCTCTCTCTTTGATGTAGATGATGGCGATGATTCAAAGTTGAATCCTTTTCAAGGAGGGGGAGATGATGAGACTCCACTTCATCATAGAGGACAATGACCGATGACAAGAGTTAGGACCAAGAAGCTTCAAGATGATTTTCAATTGATCTTCAAATCATGCTTGAGGATGAAAGATGATTGGAAGGGTAAGGAAGCTAGACAAGAGTTCGTGTTGATGACCATCCATGAAGGACCCTAATAAGAACTCAAATCGGCAGCAAAAAAGGACGAAACTTGACCATGGGAGGCTTTCCAGAGAACAGTCGGTGCCAGCTCCATGCAGCCAAACCGGCGCTGGCTCCATTCTGTCTAACAACACCTCAATCACAGCATGAACCAGCCCGAAGACAGATCCTAACCGGTGCCGACTGTGATGTCCAAATCGGCGCCAGCTTCCCTGTGAAACCCCAGTCAAGACCAACCTTAGAGTAAGGGGGTTAGGATGCATATCATGCCTTATTTCATGATTTAATATATTTTTATATGATTTTTATGTGCTTTGGATTTAAGTTTTATTGTCTTGAAGCCTTGTTGGTGAGTATTGAGTGAGAAGGGCAAAATGGTAATTTTTGCATGAGGTGAAAATAGGAAGATAGCTTGAGGATTAAATAGGAATTAATTTTCTAGTGGAAATAACAATAAGAGTTGTTATGGTTTAGTGGTTAGAGTTTTGGAATCAATTCTTGAGGTCTTGGGTTCGAATTCCATCATAGAAGCTTTAACTTGATTAAGTTTTATTTTTTGCTTGGGGAAGAATAATTTCGGCCTTATGAGCTTGGAGTAAGGTAGGGATGATGTCCTAAGAGAGATATGTTAGGAGTAACCTCATTCTACTCCCTTACCCTACTCGAATTTCCTAAAGGGAATTCATTTTCCCTTGATCTTTGATTTTCCTTAATTCTCAACTCATTAGTTTGATCAAGTGATTCTAGCCATTTTCTTTCCAAAAATTTCAGTAAAGTGATGTAATCTTGTAGGATCAAAATATCTTAGTAAAAGACTTCTTATAGTCTGAAAAATGTGGAAGAGTTGTGGGAAATTCCAAGAGGAAAAAATCCCTCTAGTGACCTTGCTGAAAATTCACTCTAACTAGTTCATCTTCCTTCTTGGAATGAGCTGAAATTTTCCAACTTATTGTGCCTTGAAAGTGTCGAGTTTCTTAGCTAACATTCCCTCCCAAATGCTGCCAGAAAAATGGTCTTTAGGATCAGTTCGCAATCTGAATTTCTTGGCCATTTTCGGACTGCTCAAAGCTGGAGCAACAACAGGAAAAATTTCTGTACAAATCGCCACTTTGAGAGTCCAAAACCAAGCTGTTTTCTTCCAGATTTTGTGCAGCACCTTAGCTATGTTTTTCCTCCATGAAGAAGGCTGGAAACCAGCCTTGAATAACCTCGAAATTCCCCTTCAAACTCTATGCAAGTTGGCTGCAAATGGCAGCCGAAAATCTGTCTAGAAAATTTCTGCCCAGCGAAATTCTGTGTAGGAAAATTTTCCAGCTTTGTTTCCTAATCTTCTTTCAGCCGAAACACCACCCTTGTTCTGCATAAAACTTCCTTAAACCTCCAGTAACAGAGCTCCATTGTTTCCCTTAAGCTTTTGCATGAAATTTAGCAATGGCTGTCCGAAAATCTCTCCAATAAATCCCTGCAATTATGCTTGATTGATTTCCAAAATTCCAGCCATCTTTGTTTAGCAACTTTCTATAATGCATTCCCCAAATAACCAGACTTCTTCTTCACCATTAAGCACCCTACTTTTGGCCACCATAAGCTTCTATAAACCAGCATTAATCCCACCGAAATTCTGCCCAAACAGTCGGCCATGGCAGACTTCCAAAACTCTCCAACAATCATGATATTCTTGGAATATTTAGTTTCCAAATTCACTTCCTAAAAATATTCTTCCAGGATTGTAACAACTAACCTTTCATTTTCCCTTTCAAATCAGAGAAACAACTTCCTAAACCCTACAGAAATTTGGCCAGCCCTAGCTCTCACAGAATTTCAGCAGCTACACAAATCCAATCTCTCGAATTCTTTCAACCTCCAAGAACACACACACTATACCAAGAACACCTACCTCTTTCCTTCACCTAATACCCCTCTAAACCATCTCAAATCCTCTCTAAAACTTCCAGATTTGACCTACTCACTGCCGTGAGTCTATCAACCCCATTCTTAACATCAAACTCCACAAATCATCTTGCTACTTCGGATCAAAACAAGAAATTTCTGCGAAGGACAAAAACACCTTCAAGGTAAATTTATTCTAACAACTTCATCTCCTCCAATCTTGATCTCTAATGAGAACCTATGTGTATAAGCATGCTAATGATTTCTTTTTCTCTCTCTTTCTCTCTCTCTCTCTCTCATGGCCGAAACCTCCCTCTCTTGGCCGAATGGCTCCTTTTCCCCATGTCCATGTTTTCGCCATCTCCCTTGGACAAAGTTAGGCATCAAGGAGTTGAGATCTATTCTAAACTCTTTCAAAGCATTCATCGATCAAGTAAGTCCCTTCAATCATTCTTTTAAACTCTAGAATCATGTCTTTAGGATGATGTTGATAGTGGGTGGATGGTGATAGGATTTGAGTATGTATTATTGAGATTGAAGCATGAATATGTGTATGATTGTGAAGGAGATGGGATTTATGCATGAAGGATTATCTTGGTTGATTGTGTGATAATTTGAGGTTTGATGCATGAAGTATTTGAGATAAAGCATGCTAGAATAGGATTTATATGCATGTTAGATTATTGAAGCCATGATCATATTTATGCTAATAGAGGTTAGATCATGTCTTAATAAAATCTATGCTTATGTGTATGATTTGGATGATTTGATGAATGGAAGGATTGCATATGTTCTTGATTGTGGTTAGCCATAGAAATTTGACCATGATCTAGTTGTCCCTAAACTAATTTTATTTCATAAATAAAATATTTAATGATATAAAATTTTCCTAGTAAATGTCGAAAAAACCCTAGGAAGGGTAGATTTGGATTATTATATACATAAAGGATATTTTGGTCAAATAAATAATAATTTTGCTAGAAAATAAAATAAAATAAATATTATTTAAAATAAAGAAATCAATTGAAGCCTTTTATGGAAATAATCATAATTAGTAAAATATTTATTAAATCAAATCCCTTTTTAGAAGTTTACTTATTATTTTTCAAGCAAGACTCATTAAATTTAATCTCAACTAGTTTTAGCAACCAATTATTTTCTAACAACTAAACTATTATTAAATCATTATTTTACTTATTACTACCTAGGACTCTTGAGCAAATAAACTCTAAATTTTGCCTAGCAAGATTTAAACTTTCAACTTATTAGAATTTACTTCCCAAACCATTAATTATTTTAAATATCAAATTAGGCTCAACCTACAAACCTATTTATTTATTGTTTGGCCTTAAAGCTTGGGACACTAGGATTATGGTAGTAGCAAGTGGAGTTGATTTAAAATTGAGGAAGTGGATTGTGGCTTGGAATTGATTGTGATTTGTACTTGCCCATGTGGGGTTAGGTCAGCTGTTGGAGACCTTATTGTTGTGAGCAAGAACCAGGTAAGCTCCTACATAAAACCTGATCGATGTGAAATGTTTTCCTTTTGGCAAGCCAAATATGGAGTGTATGGACATTCGTTTATTTGAAGGCAATTGAGGGTTGAATTCATTCTTATTTCCAACACTTAAATTATTTAAAAGTTAATGAGCAAATTTTCCAAACTTAAAACCCTTTCTAAAACTGATTTCTCCCTAAACTTTGGAAACCCTTAAATTGCCATTTTCATGAAAAGCAATGCTTTGTTCATTTTATCCCAAGTGGGAAACGTCGTTGAGTACTCAATAAGGGTGGACTACTAGGACTAGTCTGTGAAGAGTTAGGGTAAGTCTCTCAGTAGGTGGCCACCTTTGAGGGGTGAGTCCTTCCCGGATAAGATGTCAATCCAGTGAGTCGTGCCGATCCGAGTTAGCAGTTTGTTTTCAGTCAAATGACTGTGTTTTGCTGGAATGGACACCTGGTGGTTGTTTGGGTATAGCGAAGGAGGAGTATCTTGCCCAGTAGGCCGATCACCTACTTTTGTCAGTCGGCATTCTGACCGGTTATGGGGCCCAACGTGTGGTAACCCATATCCCTTTCTTTCGAGTGGTTGATTTTGTTACTTATGTATGGCTGGAAAAGCCAAAACGCCACTCTTGCTTTTGACTAATGTTTATTGCTTGCCAATATTTCTCTTATAAAGGTTTCACACTTTACATCCACGAACTGTTTTCACTAAACACCCAAAGCACACACGAACTTACTGAGATTTCTGTCTCATCACCTTTTTACCATGATTTCAGGTCGATCCTGCTATGGGGATGAGTAGCTAGTAGTATCTGCCTTGGAAGAGATTGTTGTCATTTAATTCTATGTATTGCTTTGGGGAGACAAGAGTGGATAATTTTATTTATGATTTTGTTTTGGGAATTCATGGATTTATTCTTGGAGTATTTTGGGTTGTAATAAATTTTTAAGTTAAAGTATTATTTTTATTCCGTAATTTTATTTGTGTGACCTAGTTATAAAGTCCCCTTGTCCTTTGGACGGGGCGACATCCCCAGCCCTGGCGGGCCTAGGTAGCGGGGTGTTACATTCCCCCTGGGCAGCCAACGACTGTTCCGCATTTTAATACTTTTCTCCAATTTTCTTCACTTTTAATTGCTTGTAAAGACTTATTATGACCCTAAACTGTAATTAAACCTCAGGGATGACTTAGCTAGAGTCAGGATAGTATAAATAGCAGTTTTAGTGATTCGAAAACACAAGACACTTCACTTTAATTCAAATTTGAGAAGAGAATCTTGAGAGGCCCTAGCCTCCTTGTTCATCTTGTTCAAGACCAAGCTAAAGGGCTAGTCCTCCTTTTGTAAGAGTCTATAAATCCTTTGAATAATCCAATGTTGTTTCTCTGAATAGGTCTTAATTGTTTTGTTCTTCTAAGATTTGTTTGAAATCTAATATTTGGGAGCCTATTTTCTCTATTCTATTTGTTCTTGTTTGCCTTTGTTGCTTCAAGAATATTGGGGTGAGATTATAGTAGAACTTTCTACTCATCTTAAGGGTCTTTGAGACTTTGTTCTTCAAAGGTTTGAAAGAGTATAGGTTGTTAGGTTACTTTCTCCTTTTGTCACAAGAAAAATCACTATTTTTGGTCCCATTGTTTAAACTGAACAGTTAGCTAACTAAAACATCCATAACACCAAGAAAAACCACCAAGAATTTGTATCAACGCCTGTTGGAATGGTGCTCTATTCTATTGAAATCCCGGAGGTACTTCTTGCTTTTGCGTATTATGATCTCTCCAAGTAAAGTTTGGTTGGTTCCTCCATCCCGGATTATATGTGTTTGAGAATGGGTCACTGGTAGGGTCCATGTCATTGAGCTCCCATATAATTGGCTTCCTCCAACATAGAAAAGTGCCCACCTGCATTCATCCAGCAATTAGTAGTATGCCCGTACATTCCACAAAGTGCACATACCTTTCTAGTGCTACTTCATTCTCGAATCATCAACAGGCTAACTTGGTTAGTTAGCTCTGCTTGCTTTGAAGCAATGTCAGGTTGAGTATGGATCTCATGAACTACAGCTCTTCTTCCTCTCACGGCATTTTTTTGAGAATTTCTCGCTAAATTCTCATAGATATTTTGTAGCTCTTGAGCATTCTTATCTCCTGGATATCCACTTGCAGTAGTATCCACTAATGTCTGACACATAGAAGTTAGTCCTTCATAAAAAAACTAAGTAATCAACAAAAGAGAGAAACTATGGTGAGGACACTGGGTTAATAACAATTTAAACCTATCCCATACTTCATGGAATGCCTATCATTCTCTTTGTGTGAAGGAACTAATCTTACTTCTATAATCCATGGTCTCCTGAGACAGTTAATATTTGAACATGAATGTCTCACAGACCTCATCCTAAGTGCTCATAGATCCTTCAGGTAAACCTAGTAACCATTGTCTAGCATCCCCTTTTAAATAATATGGAAAGCATCTGAGCCTGAGTTCCTCTTTGATTAGATTGTTCAAGGGGACTGTTTGCACCGTACTATAGAATTCACGCAGAAATCCCAAGGCATCCTTAGCTCTTACAAAGATTAGAAATTAAAACTCCTTCTAATGAAACTAATTCTAACTTAAGTTTAAAGAAAACAAAGATTCCACTTATTGTTGTTTATATGAATTAAATTGAATTAACTAAACTAGAACTTTCTTTGGGTAAAGATTGTAATGAGATGATCTAAAGCATATGAATTCACTAGATTAACTATTATATTATCAAAGCGACCCGTTATTCTAGAGTGTTCTTTGTCAGTCAATCAATGTCCAGAATTAACCAATATCCTTTTTTAAGGTATATTAATTCTATTTCTCCAAATAATCCAACTATATTTATATGTTGAATTCAATTTAAAGGAATGCATTCAAGAACATGACATTATAATGATCAAATAAACCATGCAAATATATTTCTATTTCACATGTAATTTGTGGTCTGATTACCTATTCTAATTAATTAAGTCATCTTTTGAATTTTCATAGTTAATGATAAATCAATCTGAATGGTGAATAGGCATTCAATTGCTTTAAGTACAATAATCAGGCAAAGATTTGATAACACCCTTCAAATAATGGAATCTCCAGATAAATAGTGCTCAACATGCATTTTTATCATAATTGGAGGAATTGGGCATTGAATTAGGCATTCGATGTTGGTATGGAATGGGGCAAGTGAAGGATTAGAGTCTTTGTTATGTTTTGATATCACATTTTCTTGCAAGCTCTCTTCTCTTTGTATTTTGTTATCTTATATCTTTCGATTATCTCCAAAGGGAGCCAGTAGTTGCAGCTGGTTATCTAACCCATCATCATGTGCTTGATTCCCTCTGTTTTTCGCCATTGCTTCAGCCCTCTGGTTAGCTCGATTTTGCCTACAAGTACACTCAATTTCAGGATCAAAGGGTATTAAATCTGTAGTATGGTTTTTAGACATGCACCACTTATCCACAATATGCACACTTAAGAGAATGAAAGCAAAAATAGAAATCAAATCAAAATTATAATCAAAAGAATAAATTTTCAATTTACTAATCCTCGGCAATGGCGCCAAAAACTTGATAACCAATTCGGAGCACTAGCAAGTGTGCTAGATCTCATTTATAGTAATAAGGTAGTCCCATTGAGATTAGAAATTAAAATTCCTTCTAATGAAACTAATTCTAACTTGAGTTAAAAGAAAACAAAGATTCTGCTGATTGTTGTATATATGAATTAAATTGAATTAACTAAACTAGCACTTTCTTTGAGTAAAGATTGTAATGAGATTATCTAAGGCACTTAAATTCACTAGATTAACTGTTATATTATCAAAGCGACCCGTTATTCTAGAGTGTTCTTTGTCAGTCAATCAATGTCCAGAATTAACCAATATCCTTTTTTAAGGTATATTAATTCTATTCCTCCAAATAACCCAACTATATTTCCATGTTGAATTCAATTCAAAGGAATGCATTCAAGAACATGACATTATAATGATCACATAAACCATGCAAATATATTTCTATTTCACATGTAATTTGTGGTATGATTACCTGTCCTAATTAACTAAATCATCTTTTGATTTTTCCTAGTTAATGATAAATCAATCTAAATGGTGATCAGGCATTCAATTGTATTAAGTACAATAATCAGGCAAAGACTTGGTAACATTCTTCAAATAACGGAATCACCAGATAATATAACAATCAATACGAGCTACACCACGGCCTTATAATAATAAATTAATGTATAATTGAAGAGAAATTCAAGAACAAATTAAAAGAGAAGATATGAGAAAATATCACAGTATCCTTATAAAATCTCCAACTTTGTCCACGAGTAGCCTCCAATATACGTCCAATACTAGAAAACCCTCTTAAAATTACAACTAAAATATCCAAGGAAAATAATACCTAGATCTAATGTAAAGAAAAAGGACAAAAATTGTCTCTGGTTGCTAAACTCCCCAAAAATTCGCTCCCTTTCAGCTTTTTATCCTTTTCTTATCATTGAAGCAGACTGAAACGCTTGCTGGAATCTGTTGAAGAGTTCAATCCAGCCTCTGATTGATGAATCCGGCCCATGATTGAACTCTCCTAGTGTGATCTTTCATAATTTACTTCTTCAACCTACAACTTGTATGTTTTTTCGTTCAAGTCCCTGGAAAAACCAAATAACCACAAAAGAGAGTAAATTGTCCAAATAAAGCTCATATTGTATTAAATTATAACACAATTTATCTAAAAATCACCCTACATATTCAATACAATATTAATACATAATTGAATCGATCCAATCAATCGTTCAACCAGTTCTAGTAGAATTGGTTTTAAGTGAGTTTAATTTTAATGGATAATAGAATTAGAGTTCCAAAATGCGTATGAATACCCAACATGAATGTAGCATTAGCATTTTTTACTTCTTATGCCTTTTTACTATGAGTTTTAATTCTTTTATGAGAAATGGAGTTTGGGATTAGTGTTGTGGTTGGATTTGCTGTTGAGCTATTGATGTGAGCTTGAGGGAGGAAGTCTTTCAAGATCTAAAAATGGCTTTTGTTTGAACTTTAGTAATGTTGAAGGACTTAAAGACAAGCAAAACAAATAAGAAAAAGACATAAAGAGATCAAGAAAAGTAACAAAGTAACATCTTTTTTCCACAAACAAAGAACCCTAAAAGAATTAGCTTTTAGAACCCCAAATTTATTAGATAAGGCCTACCACAACAACACCTTAGAACCTTTGACTTAGCAAGAAATCAAGAACTAAAAGGATAGGGAATTGTGGGCATTCAAACAAGAAACAACCAGAACCTTAAATGACATACAAGAAGAACACTTGTTGATTTCCTAGTTTAATTATCCTTAAAGTTTATAGACACTTACTCAAGGGTGGACTAAGCCCTTAGGTTGGTATTGGATTGAAGTTGAACAAGGAATCTCTCCATGCTTCAAGCCCGCAAGATGAATCTTCATTCATGTTAAAAATATGTAATATGTTGTTCTTCTTCTTACAATACAAAAGCATTATATAAGGGTGTTCTATTCCTGAATTAAACACTTTTAAATATTACAAAATGACCCCAAAATAACTGAAAAACGTCAGCGATTTAGGTTCTAGAACAGGGTCGGTACCAGGTAGGCCTCCTAGGGGCGGCGTCGAGTCTATTTAGAGGAATAGTTCCCATGCACAAAAAGTTGGAACAAAAAACGGGACTTCACTAGTCCACAGCCAGCACCGGGTCAGGCTATTAGGGCCGACGCCAGGTCCGTTCTGGTGGAACAATACAAGCGCAAAAAATTTAGAATTTTACAGGCCACAGCCGGTGCCTAGTCGGGCTATTCTAGCCGGTGCCAGGTCTGTTTTGCTGGGCGATGTTTCTGCCTGAACTGCTTCTGGTTGATGTCCTTTGTACACCAACAACATGGTCCGTTCTCGTCCTTTGTATCCCACTTGAAATGTGCTTGTAGATATACTTGAAGATTATGTTGGAATTTTTTGGCACGGGCTCTTGTTAACGGACCGGCCAAGCTTGACTTTGTTTTTGTTTCATCTTCTCCCCCTTCTTGAGCTCGATCCCGGTGGCCGGATTGATTTCTATTAGCTATATTGCTAGGATCTTTTTTGTGGGATCAATATTGTGTTCTAAAGTGGCCTTAGTCCCTAGAAAATGTCCATTTTTAAATGGAGATTCTACCAATTTTTTTTTTCTTGTACCCCAATAAATAGTTAATAAATTCTAAATACAACTTAGCAACTAATAAATCCAAATCAGTAAATCTTAAACCTTATCAAGATAAATACATAGACACCATTTTTATTAAAAAAAAGTTTTAATCAAAGCTTTAAAATGCCTTAATATATACTTTTGAGTTATTTGGTTGAGAAGTTTAGTTTTATTGTAGAATATAATAACGAATAAAGGGTGTTTTCACCTCATTTTATTTTAACGTAAAAATACATGCAAAAGAGACCCTTGTCAAATTCACTAGGCACAAGAATGTAGCATTAGCATTTTACTTCTTATACTAAGATTTCAAGTTAAAACCCTTACATAAATCATGTACATAAGCTGATCATTTAAAGATTTGGAACAGAATATTACAAGAAAAAGAAACCAATCATCATTAAGAGATGAGAATAGTTATGTAGAAGTATATTTTTAAGGTTTTACGTTCCAATTGATTCTTTTGTGTTCATATCTTCTCTTCTTAATTTTCATTTTCTATTATGTTATGGATAAGATGTTCATCCCATGGCTATTCTTTTGGTATTTTTTATGTTCTTATCTTATTAGTAAATTCTAACACTAAAATATTAATTAGGTAAGCCCAAACTTTGATTAATAATTAGTTTTCATTATTTTGGATGTTAATTTTAGATGGACGATCGAAGTTGAATGTACAAAAAGCATGTCTCCAATATCAAAAGTATTACTATTGAATTTGAATGGGGGTTAAAGAATTTATGACATTTTCTATTTCAAATGCAGTATAATATAAGATAAGTTATCCATGCTCCAGGTGTTAAAATAAAAAGTATATGGCCTTACCTAAAGTTGAAGTTCATTTATACAAATATGGATTTGTTGGTAACTATCATCGGTGGACTTGTCATGGTGAACCATATCATATAGCATCATGAGAGCTCACCTCGACATCAATCAATACAGCTGTTAATACCTATTCAAACAAACTATTTCAAGATATGGTTCTAGATTCTATGAGGCCTAAGTTGGATAATTATAGCACATTTGTAGATTATATTGATGAACCTCGAAATGCAGAAGCACAAAAGTTCCATGATATGTTGTAGGTTGTTGATACACTGAAATGGGAAGGATGTGCGAGCCATTCGCAGCTTTCACTTGTATCTCAACTATTAAATATCAAGTCCGAAAATAATATATCTGAGAAATGTTTCAAGTTGTGCAGCTCATGAAGGGAGTCGTCTCGGGCGGGAATAAAATTTTTTATGACTTCTATGAGTTCAAGAAATTAGTATCTAGTCTCGATTTACGTGTTCAAAAAATAGATGTACGCACGAATGAGTGTATACTTTATTGAAAAGATAATATAACCTGTAGACATTGTAAGTTTTGTAATCATCCTCGGTACATGCAAAGGAGGGGTTAGGAGAGTAATAGGTAGAAGGAGATACCTGTTAAGAAGATGTATTATTTTCGGATAACTCCTCGATTGTAGCGGTTGTATGCATCTAAAATAATTGCATCACACATGAGATGGCATGCTGAGAGCGTTGGAATGTATGCCCAAAATAGACAATATATTTTTGTATTTTAGAAATTAATAAAATATTTAATTCATTAATAATTTTTGTTTACATATATGTGCATATTAAGTTTTAAGTGTGTTAGTAATTAATCTACATGATTGGGTCATGCTTTTACAATAAGGCATAGATTATGGGCTACTAACACATAAGCAAAAAATATTCCTGATCGAATGATGAAGTTGGGCACTTCATCAAAGTTTAGATCATTACACTATAGTTTGTAAAAAGGAAATGGTTTATCTTTAGTCATTGAGTAGTCCACTCATGCTAATAGTGTAAGCATATTTAGAATACGTAGAACTGGACCACACATTAATAATCGTTATAAAAGTACTACAATAAGTAAAGAAAAATAAGTAAAGATTTGCTTATCGCTGCTACTGCATGGACGAATATCTTAAGATTTGAATATAAGTTTCGTCTAGTGAAGTTAGACTTATACACTTTGATGTTTGATGGGTGAGGTCTTATTGCAAGGCCAATAACCTTGCCATTGGATGTATGACTTTAGTTAATTAAGATGGACTTATACAATAGAGTTTCTATAATTCATTACGTAAAGAAATCATGTCCTTGTGATTGTTCGAGATAATCTAAATAATCTAGAGTCGTGGAAAACGTGACTAAGTATGTATGCTTTAGGATAGCTGGCTGAGATAAGTAGATGCATATTGAAAGTCATAGATTATCAAACTAGATATTAAAGGATGGTAGATGTCATTAAGAATGGTATTAGTGCATTTTTCCTATCAATGATGGGTATTACGTAGAGGGGTATTTTCATCATTACACCTATAGGTCGAAGATATTACACTTACAATATTATTCTTGGGGTCAGTATTTTCATATGACGATAAATAGAATATTTAAAATGCTAAAATATAACTATTTGTTAGCAAGGATATTTTGGCTATTTTAGTAACCTAGAATAATATATCTTTTGGTCTCTAGTGTAACACCCACTATACATACACCCTAAAAAGGCAAGGATATCACCTCGTACAAAAGAGCAAAGGTCTTTATAACTAGGCAAATAATAAAACCAAAACGGAAAAATATATTAAAACTTATTATAAGGGAAAACATTATCTACAAGTCTCTTGAAACACAAGAAAAAAAAAACAAATCCCAAAACAAGATCCGTAGTCAAAAAATTAAATGAAGCCATCTTCTAATAGCGCTCAAGCAGATCCTGAAATATGACATCAAAAGGAGGGTGAGAAATACATCTCGGTAAGTCCTCTATGTGCTCTTGTTGGGTACAAAGTAAGTTTCATTAATGCACTTAGAAATCATTTCTTGAAAGCTGACTGCATGTCAAACAATTTTCGCATAATCAAAAGTAAGTGGTGTACTGAATCCAAAATCACAATAAAATGTAAAACCTTGCATCATAGACTTGCCATGAAACTCTACATCGTGAGAAACATTGTGGAACCCTGCATCATAGTGAAATGGGTATATGACCCACTGGGTAAGATACTCTTCTATCTCTTATCCTAACTTGCAAGTTGTTCAAACTTATTATAAGGGATAACATTGTCTACAAGTCTCTTGAAACATAAGAAATAAAACAAATCCTAAAACAAGATCCATAGTCAAAAAATTAAATGAAGTGATAGGGGCTAAATTAATCATATTTTTTCTAATTATTTGAGACTCTTTTGTGATACATTTTGTTCAATAACTAGTCATATTCCTTCATATTTGAGATTTTACTCTTGGAAGGGTATTTTGTTCATTATTTCAGATTTTTGGGATAAAACGAAGCAAAAACGTTGCAAAATAGAGTGGAACCGGCGCCGGCTCCAGTAGCCAAGGCAGCACCGGCTGCATTCTGGAGTACATTGTGCAAAATTTAAGGAAAAATCAGTGAACAATTGGAAAAACAGAACACAACTGGCGCCGGCTTCGAGAGTCTAGGCAGTGCCGGCTGTGCCCTGAAGTCAAGGCGGTGCTTAATTTTTTCAACGTGGTTTTTTGTAACCTGTGGAGTTTTAGTATCTTCCAACTTCTATTCGGCCAAGAACATTGTATCTACGACTTTAGGCACTTCCTAAGCCTATAAATAGAGGAAAAACACAAAGGACAAAGGGAGAATTCATTGATCATCACAGAAAATCACTCAAATCAAAGGAGGAATTCTTCAATTCAAGGAGGGTTGTACAAGAAGGTCTTCAAAGGAAGAAGAATGAGGCTTGTCTATAAGTGCTTTCTTTTACTTTGTTTTCCTTTTCTTGACAATGATATATTAATTGTTTTATTGTAATTTGACATTGTTTTAGATAGTCATGATTTTTAGAGTTATTTGATCTTTTGATTAATTGATTATTATTCTTGGTATTTGATTACTTGTACTTATTATGAGATTAATTGGTTAGGTCTTTCCATTAACTTGCTTGGACAAAGGGGTTGGTGGTGGTTTCAATTCATTAGTTTCATATTTTTTAGCTTTTACCCTGCTTGGACAAAGGGGTTAAGAGTAGAGACAAAGTAATTCAAGGTTAATTAATATTTACCAGGATATGGATTTATTGGTCAATTTCATGTGTAATTTACCAGGAATGGGAATTAAATCAAGGACTATGGTTAATGCATCTTTTGAGTAAGACTGGTTGAGACAGGATATGTGATGCTAAGTTACCTAGAAGATAGGAATTCATAGATTGGACAAAGAAGTGAATCTATATTATCCTTCATGATGCCAAGGAAATAATTAGTTATGATAATGATTAAGTACTTTAGGATCATGTTTGTCAAAATAATGGTTTAAGTTACGTAATTATACATCCTTGACATGTATATATTTTATTTTCCTTTTTATTTCATTTTTTTTAATTTATGGAGTCAGTTAAACAATGAAAGAAAGGTGATTAGTGTATACTTATTCCTAGAGGATCGGCACTCGTTTGAACCCTATGCTATGTTAATGATGAGTACGCTTGTTCATATGTGTAATTTATGATTAATGTTTTAATTTAAATTTTATTGGGAATGTGCTTATTTTTGTATGATTTTTATACCAAATCCATATGCATCAAGTTTTTGGCATTGTTGCCGGGGAACAATATCATGAAAATTTGGATTTTGTTGATTTAACCATGTAAATATGTAAATACATAAATATGTAAATTATGTACAATTGTTCTTTTTGCAAAAAGGTGCTATTTTTTGTATTTTATGTATTCTTGTACACCCTTGTAACCTAACCTAACTTACTAACTTTGACCATGTCCCCTTGACTAACTTTGTAAGCTTTTCCTTTTGTTGAAATAATGAATTCCATAGCTAACTCGCTTCTATGTTTAGGAGAAATGGTGAATTAGAATCTGAGAAAGTCTAATGAGGGGCAGTACCTCCATTGCCATCCTAAGATGACACTCACAGCACCCGAACCAGCTGAACTCGAAACCCTAATTGAAAAATTTGCTGTTCATATCATGAGGCGTTTATAGGAAATCGATTCCATATTTGCAAAATTCGAAGCAATGATCCACAACATAGAACGACAAATTTGGTTTTTGACGGACATAGTGATAAAAGCCCACGAACAAACCTTAATAGCCAGTGAGGAAATAGCTGCTGTCACATTCCGAAGTGGGAAAAAATTATTGGAAAAAGAGAACCGGCGTCAGCTATCCAATAAACCCGAAACAAAGCAGCACATAACCAAATCGGCGCCGGCCGAAGTACTAGAACCGGCACCGGCTATCTATCCATCTCTCGAAAAGCCTCCTTTTCAGCCTAACATGCCGTATCCTACCTGGTTACACAAAGCCCGAAAAGATGCTCAATTCGACAAATTCCTTGAGGTATTTAAACAACTGCACATAAGCATCCCACTCAACGAAGCTTTAATTCACATGCCCAAATATGCCAAATTCCTCAAAAGCATGCTCGTCAACAAAAAGCGATTGGAAGAGTTGTCCACAGTAGTCCTCAATGAAGAATGCTCAGCCATCCTATAGGACAACTCGAATTTGCCACATAAAGCAAAAGATCCAGGGAGTTTCTCTATCCCATGTTTAATTGGCACTCTTCATGTCTGTAATGCATTAGCTGACCTAAGTGCTAGCATTAATTTAATGCCATATAAAACATTTAAAAAGCTAGGCCTAGGAGAACCACAGCCCATTAGGATGAGTATTCAACTCGCGGATAGATCTATCAAATATCCTAGAGGTATAATAGAAGATGTGTTGGTAAAAGTTGATAAATCATATTTCCAGTGGATTTTGTTATTCTTAACATGGATGAAGATTCCAAAGTCCCTCTAATCCTAGGTAGACCTTTACTAGCTACAGCAAAAGCGTTAATTGATGTTCATGGGGGGAGGTTGACACTTAGGGTTGGGGATGAGGAAATAGTCATTCAAATCCACAAGAGCATGCAACACCCGTTGTCTTCTGATGATTCTTGTTTAAGAATTGACATTCTTGACAAACCTATTTTTGAGTTAATGTAAGAATCCATTGAGGAAAAGTTGATGGAAACATCAATGGCGTATTTGGAGGACTTTAATAATAGGGTGAAGAAGTTGGAAATTAAGAAAAGTAGTCTAGGGAGAATGAAATCATCCACAGAAGATCCTCCCGAATTGGACTTAAAAGACTTGCCCGAGCATTTGGAATATGTGTTTCTGTCTAAAGAACGTAAATTACATGTGATCATTGCCAAAGATCTCAATATAGAACAAAAGACCAAATTGGAAAGTATGTTGGGAAAATATAAGGGAGTTATAGCTTGGAAAATCACTGATATAAAGGGAATTAGTCCATCCTTTTGCACTCACAAGATTTTGATGGAAGAAGGTGCAAAACCCGTAGTGCAACCCCAACGTAGGTTGAACCTGCATATAAGTGAAGTGGTAAAAGGTGAGGTGGTCAAGTTCTTAGATTCAGGCATCATTTACCCTATTTCTAATAGCGTTTGGGTGAGTCGTACTCAGGTGGTACCAAAGAATAGAGGAATGACGGTGAGTCCCAATGATAAAAATGAGCTAGTCCCTATGAGATTGGTCATGGGTTGGAGGTTTTGCATTGATTATAGGATGATAAACAAAGCCACTCGAAAAGATCACTTCACTCTCTCTTTTATTGACCAAATATTGGAAAGGTTAGCCGGACATGAGTATTATTGTTTCTTAGATGAATTTTCTGGCTATCTACAAATTCCCATAGCTTCGGAGGACCAAGAAAAAACCATTTTCACGTGTTCATATGGTACTTTTGCATATCGTCGGATGCTGTTTAGTTTTTGCAATGGTCCCAGAACATTCCAAAGGTGCATAACAGCTATATTTGAAGGATTCGTGGGGGATATCATGCAGGTATTTATGGATTATTTTTTGGTTTTGGTGATTCATTTGACTTGTGCTTATCTAATCTTGAAAAGGTACTGGCAAGGTGTGAAGAAACTAACCTCATGCTCAATTGGGAAAAATGCCACTTTATATTGCAAGAAGGTATTGTGTTAGGACATAAAATTTCAAAAAAATGTATAGCAGTCGATAGGGCCAAAATTGAAGCAATTGAGAAGCTGCCTCCCCCTACTTCGGTGAAAGCTATAAGGAGCTTTCTTGGTCATGCAGGTTTCTACAGGAGATTCATCTTAGACTTCTCAAAAATTTCAATACCTCTTACCTCTTTGCTTGAAAAGAACGATGTGTTTAATTTTGACAAAAAATGTCTCAACGCTTTGACCATACTTAAAGAGAAGTTGATTAATCCACCCATTTTAATTGCACCTGATTGGTCTCTTCCCTGTGAACTAATGTGTGATGTAAGTGACTTTGCAGTTGGTGCAATATTGGGACAAAGACGGAATAAGCACTTCCAACCTATATACTATGCAAGAAAGACTTTAACTGACGCACAGGAAAACTACACAACAACAGAGAAAGAACTACTTGCCATAGTGTTTGCCTTTGATAAATTCTGTTCTTATCTTATTTTGTCCAAAGTCATTGTTTATACGGACCATTCAGCCCTGAAGTACCTACTAACCAAACATGATTCCAAACCAACGTTGATAAGATGGGTTTTATTATTGCAGGAATTTGATTTGGAGATTAGGGAAAAAAGGGTGTGGAAAACTTGGTTGTGGATCACTTGTCAAGATTGGATAATCCAAGTTTGGAATCCTTGATAGAAGAAGACATCGATGACACTTTTCCGGATAAGCAACTCTTGCTCATAGAAGGTGAGATTCTACATACCCCATGGTTCGCTGACTTTGCTAACTACTTGGTTGCAGGAATTACTCCAAAAGATCTCACGATGCAATAAAAGAAGAAATTCCTCTCCGAAGTACGGAATTACTTGTGGGAAGACCCATATTTATTTAAGTGTTATGCAGACCAAATCATTCGTAGATGCGTGGACTCTAGGGAAGGAGAAGATATTCTAAGACATTGTCATGAAAGACTTGCTAGAGGCCACTATCAAGCCAACAACACTGCATGAAAGGTGCTTGACACCGGATTCTATTAGCCCATGTTGTTCAAAGATGCCCACAAGTTTATCTAAAGTTGTGATGGGTATTAACGTACAGGTAACATCTCTAAATCTAATGAAATGCCATTACAAATTTTTCAAGCTTGTGAAGTATTTGACTGTTGGGGGATAGACTTCATGGGACTTTTTTCTAGTTCTTTGGAGAATAAATATATTTTAGTGGCAGTGGATAATGTTTCTAAATGGGTAGAAGCTCAAGCTTTACCCACTAATGATGCAAGGGTTGTTGTAAAATTTCTGAAAAAACTTTTCACCCGTTTTGGTGTGCCTAAGGTACTCATTAGTGATAGGAGGACTCATTTTTGTAATGTACAAATGGAAAAAGTTCTCAAATACCTAGAGGTGAAACATAGGTTGGCCACCCCCTATAATCCCCAAACAAGTGGACAGGTGGAAGTGGTTAATAGAGAACTCAAACGAATCTTGGAAAAAACTGTTAACCACACCTGGAAGGATTGGAGCTAAAAATTAGACGACACTCTGTGGGCATACACGACAGCCTTTAAGATACCAATTGGCACGACTCCGTTTCGGTTAGTTTATGGTAAAGCATGTCACTTACCTGTTGAGATTGAGCATAAGGCTTATTGGGCTATTAAACTTGTTAATCTTGATTTTGAGTCAGTTGGGAAGTCTAGATTGCTTCAACTCACCGCCTTGGAAGAATTGCGGGCGGATGCTTATGATAATTCAATGCGCTATAAGGAGCGGGTCAAAAGATGGCATGATCAACATATCACACAACAACATGACTTTAAGAAAGGCGATCAAGTGTTGTTATTCAACTCTTCGTTGCGAATTTTTCCTGGTAAGCTAAAATCTAGGTGGGTGGGACCATATATGATAAGCAAAGTTTTCCCATTTGGAACCCTTGAACTCACTCACGCCATAGGGCGCACTTTCAAGGTCAATGGTAATCGCGTGAAATACTATGTCGATAAGGCTTTGAGAAACACGGAACACGTGGAAATGCTCTTGGAAATGGCACGATAGACCCTTTTTCAGTACTGTACTATGTTCTCTTTTATTTTTTATTTATTTTATTTTCTAGTTTTTATACTTTGGCATGCTCTTTTGTATTTTTCTTTTTTAGGTACTTTGCCAATGCCTTGTTCTTCAAGCATTCGGCTCTTCTACAGCACAATGCCCAATGAATGGAAATTTGTTTTTCTTATCTCTTCTTATTTATATTTTTGGTCCCTTAGTATTGTTTATTCCTTGTTATATTTATTTGGCCATTGAGGACAATGTCCAATTTAAGTGTGGGGGAGTGATTTGATTGACAAGTCTTCTATACATATACTTTAGCCTTCTTGGGAGCACATTTTGAGCGAAAATTTTTCAAAATTTTTCTGACTTCCTTTGATATTTCCAGCTATATTTTTAATGCATGTCTTTATGATGGATTATAGAGCATATGTTCTAGATCATTTATGGCTTATGCATGACTTTTTGCACGCACGTGGATCAAATAGTTCTTGATCTAATGCTTTGCATTGTTCTTAAACCTGTTTTTTTACTAAAATTCATGGAGTAGTCTAGAACTTGCTTGAATACCTCTCGAGGCGAAATAATAAAGACAGTCATGATTTAACTTAAGGATGACGGTGACTGGCCTTCTTTGGATAGTTTGAGCTTTTCAAGCCTGCCTATTTTGATATTATCCCTAGTGCCTATTTTGAGCCTAAATTGTTGATTTCTTTCTTTAAAACCCGTCACAATACTTTGTCCATTACTTGTTTTTGAGAGTTTGAATAATTTTCCATATCTTTATGCTCTTGATGGATGAAAGTACATGTAAGAGAATGTTGAGGAAGAATACTCGAAAAAGATCATGATTTGTTACTTTCAGTCATGTATCAATAGTGAATTGAGCTAAAAAGAGAGGGGAAAAAAAAAAGAAAGCAAAGAAAGAGAAGAAAAAAAAAAGGAGATTGAAAACAAGAGAAGAAAAGAAACAGCTGTTAGAAAAAATGGAAAGAAAGAAATTGAGAAAGAAAAGAAAAGCAGGAGTAAGAGTGAAAAGAAGAAAGGAAAGAAAAGAAAAAATTTTGAAAGAAAAAAGAGAGACGAAAGATCACAAAATGGATGGTGATTGAGCTATAAAAGTTCAGTTCATATAAAGTACTTGACACCATTGCTGGAAATTTGAGTGATCTTATGAAAGAAATAGAGAAGAGTTGATGAGAAAAAAAAAAGAAAAAAGAGAAAAAATGAAGAATTTGATTGAGTGGAGTTGTAATTGCTGAATAAGGTTATAGTTTGATTGATTTCTGGAATATGAGAGCAAGAAGGGTTGGAAATTATTGATTCATTTGTTTATCCTTTTCTTGCGAACTCTCAGCTTCTTTGATATTTGATTCTCATTTATCCTTCATTTGATAAGCTATATTACAAGCCTTTAGCCTTACATTACGAGCTTCAAAGTCCTACTTGATCTAAGTAGAATCATGATATGTCTCGGATTAGTGGAGAGACTGTATGAAAGGGAAGCCTATGGAATGCATATTTTTTTTTAGCTAAATTCTTTCCAATGGTTTGAGAATATTGTGAACTCTTGAGATGGTTCTACTAAGTCATTTATCACTTACACAAGTCTTGCGTTTGTTGTGAAAGATGTAGTAGGTGTTTTATGTTCTTGAATGAAGAAAGCATTAGAGATATTGTTTTGAAATTGATTGAGTGATTTGATGAAACCTTGTGTTTTCCTACTTGTCTTTGACACTTTGCTTGAGGACAAGCAAAGAGCTAAGTGTAGGGGAGTATGATAGGAACTAAATTAGTCATATTTTTTCTAGTTATTTGAAGCTCTTTTGTGCTATATTTTGTTCAATAACTAGTCACATTCCTTCATATTTGAGATTTTACTCCTGGAAAGGTATTTTGTTCATTATTTCAGATTTTTGGGGTAAAACGAAGCAAAAACGTCGCAAAACAGAGTAGAACTGGTGCCGGCTGCATTCTGGAGTACATTGTGCGAAATTCAAGGAAAAATCGACGAACAATTGGAAAAACAGAACACAACTGGCACTGGCTCCAAGAGTCTAGGCGGCGCCGGCTGTGCCCTGAAGTCAATGTGGTGCTTGATTTTTTCTACGTGGTTTTTTGTAACTTGTGGAGTTTTAGTATCTTCCAACTTCTATTCAGCCAAGAACATTGTACTTACAAGTTTAGGCACTTCCTAAGCCTATAAATAGAGGAAAAACACAAAGGAAAAAGGGAGAATTCATTGATCATCACAGAAAATCACTCAAATCAAAAGAGGAATTCTTCAGTTCAGGGAGGGTTGTACAAGAAGGTCTTCAAAGGAAGAAGAATGAGGCTTGTCTATGAGTGCTTTCTTTTACTTTGTTTTCTTTTTCTTGACAATGATATGTTAATTGTTTTATTGTAATTTGACATTGTTTTAGATAGTCATGATTTTTAGAGTTATTTGATCTTTTGATTAATTGATTGTTATTCTTGGTATTTGATTACTTGTGCTTATTACGAGATTAATTGGTTAAGTCTTTCCATTAACTTGCTTGGACAAAGGGGTTAAGAGTAGGGACAAAGTAATTCAAGGTTAATTAATGTTTCCCAGGATATGGATTCATTGGTTAATTTCATGTGTAATTTACCAGGAATGGGAATTAAATCAAGGACTATGGTTAATGCATCTTTTGGGTAAGACTGGTTGAGACAGGATATGCGATGCTAAGTTACCTAGAAGATAGGAATTCATGGATTGGACAAAGAAGTGAATCTATATTATCCTTCATGATGCTAAGGAAATAATTAGTTATGATAATGATTAAGTACTTTAGGATCATGTTTGTCAAAACAATGGTTTAAGTTACGTAATTATACATCCTTGACATGTATATATTTTATTTTATTTTATTTTCCTTTTTATTTCATTTTTTTTACTTTATGGAGTTGGTTAAATAATGAAAGAAAGGTGATTAGTGTATACTTGTTCCTGGAAGATCGACACTCCTTATGCTATGTTAATGATGAGTACGCTTGCTCATATGTGTAATTTGGGGTTAACGTTTTAATTTAAACTTGATTGGGAATGTGCTTATTTTTATATGATTTTTATACCCAAATCCATACGCATCATGAAGCTATCTTCTAATAGTCCTTAAGTAGATCCTGAAATATAACATCAAAAGGAGGGTGAAAAATACACCTCAACAAGTCTTGTGTGTGCTTTTGTTGGGTACAAAGTAAGTTTCATTAATGCACTTAGAAATCATTTCTCAAAAGGTGACTGCAAGTCAAACAATTTTCGCATAATCAAAAGTGAGCAGAGTATTGAATCCAAAATCACAATAAAATGTAAAACCTTACATCATAGACTTGCCATGAAATGCTGCATCATAAGAAACACTATGGAACCCTGTATTATAGTGAAGTAGGTATATGGCCCACAGGGTAAAATACCCTTCTATCTCTTATCCTAACTTACCAGGTGTTCACCCAGAATAACAGCCAATCTGGACTGTGGTGCTAGCTTGGATTGGCTTGACGTACACAGACTGTCACCTTTTCTAAGCAGAGCTCATCACTTAAAGGTGACCTCCTACTGAGAGATTCATCTTATTTTTCAAAAGTTAGTCTTAGTGGTCCACCCTTATTGAATACTCAATGCTTCATCATATCGCTCAAGGTCCAAAACTCAATGCAAACATTTTCAACACTTTGGTTATGCAAGCATGGTTTTCGAATAAACTATGGAAAAATTGTTCTATAAATGAAGGTGATTTTTTGTTTAAACCCTTTTTTGAATGAAAACCTTTAACATAAAATAATCAAGCTTGCATTCCAAATATTAACAACATTGTGTTAACATACATTTCACAAATGACTTGCAATTCAATGCTTTAGAACCAAACATTTTAATGCAAGGACTTACCTCCTCTGCCAATACGGTTAATTCTCAAATTATCGTGTTGTCCTTTGATCTTGGAAACCCTCTCCTATTATCATAGAAAATTAAAATACTTAATCAATTACTGTTCTAATTAGCCTTACAACAAAGTACGTGATCAAACCCCCTACTCTATTAAAGCACATAATATTGAGCCCACCAATATAAAATTCACACCATAAGCGTACCATCAAGAGGAGAGAAGAAAACAACAATAACAACAACAACAACAATAGCAACAACAGCAATAGTAGCAGTAGTAGTAGTAACAAATATCAGTTGATAGTTGTATCAATAAGTAGTAAATAATGATTTTACTAACAACAATTAATAATTGAGCTTTAATTGAATAACTATTAATAATATGGTTAATATTATAATATTTGAATAATAGTTTTAATAATAAATATTCACAATAATTAATATTGCTTAAATAACAACAACTAGTAATTTTAATGATTAATCATTTTAGAATCCAATAAATACAAAAAAAGAAATATTAATAGTCACATATATTAATATATTATGAGAGAATAATATAATTTTCATATTATATTAATCGAACATAATAATAATGTGTTAATTACTGACAATAAAACTATTAAATGTATATATATCTTAGTAGGGATTTTATCCCACAATATATTATATTAAATATCATTAATAGTACAGATTCAATACTCATAAGTAAATCACTTCACTAACTTCAAATATCAGTAAATAAATAATGATAAAATATTTAGTAAGTAAATACTTAAATAATTGAATCATTAATAAATATTAGCCATGGTAATAATAATAAAATAATAAATAATAATTTTTACTAGTAAGTGTTTTATATATATATATATATATATATATATTATTGATAATGTTAATATATAGTACTAATAAATATTATTCATAGTAAATACTAATAATATTAACATAACTTCATGTATAACATACCTGGCCAGTTTCACAAGTATAAACAAAACTGAAGCCAGGTTCATCCTTTGCTCAACCCTTAAGCCAACCAAAAGTGATTTTCCTCATTTTTTTTCTCCCTACTACTTCCACACAGAACAAAAAGCAAGCATAGAAAATCTCCAAAGGAGATGACCAGCCAACCTTGAACCCACCCCACGCACAAACTCAGTGAAACTCTTCTGCTCATGCATAAGATTGTCACAACAGCGAAAGAAAACCCAACGACCAAAGTATACTAAAAATCCTGATAACCAAAATATTTCACGGCTATAGTTTAATAAGAACAAAATTAAAACGAGATATTTTAGGAATTCAGTTTACTTGCAAGGTGGAGGTTCACTGATCAGAAAGGTCAGCAAACGCAACCCGTAATGGCAAGTAGATGGACTGGAAAGCGGTGAATCTCAGGGTAGAAAACCTCCCTCAGTGAGTAGCGCTGGCTGTTTGGTTTAGATCTTGTGCGTGTGTGCCTCGTGCCGTCTCTGAGTACGGTTGAACCTAGGTAGTCTTGAAAGTAACTACTTGCCCAATGCAAGTACTGCGGCCGAGGTGACTTGAAGAAGGCAGGGTATTTTAGTGTTCTGCTTTTGGTATGTGGTTATGGGTTTTCGGTGAGTGTTGGCTGTTAGTGTATGAAGGAATTCAGTGCAACTGAGAGTAACTTTTCGGCTATGTCCGTGTAAATGCTAATAGAAGCTTGCTGATTTCTGGTTTCGGCATGTGTGGGTATGTCGGCTACCTCTTTGGTTGCTGATGCGGTTTGGCCAAAAGCTCAAAGTGATGTAGATAGCTACTATCCTAGTAAATATGGGAAGATAAAATTTCAGAGTTTTAAGTATATATAAAGTTTATCTTCAGCTGGTTTAGTTCGGTCTCTAAGGGAAAAAGAGAAGATATTTCTCTGCCTGCGGTTCATTTCGTCGGCTACAAAAAGTAGCAGGAAAATAGCTTGGGTTAGCCAGAATTCTCCAGAGGTAATAGAGTCCTTGTGGAGGAGATATTGAACAGGAAAATTAGATAGCGTTCTGTTCGCTCAAAAGATCAAAAACCGACCCTCCAAATATGATCTATTTCCAGCTATATATATCCTAAGTGTTCAAGCTGTACTTGAACTCTTCTTAAGTGGCGGCTGTAAATATAGTAACAGAAGGTGGAATTTCGATACTTTGAAGGAAAGAAAAACCGAAGGAAACTTTCTGACAACAGATTTGACTTGTAAGGATAATTATTAGGTAATAACCAATAGAAGATTGTGGGAAGACAATTGGAATTTTATTAGCTGAATTTTCTATGTTAATCAAAACCAAGTTTTGGGAGAATAAGTCACCAAACATGGCGGCTGAATGCTGTCTCTTCAACCGTTCGGCTCATGTAAGGATATATATCAAGTCTTGCAATGCAAAAATTTCGATAATACGGACCATATATTAAAATAATTTTTTTTACATTAGCTAATTAAATGATATTATAATGTTGGAAGAAGAATAAATTCTGGTTTTATCCTCAAAGTTCAAGAATTCTTCGAACTCCTAAATTTTGGGAAGAAAACCAAGAATGGCGGCACAAGCAGAATTTCCATCGAAACTATTTCTCCCAAATAAAAGATTAGAGAAGATATTTGCAAGAGTTGAAATTCTTTTTATTTAAATAGTAAAAGAAGTCTAACTAAAATAAATTTTATTGTATTATTCCTTTAAACTAAATTCTAGGATATAATATAACAAATTTAAATGTTTAGATTAATAAATTTTTATAAATGAAATTAGCAACACCAAGGAAATTAGAAGATATTTTCAAATACCTATTATTATTATTATTATTATTATTATTATTATTATTATTATTATTATTATTGTTATTATTATTATTATTATTATTATTATTATTATTATTATTACACACATATATATTTTATTCCTTTTTAAGAATTTCAAGGAAAATAAATCTCCAAATAAATAGGAAAACTCAGGTGGTGACTAGGAAGAAGAATTTTGACCAAGGTGGAAAAGGAAGGAAAAAGGTAGAGGAAATAATTTACGCTCGAGTTAGGATTCGATCTTGAGTCTCCAAGAGTTACACTCCCACCAATAACTTCTATTTCACAACAACTCTTGTGCCTATGTCACACAATCAAATTCCCTTCACTCTCAACCTAAGCATTTCATATGCCAATAAGAATTCTAGATTTTAGATAACTTATCTTTTCTACATAAAGGCTTCATGAATTTACTAAGTGAACTACAACACAATTAGATATATGTACAATTATGCGCATATAAATACACCCACCCACCAATACTTAGACAAATATAATTTAATTTTCATATACTCATACAAGATGTTATTCAATGGTCCCATTCCCCTAGTACCAAGGTTAGGATTTGGATGGAGTATTACATCTTCCCCTCCTTAAAAGAATTTCATTCCGAAATTCAAGGTATCATATCTCTATAACCAATCTGAATACTTTCGCCTTATCCAATCCTTAGTCTCCCACGCAGCATCTTTCGTACTGTGTTGATCCCCCGAAACCTTTACCATAGGAATCTGCTTATTCTGAAGCATCTAAAATCCTTACTGACTTCTCGACATAACTCAGATCGGGTTGCAGTATTAGGGTTTATTTATTAAGCACATAATCTGGATCTGGATGGTATTTCTTTAGTTGTGACACATGGAACACATCATGTATTCCAGTTATGCCTTCCAGTAAATCCAAGCGATAAGCTACCGGTCTAATCTTTTCAGTAACTGGAAATGGGCCCAAATACCTCGGACTTAAATTTCCTCCTTTTAGATGCTTTAAGATTCCTCAACTAGGAGTCAACTTCAGGAATGTTTGATCTCCTATTTGAAACTCTAATTCTCGTCTCCTGTTATTCACGTAACTCTTCTATCAACTCTGAGCTGCCTTCAATCTTTCTTTGATTACTCTAACCTTATTTATCATCTCTTGGATATTTACCTCACCTGACTTGCTAACCTGACATTCTTCGAAGTATCACTAAAATAATGGTACTTGACACTTCCTTCCATATAGAGCTTCATACGAATTGGTAACTGTTGTTATATGCTAACTCTACATAGGTATCCCTATCGACAACTGTTGTTATATGCTAGCTCTATAGGGTATCCATATAGAGCTTCAAACTATCCCCATTGACGATTGGTAACTGTTGTTATATGCTAGCTCTGCATAGGGTAGGCTTTCAATCCATTTGTCTCCGAAGTCCAGAATACTCGTTCTCAGCATGTCCTCCAAAATTTGAATAACTCTCTTAGATTGTCCATCAGTCTAAGGATATGCTATAGTATTGAACTTCAATGTTGACCCCATAGACACTTGAAATTTATTCAAAAATTTTGAAGTGAACCTAAGGTCTCGACTTGATATAATACTCGACGGTAAGTCTTACAACTTCCGTGTGTAAACTTAGGCCAACTTCTCCATTGAGTCTCTCACATTTACAATTATAAAGTGTGTAGACTTGGTCAATTGATCTACGACCACCAAACTAGCATCTTTCTGTGACTTAGCCATTGGTAATCCTGTGACAAAGCCCATGGTCATCTCTTTCCATTTCCATGTGGGAATAGGTAAAGGTTGCAATAGTCCTGCGGACTTCTTATGTTTTTCTTTGACCTTTTGACAGGTTAACCACTTTGTCATGAACTTCACTACATCCTTCTTCATTCTAGACCACCAACATGCCTTTCTTAAATCTGATTAATTTTTACCTCTCCCAGGTGAGTAGCATACTTACTTTTATGTACCTCCTCTAACCCCTGATCCTACAGTACATATATCCGATTGCAAAAATATAATATTCTGTTCTCATCTGCTCAAAAGTCCTGTCCTCCTCGTCCGTTCTCCTTATCCTTAAAAGCTTGGAATTCAGCACTGCCCTTTTGTGCTTCAATAATTTCTTACTTCAACTCGGGCACCAACTTAAATTGTTGATATGGATTTTTTCCCCATGAATAGTTGTTTCCTACTCTAGTAATTCCTACACCACTCGAACTTCTTGCATTCTTGTACTAACCATGTTAACTTTTCTACTCAATGCATCCGCCAATACATTAGCTTTCCCTGGATGATAGTTTATAGGACATCTGTATTCCTCCAGAAACTCCATCCACTTCTCTTATGATTGGTAAACAATTTATAATTTGCTCCATACAAGTAGTGTTGCCATTTCTTCAAGGTAAATACTATAGCTGCAAGCTGCAAATCATAAGTTGGGTAATTGACTTCGTGTGGCTTCAGTTTTCTTGAAGTATAGGCTATCACCTTCCTTTCTTGCATCAAAACTACTCCTAGTCCCTCCTTTGACGTATCCGGATATAAAGCATAGGATTTATCCTCTTTAGGCAGACTTAGTACAAGCAACGTCATCAATCTCCTCTTAAGCTCTTGAAAGCTTTTCTCACGTTTCTCGTTCCAAATAAATAGTACGTCCTTTCTCAAAAGTCAAGTTATCGAAGAGGTTAAGGTAGTAAAAATCCTGATAAACTGATGGTAATACCCCGCTAAACCAAGAAAGCTATGAATCTTAGTAATGTTTTCTAGCTGCTTCCAGTTTACCACCACTTCTATCTTTGTAGGGTCCACTTTGATACCATCCTTGGATACCACATGGCCAAGGAATGATACTGAGTCTAACTAAAACTCCTATTTGCTAAATTTAACAAAGAGTTTATGTTCTCCCAACTTTTTCAAAACTAATCTCAAATGCTCAACTTGTTCCTCGGGACTCTTGGAGTAAATGAGAATATTGTCAATGAATACCACAACGAATTCGTCTAAATATGGCTAGAAAACTCTGTGCATCAAATCCATAAATACCAGTGCATTGGTTACCCGAAATGGCATCACTACGAATTCATAGTGGCCATATCTTGTGTTGAAAGCCGTGTTAGGTTTATTTTCTTCCTTAATCTGCACTTGATAATATCCTTGTCGTAGATCCAACTTGGAATAACAGTTAGAACCTTGTAATTGATTGAAGAGTTCATCTATCAGATGGAGCGGATACTTGTTCTTGATCGTCAGGTTATTCAAACCTCTATAATTGATGCATAGCCTCAGAGTCCCATCCTTTTTCTTCATGAATAACATGGGTGCTCCCTATGGTGATGTACTCAATTGTCCATAAGTTTTCTACGCCACTGCCTACAAAATAAATGTTGTTGCCTCTGCAATTGGCAATTACTGGTTTTGGAATTTGCTACAGAGTTGGAATTATAGTTATTATTGATACTAAGGCTATTATTCACATTTTTAGTTTAAATGTGAATAAAATTTTTTAAATTTTAAATAAAGAAATATGTTTTATAATTTTCGGGCCGGGTATACCCGACCCGATACCGCATATTCGGGTATGGGTCTCTTCATTTTATACCCGCGCGGGTAATCGGGTCGGGTCTGGGTCCTTTTTCTTTGATCGGGTCCGGGTCCGGGACAAGGTGTCCCGGACCCGATTGGACCCGTTTACAGCTCTAATCTTCTGCTTGGCAACCAAAAGTGATGCCCCTCATTTTATCTCCCTACAGTTTCCACAAAGAATAAAAAAAAAAAAAAAAGCATAGAGAATCTCCAAAGGAGATGACCCAGCCAACCTTGAACCCACCCCAGGCACAAACTCAGTGAAACTCTTCTGCTCATGCATAAGGTTGTCACAACAGCAAAAGAAAACCCAACGACCAAAGTATACTCAAAATACTGATAACCCAAATGTGTTATGGCTCTAGTTTAACAAGAACAAAATAAAAAAGAAGTGTTAGGAATTCAGTTTACTTGCAAGGTGGAGGTTCAGTGAACAGAAAGGTCGGCAAACGCAACCCGTAATGACAAGTAGACGGACTGGAAGACGGTGAATCTCAGGGTAGAAAACCTCCCTCAGTGAGGAGCGCTGGCTGTTTGGTTTAGATCTTGTGCGTGTGTGCCTCGTGCCGTCTCAGAGTACGGTTGAACCCAGGTAGTCTTGAAAATAACTACTTGCCCACTGCAAGTCGTTCGGCCGAGAGGACTTGAAGAAGGCAGGGTAGGTTAGTGTTCAGATTTTGGTATCTGGTTATGGATTTTCGGTGAGTTTTGGCTGTTAGTGTATGAAGGAACTTGGTGCAATTGAAAGTAGCTTTTCTGCTATGTCCGTGTAAATGCTAACAGAAGCTTGCTGATTTCTGGTTTCGGCTTGTGCGAGTGTGTCGGCTACCTCTTTGGTTGCTGATACGGTATGGCCAAAAGCTCAGAGTGATCTAGGTAGCTAGTATCCTAGTCAATATGGGAAGATAAGAATTCAGAGTTTAAGTATATACAAAGTTTATCTTCAGCTGGTTTAGTTCGGTCTCAAAGGGAAAAGCAGAAGATATTTCTCAGCCTGCAGTTTTGTCGTCGGCAACAATATGTCGCAGGAAAATAGCTTGGGTTAGCCAGAATTCTCCAGAGTTAATAGAGTCCTTCTGGAGGAGATATTGAACAGGAAAATAGGATAGCGTTCTGTTCTCTCAAAAGATTAAAAATCGACCCTCTAAATATGATCTATTTCCAGCTATATCCTAAGTGTTGAAGCTGAACTTGAACTCTTCTTAAGGGGCAGCTGTAAATATCGCAACAGAAGGTGGAATTTCGGTACTTTGAGGGAAAGAAAAACCGAAGGAAATTTTCTGATAACAGATTTGACTTGTAAGGATAATTATTAGCTAATAAACGAATAGAAGATAGTGGGAAGAGAATTGGAATTTTATTAGCCTATGTTAGTCAAAACCAAGTTTTGGGAGTTTAAGTCTCCAAAGATGGAGGCTGAATATAGTCTCTTCAGCCGTTCGGCACATGTAAGGATATACAACAAATCTTGCAATGCAAAAATTTCGATAATACGGACCATATACTAAAATAATTTTTTTACATTAGCTAATTAAATAATATTATCATGTTGGAAGAAGAATAAATTCTGGTTTTATCCTCAAAGTTCAAGAATTATTCGAACTCCTAAATTTTGGGAAGAAAACCAAGAATGGCGGCACAAGGATGGAAATTTTCTAGAATTTCGATCAAGACTATTTCTTCGAAATAAAAGATTAGAGTTGAAGTTCTTTCTATTTAAATACTAAAAGAAGTCTAACTAAAATAAATTTCAAGATATAGATAACATTATTGTATCATCCCTTTAAACTAAAACTTCGGAGATAATTATATATATATATATATATATATATATATATATATATTTTATTACCCTTTAAGAATTTCAAGAAAATAAATATCCAAATAAATAGGAAAACTCATGGTGACTAGGAAGAAGAATTTCGGCCAAGGTGGAAAAGGAAGGAAAAAAGTAAAGCAAATAATTTGCGCTCAAGTTAGGATTCAATCTTGAGCCTCCAATAATTACACCCTAACCAATAACCACTACCCCACGCACAACAACTCTTGTGCCTATGTCATACAACCAAATTCCCTTCACTCTCAATTCATTTGCCAATAAAAATTCTAGACTTTAGATAACTCATCTTAATTTCTCAACATAAAGGTGTCATGAATTCACTAAGCATACTAAAGCACAATTAGATATATGAACAAATATGCCCATATAAATACATCCACTCACCAATATTTAGACAAATATAAATTAGTTTTCATATGCACATGCAAGATGTTATTCAGTATTCCCGTTTGCCAAGTATCAAGTTTAGGGTTTAGACGGTGTATTACATCTGGAGTAGCTCAAGTAAACTTAATAAACTCATTTTACTATGTGGGTTTATTAGGTGAATTTATTATTGAAATAATTATTTTATTAGTCCAATTAATTATTTATTTGGGCTAGAATAATTAATTGGACCAATATAATTAAGTTAGTTTATAATTGTCTAGGGTAATTTTATATTAGGACCAAGCGAATCAATTAATTAATATGAGAGTTATTCAATTAGGCTAGTATTATTGCCAAAGCAATTATCCTCCTGCCAAAGCAAATACCCATTAAATGACATTTATGTCCTCTGGTCAACAACCACCTTTTACTGCTTTTATTTCCCTTCTATAAACCCTAAACATTATACTAGTTTTAGTTTAGTGGCCACAATAGCCATTTCTCTTCTCAAGTAAAGATATGATTCTGTCTCTGCTTCGTCGCATGCCACCCTCACCTTTTCGCCCTCTGCGTTCCTTCTTCTTATCTCATATCCTCCTATGGTACCCTTGCCTGCGCCCTTCTCTTTTCAGTGTGCTCTTTTCTTTCTCCCTATATAAATCCATCTAGCCTAGCCATTGGCCCATCCCTTCATTCTATGCACAGCTAAGAAAATGGAGGTTTGACGGTTCAAATTTCATAAATTGCACTACAAGAAAAAACCAAATTACTGACGGCCAAATTCGTCGATAATCACGTTTAGCGACGGATTACGTCCGTCGCTAAAAAGGGCGTTGCAATTTGCAACGAAAAGAACATCCGTTGCAAATAGCGATGGATTTGTGACGGCCATTTAATTGATGACATTATAATTAAGTTTATAATCAATATAGCGACAGATTTGCGATGGAAATTTTTTATTTATTTTTTTAATAATTAATTAATTTAGCAACGAATTTGCGATGGTGAAAAAAAATTTATTTATAAAAAATTAATTAATTTAACAATGGATTTGCGACGGCCAAAAACTTTTATTTTAAAAAAATTAATTAATTTAGCAACAGATTTGCGACGGTAAAATTTTTTTTAATCACAAAAAAAAAAAATAAACAATTTAGCAACGGATTTGTGACGGCAAAAAAATTTTAAATTTTGAAAAAATTAATTCATTCAGCCGTAGATTTGTGACGGTTAAAATTTTTTTTATTTACAAAAATTAAAAGAATTTAGCGATGGTTTTGCAATGGAAAAAAATATTTTTAAAAAATTAATTAATTTAATTTGCAATAGTGAAAAAATTTTATTTTAAAAATTAATTAATTTTGCGACGGCAAAAATTTTTTATTAAAAAAATTAATTAATTAGTTACTCGGCCCGCCCGTTCATCGGCCCGACTCGGTTCGCTGAGAACTCGTTCCGCAACCTGACCCACCAAGAATATTATGAGATTATGTCAGACTTGGGGCTCGAACCCGCGTCTTTGTTGTTGGGGAACATGCGTTCCACCACTAAGCTATTGAAGTTCTTGTGATATATTGTACTATATATTAATTATACAGTAAATTTTTTTTTTGTAAATTAGTGACGGATTTGCAAGGGCTTTGCGACGAATCTGCGACAACAGAATTTTTCGTCGCAAATCCATTGCTAATTAGCCACGGATTTGCGATGGCTAATTTTTCAAGATTTAAAAATAAATTTATTTTTAATTTTTTAATGGTTGTCGCAAATCCCTCGCAAATTGCACCGGATTTGCGAGGGTTTATTTTTTTAATTTTAAAAAAATAAATTTATTTTGTAATTTTAGATAGCCCTCGTAAATTGCAACGGATTTGCAACATATTTTTTTTTAAAATTTAAAAAAAATAAATTTATTTTTTAAATTTAGATGGCCACCGCAAATCCGTTTCAAATTGCAATGGATTTGCGCCGGCTTTTTTTTAAATTTTAAAAAAAATGAATTTATTTTTTAATTTTAGATGGCTGTAAAAAATCCGTTGCAAATTGCAACGGATTTGCGATGGTTTTTTTTTTAATTTTAAAAAAATAAATTTATTTTTTAATTTTAAATGGCCAATTGCAACGGATTTGCGATGACTTTTTTTTTATTTTTTAATTTTAGATTGCCGTCACAAATCCGTCTCAAATTGTGACGGATTTGCATCACTAATCTAAAAAATTCACAAAAAAAATTTAATGTTTGATTTTATATACACACACATATATATAATGTATGTATATTATATATATATATATATATATATATATATTTATTGTCACACACATACTAACATAAATAAATATGTATATATATTTATTTTTTTATTAAAAAAGTATATTAACATATTTAAATGTATATAAAAATGCTATATTAATATATGTATATATGTGTGTGTGTATATATATATATATATATATATATATATATATATATATATTAATATTATGAGAATTTTTAGATAGCCATCACAAATCCATTGCAAATTGCAACGGATTTGCGATGACGTTTTTTTTATTTTAAAAAAATAAATCTATTTTTAATTTTAGATGGCCGTCGCAAATCCCTAGCAAATTGCAACGGATTTGCGAGAGCTTATTTTTTTAATTTTAAAAAAAAAATTATTTTTTAATTTTAGATGGCCATCGCAAATCCGTTGCAAATTGCAACGGATTTGTGACTGTTTTTTTTAATTTTAAAAAAATAAATTCATTTTTTAATTTTAGATGGCCGTCGCAAATTTGTTGCAAATTGCAATGGATTTGCGACGGATTTTTTTTTTTTTAATTTTAGATGGTCGTCGCAAATCCGTTGCAAACAGATTTGCGACGGCTCTTTTTTATTTTAAAAAAATAAATTTATTTCTTAATTTTAGATGCTGTCGCAAATCCGTTGTAAATTGCAACGGATTTGCGACGGATTTTTTTTTAATTTTAAAAAAATAAATTTATTTCTTAATTTTAGATGGCCGTCGCAAATCTGTTGCAAATTGCAATGGATTTGTGATGGCTTTTTTTTTTAATTTTAAAAAATAAATTTATTTCTTAATTTTAGATGGTCATTACAAATCTGTTGCAAACGAATTTGCAACGGATTTTTTTTAATTTTAAAAAATAAATTTATTTCTTAATTTTAGATGGCCATCGCAAATTCGTTGCAAATTACAACGGATTTGCGATGGATTTTTTTTAATTTAAAAAAAATAAATTTATTTCTTAATTTTAGATGGCCGTCGCAAATCCGTTGCTACGGATTTTTTTAATTTTTAAAAAATTAATTTATTTTTTAAATTTAGATGGCCGTCGCAAATCCGTCTCAAATTGCAACGAATTTGCGACAACATTTTTTTTTTAATTTTAAAAAAAAATAATTTATTTTTAAATTTTAAATGGCCGTCGCAAATCTGTCGCAAATTTTCGATGGATTTGCGTTTCGTTGCAAATCTATTGCAATTACTGACAGATTAGCGATGAAAATTTAAAAAAATAAATTTATTTTCAAAATTTTTGTTTCTATTGCTGTTCCGTCTTAAATTAGCGACGGCCTAGAGGCCGTCGTAAAAATCAGTCGCTAATTTGATATTTTTCTTGTAGTGTTGGTTGTATTAATCAACAAATATGAGAGGATCTATTGCTCTGGCCAAAATTAAAGATGGGATTCTTTTGAATTTCTTTATTTTGTGGATAGGCTAGCGAAACTCTAGATATATTGATTATTGCTTCATTGAACATGCTACTGCTCTGTGCAATAATGATGGGAAGAGAAGATCTTGTTAAGGGCTGATTATGGTGGAGAGACGTGAGAAGAAAATACTAAGTAATTTGGACGGAAGAGGGAATGATTCCATTTAGGAGATTTAGGAAAGGGGCAGGAGTAGAGGAAATGCAGTTTGACTTTTACAGGGATAAAACTGTCAAATAATTAAAACGTGCTTTGGCAGTAGGAGAATTGCTCTGGCAATATTGTCAGCCATTTAATTAGTCATGAACTAATTGGAAAAGGACTTGGCCCATAAGGGTTAGATGACACCGTTGAGGTTTTGGAAACCCTGTAGCTATATCATATAAGGAAAAGAAAAAAGAAAAAAAAAAAAAACAACATGGTGGCTAGTAGTGCTAAAAATTTGGAGGGCTGTTGGTTATGTTTAATGAATAAACAGTGGATTCTATAAATAAAACGTGTAAAAGGAAAAGAAAAGGCTGACCGTAGTTCTTTTCTGGTGAAAAAAAATGGAGCCTTCGTTTTTCTTCTAAAACAGCCACTGTGCTTCTTTTCTTCCTTAATCAAAATAGCTTTTCTATTTTACTTCCAATTTCTTCACCCTAATCTACTTTCACCTATACAAGTTCATAAGGGTTTGAGAATACTTCAAAAGGTTCAGAGCTAGAAAATGTGTTTAGTCTTTAATGAGAAGGAGTCGACGACTAGCTGGTATTCTTGCGGAGCAAGTAGAAGTTCTAGATTAAGAAGCTTTGTCGAATTCAAATTCAGCTCCAGCGATTTAAGTTAAACGTACTAAAAGTAAGTATTCATTGACTTTGACTTAGGAAAAATTTTAAATTACTATTCTTTGCAATTTGTCAAGTGGTATTAGAGCCATTGTTATAATCTAAGAGTATACTTAGGGTTAATAATTGGAAAGGTGGTTCTTTTACACCTCACGTGTGGAGGCATAGGTATCTATAATTCTTTATTATTTGCATTCCGTAGAATTCGTGTACACCTCATTTTGAATGCTACAGGCGATTGATATTGTATTTTAATTTTATCTAAAAATTCTTGTAACAAAAAAAAAAAAAAAAAAAATTGGTGCCTGATCAACACAAAAAATCTCCTGGAAGAGAATGGAAGGAAATTACACAAAGCAAATAGAGGAAAGATGAATGAAGATGAAGCAGATTCAGGCAAAATCGAGCTCGGGTTTTACCAGAATCGGTTGCGCTTTAGAGGAAAAGAAGGTTAAGCTATAGTTGGCTTTATAAAAGAAGGTCGTGGAGGCAAGCGGAGCATAGCTTGCCCACAGGCCACATGCAAGCCAGCCGTGGCTTGCTCTTTTAGAGTGGGATGCAGTTTGGCCCATACTGCAAACCGAGTTCGGGTCATCTTCTAGCTATAGTTTTCTAGATTTAGTCCATGTAATTTTCCATTTCTATTGGGGTCTCGTATCACATGTGATTATTTTCTTGCAATGATTTATTTATTGTGATAAATAATTTGGCTTGAAAATAGTTAGTAAACAAAGAACCACCATAGAAATAAATACAATTTAATTTTATTATTGTTAGTGTTATTTCCTAGTGGTAATAACATGTATTTTGTATATTGCACATTTATTCAATAATACAAGCCATTCTTTATCTTTTAGTTTTCTTTATACTTTCATGTGTATGTAATTGTTAGATAAAGTTTCAAGCATAATATCATCTTAAGAAAATTATGATAGAGATCATAATGTGAGTTTCCTACTACATTGAATTGTGTTTGTACTTAAATTATCCCTAGTAATAGTATTAATGAGATGGGACATTATTAACAATTAAGACTAGCATGTGTAATTTACTTCTTGATTTGATCTAGCAGTGATTCTCACATCCGTGAGTATTGTTATACTCAAAATTAACATGTGGATTCTTGTTACTTGAACAAATGCATTAGATAACCTAGCTATGAGATAATCACCTGGATAACTATTTAGTACTAGTGATAAAATCTCATTATAGTAAATGTCCAAGTATCTTTAGACTTGAGATCTCCAAGATACTTTGTTTGCTTAGTATTATACTTTGATTCGAATCTTTGGAACCCTTACAAGACAGCCTAATGGATATTGAGCACAATGTGAAGTAAACGAAAGTAGTTGAGAGGGTTAATAAAGGATTTATCACTCTTAATAGTAGGAGCGAATATCCATTTGTAGGAATTACTACTCGAGAAGTCCTTGGTCAATGTGACTATATATTGAAAATAGTTCCAATTGATACACATAATGAGCAATGGATTCAAAGAACAAGTACTATAATATTCGAGCCAAAATTAATTAATATTCTGGAGAAAGTTGACACTAATTCCATATTATAAACCAAATAAGATACTGTATAGTCAAAGGAGCTTATTGCACTGATATTTTCTATTGAAAGGTCCGTGTCAAGTCACTTAAATTTTCAAACATTTGGGTGGTCATGATGTATGTAGCTCATGATATATTGAATATGGATTTATTAATTATAAAATTAATAAATTAATCCTAATCAGGATTAATAAATTAATTCTAACTATTAAGGATTATTAATCCTAAAGATATTTGGATTAATTCATATTTGCTACCAATATACTGGAAAACCTAATAAGTCACACACAATAGAGTATTAGTAACTTGAGACATTAATTCTGAGAAGAAGAAGTTGATGTGATCAAATTAATTAGTTATAATTTATGGGCTAAATTATAAGTATGAAATCTTATGAGTTCTAATTATTATCAAAGGATTCCTTGTTATTAAAGAATCTATAACCACATGCATTAATAGAGGATATAGATGTATATATGGTTTCGGTGAGTGTTTTATATAGATGCATAGAAAACAATCCTTATGCGTTTTTCTTTCTTCTTCTTCAAAAAACCCTAGCCACCTTGTATACCTCTTTCTAGCACCAGAGTTAGGCAACCATTGATTTTTTCCTCGGTGTGGATTACTACTAGATGGAATCCTATTCTTAGATTCCAATGTCTTGAACGGGACGAAGAAAACTATTCACAATGTGGCTATTGTGTATGATCGTGAACCAACATGAAGGTGCTAGTTCGTTTTGCTGGATCGCGTCGAACTGGTCAATCGTTGAAGGAAAATTTTGAATTGCGGAGATGACACTGAAAGTATTTTCCCTACCTTTTCTTTGATTTGTAATTGGCATATAAGTGATTCATTGGGTGGTTTATCAGGTTTTATTCCAGCATGTGAACTGTTTTGCATAACCGAGTTACTAATAGTGGTTTCAGAGAGCTTTATATGTGGTTATAGATTTGTATTTTCTATGAAATTGTTTCCTATTTATCTTTGTTTTTCGTAAAAGCTGTTTCACATTTTGTTCGAGTCTTCGTTGTATTTCTTGAATACACTTAGTCTCTAAAAATTATGTCAACGACTGAACTATTCGTTAATAGGATCGACATGCTTATGTGTTAACCAGATTAAATCTCGAGAATATGAGAAACGAATCATACCTTTGTAGATATCGTCTCCACCAATACGATTCTTGAAGTCTTTGGCCTTCTGGTAATGCTCTAGACCCCCAAGTCTTCTTCAATGTAATCTTTTTGGACCAGAAAATTGCTAATCGTATTTTTGTTTCTCTCTTTGTTCAGGGTGGACTCACACAAAAACTGAGAGAAAAACTCCAGAGAACAACCACGATGATTCTCACGTATCTATGAAATATAGTTATATCACATATGTATATTGGACTTTATCTCATAATACAAATCCTGATAGAATAAGAAAAGTATAGTTGAATACAACTATTTCCACTTATCCTATTCCATCTAAAATATGATATTTGGTTTCCCGCAATTTTCATTAATAAATTATAAACAAATTATAATTTATTATTTTCCCATAATTATGAGCCACTGAAGGGACCTGATCGGATACAATTAGACTAAGCTTCAATAAATTATTTTGTCAATAAAAATAATTTATTAATTACGTTCCACTCCACTAAAAGAATATAACTGCACTCTTAGTCTAATCGCAATTACTGGAGTAAATAATTATATCCATTAATTGATCGATCCAACAAATTACCCCCATCGATCAATATAATACTTTGAATGAGGCAGTATGACCACAGTGCCCCTCATTCAAAACCTCAATTCTCATGTTCAATTTGACAGTACCATGTGACCACGTCACGCTTACAAAATGAATTCAATAGACACTATTGAATTATTGAGCTCAGATTTAACTGTCACTTAGAAGAACTCATAAGGAAATGATCTTGCTTATTAAAGGTGACAGATTCCATATTGCATAACAATTATTTCATATTTATTTCACTTTAATTCCCAAGATGTCGAGATATTGATTATTAAGTTAATCTCACTCTTTGGCAACTCAAGGAACTTCAAGTTAGTAAATATAAATAATTGTTTGCTCAGGATTAAGGTATTATGTACGACAATCTTTTAATATTTTATTTGTATGGTCTATTCCACAAATAAATATTGATGGTCCGTCCAATATATCAAAATATATCCTTAATTTTATTACCAAAGTCAAAGACAGACTTCAATAAAATTAAGACGATCTTCCAAAATAAATTGCCCAAATTTATCTTAGATCGCAGATAATTTATTTCGAACTAAATTATAAGTCAAGTCTTTCTGTGTTTAACAAATAAACACTTGATTTATAATATCTAAATAATTTGTGGACAAACAGGCTCATACATAATTTATACATACAAATATATAAAAACATACTTTATTTAATTTCAAAAAAATACAAACATTGTATTTACTCGATGGACATTTCTAACAAATTCTCCCACTTGTCCTAGAGTAAATGGGACATGTCAGAAATACCCATACTTTCTATATGACTTTCAAAAATATTTACAGGTAAACTTTTAGTAAAAGGATCAGCAAGATTTTCAGCAAAAGAAATCTTGCACACTTCTACATCTCCACGTTGAACAATCTCCCTAAGTAGTTGATATTTACGTTCAATATGTTTACCATGTTGATGGCTGCGTGGTTCTTTTGCATTTGCCACTGCACCACTGTTGTCACAGTACAAACTAATGGCTTGAGATGCAGAAGGAACCACTTCAAGTTCTATCAAGAACTTCTTCAACCATACTGCCTCTTTAGCTGCTTCACAAGCTGCCACATATTCAACTTCCATTGTAGAGTCGGCAATACAAGATTGTCCGATACTTCTCCACACAATCGCACCACCACCTAAGGTGAAAACAGAGCTCGAGGTGGACTTGCGAAGATCTCTATCGGCTTGAAAATCAGAATCAGTGTAACCTATAGGTACCAATTCTGGAGTTGAGTAAACTAGCATATATCCTCGAGTTCTGCGAAGATACTTGAATATATGCTTGACTGCTGTCCAATGTTCTGGTCCTGGGTTTGACTGATATCTACTGACCATCCCAACAGCATGACAAATGTCTGGACGAGTACAAAGCATAGCATACATGAGACTTCCTACAGCTGATGCATAAGGAACTCGTTTCATGTACTCAACCTCATTAGGAGTTTTAGGACTATACTTCTGAGATAACTAAATTCCATGTCTGAAAGGCAATTGACCTTTCTTGGAATTTTGCATAGAAAATCTCATCAGTATTTTGTCAATATATGAAGCTTGAGATAAAGCTATCTGTCTGTTCTTTCTATCCCGAAGGATCTGAATGCCCAGAACATATCTTGCTTCTCCCAAGTCCTTCATATCAAACTATTTACCTAACCAACTTTTCACCAATGTTAATGTTCTTACATCATTTCCAATGAGAAGGATGTCATCAACATACAGTATGAGAAAAATCACCTTACCATCTATAATTCTCTTATAGACACAAGGTTCATCAGGATGCTGATCAAAACCATAAGTTTTAATGGCTTGATCAAATCTAATATTCCAAGATCTAGATGCTTGTTTAAGCTCATATAAGGACCTATTCAACTTACAAACTTTTTGTTCTTGACCTTCTTGGATAAAACCATCTGGTTGTACCATGTAGATATATTCGTCAAGATTTCCATTAAGGAAAGCTGTCTTGATGTCCATTTGCCATACTTCATAGTCGAAGTGAGCTGTATTGGATAGGAGGATTCTTATAGACTTTAGTATGGCCACATGCGAGAAGGTTTCTTCATAGTCAATACCTTCTCATTGGGTATAACCCTTAGCAACCAATCTAGCTTTGAAAGTTTCCACTTTCCCGTCTACTCCTCTCTTTCTTTTGTAGACTCATTTGCATCCAATAGGTTTTACCCCATTAGGCAGGTCCACAAGATCCCAGATGGAGTTAGTGTACATGGATTTCATTTCTGAATCCATTGCACTATTCCAATGGTCTGCGTCTACGTCCTCTACAGCTTCTTTATACGTAGCGAGATCCTCTTCTTCCTCAAAAGAGACTGCTTGAAAAGCTTCTCCATAGAGTAAGTATCTAGAGGGACGTCGAATGACTCTCCCACTATGTCTAAGCTGTGGAGGTTTCTAAACGATTGGACTTTCCTCCTCCTCGTTGACTGGAATTAGATCTGCTGATTCCTCAACGACTGGATTTTGAACAGGGGCAGGAGATTCTTCCACTCTATGTCCCGAAGAGTCAGTGGGTATAGAAGGTGTAATATCTATTTCTCTCCCACTGGAATCTGGCATGTTAAGTGGCATAGATACTAATCCTCCACGTGAATCTTGAGTATGGGTCTCAGTAACCATTTGCTTGGGATTATCTTCCTTGGTTTCTTCCAAAATAACCCTACCCTTAGATCCTCGTTCTTCTATGTACTTGTCCTATAAGAAAATTGCATTTGTGCTTACAAATATTTTCTTATCTTGAGGACTATAGAAGTAGTATCCCCTTGTTCCTTTTGGATATCCAACAAACAGACATAAATTTGATCGTGATTCCATTTTATCCATCTTTCCCTTTAGCACATATCCAGGACAACCCCAAATTCGGATGTGCGTCAAATTAGGCTTTCGCCCATTCCACAATTCCAATAGAGTCTTAGGGACAGACTTTGATGGAACCATATTCAATATGTATGTCGTAGTTTGTATAGCATACCCCCAAAAGGATGTACTGAGTGTAGAGAAGCCTAGCATTGTTCTGACCATGTCTAACAAGGTCCTATTTCTCCTTTCTGCCACTCCATTTTGTTGAGGACTGCCAGGTGCACTTAGTTGAGATAAAATCCCATTTTCTGATAAGTAAGATCTAAAGTCATGGGATAGATATTCTCCACCTCGATTTGATCGAAGTGTCTTAATGTTCTTTCCTAACTGCTTCTCAGTCCCAGCCTTAAATTCTTTGAATTTTTCTAAGGCATCAGACTTATGAGTCATTAGGTAAACATATCCATATCTTGAGTAATCATCCGTAAAAGTAATGAAATACTCATACCCACCTCTAGCTTGGACACTAATTGGTCCACATACATCAGAGTGCACTAATTCTAAGACTTCCTTTACTCTATTTCCTTTGGAAGGAAATGATCTTTTGGTCATTTTACCTTCCAAACAAGATTCGCAAACTTGAAGAGGTTCTACCTTTAAGTCACTTAAAGGACCTTCTTTTACAAGTCTTTGAATCCTATTTAGATTAATATGACCAAGTCTAAGATGCCATAGGAAAGTCTCATTAGTAGGAGATAACTTAATGCGTTTATTAGTTTCAGTATGATATAATGAACTGTTGGTAGGTTTCAAAACATACAGATCATTATTTAAATTTCCACGACATATCAAAGAGTTATTCAAAAATATCTCTACTGAAAATTTATAAAATTTAACAGAATATTTTTGTTTGAATAACAAAGAAACCGAAATCAAATTTCGATAAATGTCAGGAACATAATAACAATCTTTCAAAACCAAATGTTTATTATCAAAATAAAGATAAACATCTCCAACAGCTCTTGCAGATATCACTGATCCTGTGCTAACCCTTAGAGTATGCTCTCCTTCATTGAGATGTCTGGTTACTTGGAACCCCTGCAATGAATTGCAAACATGGTTAGTGGCTCCAGAATCTACTATCCAAGTATTTGTAGAATCAACCACTAAACAAGTTTCAATGTAGGTTAACTCACCAGTACCTTGCTTGCGTTTAGCTAAGTAATCTGGGCACTGTGACTTCCAATGTCCCTTTTGCTTGCAGTGGAAACATTTGCCTTTAGGCTTTTCATCCACTCTTGCTTTCTTAACCTACTGCTTAGGCCCTTTATTATTATTCTGCTTCCTCTTATTTCCTCATTTGCCCTTAGACTTGGAAGAGGAAGATCCAGCATGAGATAAAACAAGAGCGTTGCCACTTCCCACTTTTAGGGTTACCTCGGCGCTCTCAAGCTCTTTTATTAACTCTGTAGGAGACATCTAAATCTTGTTCATGTTATAATTAACTTTGAACTGTGAAAACATCTCTGGAAGAGTTTCTAGAGCCATGTCAACCTGAGTCTCAGGCTTAATTTCAGCCCCTAAGACCTCTGCCACGTTAAACTGAGCGATCAATTCTAACATATGATCTCTCACGGGCGTTCCAGGTTTCATGCGCATATTCATTATGCGCCTCATTGCCGCTTGACGGCCCGACGTCCTTTGTGCTCAAACATTTTCTGGAGGCTTCTCATGATGTCTGTAGCGGTTGTCATGTTCTCATGTTTCTGCTGCAACACATTTGAGATAGATCCCAAAATGTAGCAGCGAGCCATCTCATCAGAACTCAACCACTTATCATAAGCCTCCTTTTGTTCGCGCGTGGACTGTTCAATAGGCTTAGCAGGACACGGTTCAGTTAGCACATATTTGAGCTTCTCAGCAGTGAGTACAATTATGAGATTCCTTTTCCAATCAATAAAATTTTCTCCAACCAGTTGGTTCTTTGTTAAAATTTGGGATAAAGTGTTGGAAGTCATTTTTCTGAAATTAAATAAAATAAAACATATGAGCCATTTATCATATCATGATGCATGATCAATATAAAATGGTATGATGCATGATCAATATGATAATATTTTAAGTAGTAATAGAAATTACTATCAAAATATGACAACCTAAAACTCTACAGTAACATGTACCACTATAGGAGATAACAATGTAACTTATAGTTAGATCAAAATCCACAATCTAAAACCCCAAAGTAATATGCACATCTATAGGAGATAACAATATAACTTATAGTTAGGCTTAGATCATCCCACTAAAATTAATATATCTTGCATCTAAACACAATATTAATTTTAGTGTTATTAATATTTTGGCCATCATAGATATTATTTGGATATTCTATAGGAAGTCCTTATAATATCTTTGATTTAAGTGTAACCTCTATATTCAAAATTTATTATAATTATTTTTAATATAAAGTTTCCAATCCAACCACATCACCTATAGGGTAATAATGAATGAATTAAACTTAAAAAATAATAATAATAATAATTAAAGTTTTGATGCCCAATCTAGTAACCAATAAAACGTAGCTTTCCTATAGGGAGACCATTTAAAATGGCACGAAACAAACGTCAATTTTACTAATGGGCTTATAGAGGAGGCCAAAGGTTAATTAAAATTAACCATCTCACACTTATTTTTTTTTTAATAAATTAATAAAAATATTAATTTATTTATACATAACTAAATAGTACCTAGAGCGGTGTTAATGCAAACTATATGGCATGTTAACATGAATGATACATAATTCAATCAAAATTAAATAGTAAAAACTATAAAATAGAAATAATTTTATGGCCAACCTAGACTCAAAATAAAATTACAAAATTATAATGGAAAATTTAATTGGCTAACAAAATAGCCAACCTTCAATCTTCTGAAATATTAATTTGATGGCACAACTTCATGTCACAAGAGTATTGTTGGTGCAGTGGTTGAGCCTTAGAGGAAATAGTTTAGTGACCAGGGTTTAAAACCCATCACTGCCATGAATTCCCCTTCCCCCCTTTTTTTATATTTTTTATTTTTTTTTATTAAAGGGAGATTGCTGTTTGCTGGCCTAAGGCCAGCCCAGCACAGCCAAGCCCGGTGCCTGGCACCTGGCTGCTGCCTGCTGGACCACTGGCCCAAGGCCAGTCCAGCAAGCATAGAAAGCCCAAGGCTTCCATACAGTTCTGCTGATCCGTTGGTATTCAGGCGCCACTGTTCTTCGTGCGTCGAGCTCCGGTGCCCAATTTCACATTCGCCAGCCTCTGTTTTGATTACATTCCTTTTTCTTTTCTTTTCTTTTTTTTCAACATAAAAATAAAATAAATAAAAAAGGAAAATCAAAAGGGAAACATGGAGTCGTAATCCACCCCTTTTGTTACAAGACTCGATAATACTTATACATATTCACCGAATAAAAAACTATGGCCATAAAATTATTTTGAACAGAATTAATCAAATCATTCACCATGAACATAAATGCATTATTCATACATCGCTCAACTAAATATATGCATAAAAAAATTTAATCTTAACACATAAACATATATCAAAACCAGGCTCTGATACTAATTGTTCGTTAATAGGATCGACATGCTTATGTGTTAACCAGATTAAATCTCGAGAATATGAGAAACGAATCATACCTTTGTAGATATCGTCTCCACCAATACGATTCTTGAAGTCTTTGGCCTTCTGGTAATGCTCCAGACCCCCAAGTCTTCTTCAATGTAATCTCCTTGGAGCAGAAAATTGCTAATCGTATTTTTGTTTATCTCTTTGTTGATGGTGGACTCACACAAAAATTGAGAGAAAAACTCCAGAGAACAACCACGATGATTCTCACGTATCTATGGAATAGAGTTATATCCCATATGTATATTGGACTTTATCTCATAATACAAATCCTGATAGAATAAGAAAAGTATAGTTGAATACAACTATTTCCACTTATCCTATTCCATCTAAAATACGATATTTGGTTTCCCACAATTTTCATTAATAAATTATAAACAAATTATAATTTATTATTTTCCCATAATTATGAGCTACTGAAGGGACCTGATTGGATACAATTAGACTAAGCTTCAATAAATTATTTTGTCAATAAAAATAATTTATTAATTACGTTCCACTCCACTAAAAGAACGTAACTGCACTCTTAGTCTAATCGCAATTATTGGAGTCAATAATTATATCAATTAATTGATCAATCCAACATGAACTTGTTTCGAAATTGTTTCATGAACATTGGTTCGGTCTCTGAAAAGTGTTTTGTGAGAATAAACATTGTTGTTGGTTTGGGTCTTCCTTGCATTCTGAAATTGTATTAAATGCACTGGGTTTCTGTAAAATGGTTACAATGGGAAAAAATATTATTTTTACATAAATTCATTTCTATATTATGCTTGTTTCCATCTGTTTTGGTTTTGATTTCTGCTAACAGAACGTTTGTTCGTGTGAGTTCTGAGAACATAACAAAGATGGAATTTATTCAGAGAATTGTTCTCTAAAGTCGCTGCAGAAAGTTGAAGAAGAAAGCTTTAAAATTTATTTTTGGAGGAGAAAGAAAAAAAATTTATTTAGGACCTAAGCCACGGGCGGCTTTTTGAAAGCCAGCCACTGCTTAGGCACGTTTTTAACCTAAGCTGCAGGTGGCTTTCTGAAAGACTGCCGTGGCTTAGGCACTTTTTAACGCAAGCTATGACCGGTTGGTTGGGTTAACAAGTCTGGAACCATGACCTGCTTAGTAATAGTCGGGTGCGGCTATTTTAAAAAAAAAATATATTTTTTCTTTTTTGATTTTTCATGTAAGGCCTGCAGAAATTATCCTTTTTTAGAAAGTGCCCAATGTTCAAAATTTGATTTTGGGACAAGAGAATTAATTTTCTGAAATAATGATTTTAGAAATTCATATTTCAAACAGATTTATTTTATTATTCCAAAATAGTGATTTGGAGGTGAAAATCTGATTTGATTTTCCAAAAAAGGTGACTGAAAAGCTTTTCTGAAAATTTGATATTGGGACTAACTATTTTATTTTCCTAAAATTTGATTTTAGAAATTGATATATTTTACCAAAGTAGTGATTTTGGAATTATATGCAATGTTTAATTTTGCTTTGAGCGTGAAAGTAGTATGATGGTTTGGTTATGGACTATGGCCCAATTAAATTATTCATGCATTTTGTCGCTTTGGTTTTAAATTGAATAGGTCTTGCGTGTCTTACCTTCTCTACTTTTCTTGTATAATTTCTCTTCTCATCTAACTCCACTCGAATGTAAATTGAGGTTTCTTTATTAGAATTTTATGTAATTTGATTACATAGGTTAGATATGATTATAATTTATTACAAGTCTAAGAAGAAGGTGATTAATACCAAAAGGAGGATTGTAAGATTTTCATACTATATCATGCATGAACACTTAGGATTGGACAAATTAATTTTCTTTGTGGCTCAAAGAAATTAATATAGTAAAGTTCATAACCAAACCACGTTATTATTTTGCTATGTATAAATATGTTGATATTATGCATGCAATGTATGAGACCATAATATCACAAATCCCTTAATTAATATTAAAGACAATGCCTTCCATTTATATAGTAAGAACGAGAGTCCTTTTTCGAGAACAATTTGTTGGGCTAACCTAAGCCTAATTGACATGGGGCATATTCAAACTATGAAATTAAATTCCTGATTAATGAGTTGGGTTTAACTAAGTTCTTTATCCCATTTAGGCAAACCCAAGTATAAAGAATATTAGAGGCAAGGTTAGGTTAGCTTAAAGGCTTTGAGATTAAAAAATATTAATCACCAAATGATTCAGTAATTATAATTGATGCAATTGGTATTATATACCTACCATTGAACTTAAGAGTTGTTTGTTAGGCTAACCCAAGTTCATTCTTGAGGAATTTGGATACTGGTCCACTAGGAAAGCTTCTAATGGGCTTTTCCAAAATAATAGTGGGGGCTATTGATTTGAGTAAAATAGTAGAATAACTATGTGCTTAATTAAAGATATAATTATTTTCATTTCATGTGCATATATATTTTCCCTAATTTCTCTATCTTTACATCTACGTCATCTGTATCATGTCAACCAATCTAAACTTACATAGCATCTTGGAAACTAAAAAACTTACTGAGTCAAATTTTTTGGACTGGTATGAAACTTGAGAATTGTTCTCAATTTGGAAAAGTTGCTCTATGTGCTAGAGGCTCCTATTCCGCCGCCACCAGCTCAAGATACTCATGTTGTTGAGCATGCTGTCCACAAGAATTACAAAGAGGACAGTGACCCAGCATCTCGTGTGATGCTGACATCAATGACCCTGGAATTACAAAAATAACATGAGCATATGATGAGTACTCGATTATTTTACATCTATGAGAGTTGTTTGATGCACAAGCTAGAACGGAGAGATATAAGATCTTAAAATAACTATTCTATTCTAAAATGGCTAAGGGTACTTCTGAGGCCACTTATGGGCGAAAAATGCTAGGCTTGATTGAGAAGCTTAGGTCACTTGGTTTTGCAGTGGACCATGAATTAAGTGTCGACTCAATTCTGTAATCTTTGCGAAGTAGTTTTTTATATTTTGTGATTAACTATTAGATGAACAAGATTAAGGCTACACTACCCGAAATAATCAATCTTCTTAAGACTGCGGAGTCTTCCATGAAAAAAGAATCTAATATAGTTATAATGGTAGAATCTTCTTCTAAGAAGAGAGTTCTAAGAGAAGAAGAAGGCTCCCACAAAGCCCAAATGTGGTGTAAAGAAGAAAGTGGCAGTTGCCAAAAGCCCATATCATCATTGTGGCAAGATGGACTATTACAGGCGCAACTATAAGGCCTACCTAGAGACCGTCAAGGATAGAAAGGAGAAGGTGAAGCTTGCAGATACTTCTATTCTACTCCTAGTGTGTTTATGATTGAGATCTTATTTATGTGATAATTTGCAGGGATTAAAGAACAATAAAAGCTTGAGAAGGGCGATGTGGATCTATGTGTTCCAAATGGAGTAAAGGTTGCTATGCTTATTATGGGAACTTATCAGCTATATTTGCCTTCTGGATTAGCCTTAGAATTTACAAACTTTTTTATGTACCTAATTTACTTAAGAATATTATCTCAGTTGCTTGTTTAGACATGAATAGTTTTCATTTAATTTTCAATGGTAAAAGTTTTTCTTTTTCATTAAATGGTATCCAATATAGAACTGCAACGTTTTTATTAAATGGTATCCAATATAGAATAGCAACTTTGATAAATGGTTTGCATGTTCTAGACATGAATGATCCAATACTCGATATAAGCAACAAGAAATAAAGAAAAGATAACTTAATCCCATCTTACTTATGGCATTATTGTTTAGGCCATATAAATAAGAATTGTGTTTCTAAGTTACACAAGTTTGGCGACTTAAGGTCATTTGATTATGAATTATATGTTCATGCAAATCTTGTTTAGTTAGTAAAATGGCTAAAATTACTTTTTCTGAAAAAGGAGAAAGGGCCAAAGAGTTATTAGAACTTATACATATTAATGTATGTGACCTAATGTCTATACAAGCAAGAGGAAGTTATCGCTGTTTCATAGTCTTTATTGGTGATTATTCATGATATGGGTTTTTTTATTTAATAAAATACAAATCTGAAGCTTTTGACAAGTTCAAAAACTTTAGAAATGAAGTAGAGAAACAACTTGGCAAAATCATTAAAACTCTAAGATTCAATCCGCAAAATTATTAAAACTCTAAGATTCAATCGAAGAGGTGAATACTTAAACCAAGAGTTTTAAAGTTATCTTAGAAATAATAGGATGTTATCTCAATGGACTCCCCCATAAAGATCTCAACATAACGGTGTACCTGAGAGAAAGAATTGAACCTTTCTAGACATAGCATGGATCTTGATGGCTTTTGCAAACTTACGAAAAGCAATTTGGGGGTATGCACTGGAGATTACTGTTGACATTCTAAATAGAGTTCTGACAAAGATGGTTGATTCTATTCTATTTGACCTATTCTTTGGTAAGAGACCGAAGTTATCTCTGTAACACCCCACTGCCTACGTACCCAAATAAGGCAGGGATGTCACCCAATCCAATGGATCAGCGGTCTTTATAATGAGGTACAAAATAATAATGACTAAATAAAACAAAGAAATAATCTTATTACATCCAAAATCAAAACTTATACAAGTCTAAAAAAAAAAAAAAAACAATCGCCTCTCAGAAGGAAATACAAAAAAAAAGAAAGGTAAAATAAACTTTCAGCTTTCAGCTTTTATTCATTCAACCTGCTCAATAAAAGCACTCTTTTGAAATCAGGATATAAAACAGTGTGAGATTGGCATCTTAGTAAGTCCCCTATGTGTGAATGTCATATTTAAACATTTCGTGTATGTATGTTTATCAAAATAAAAAAATATGTTTGCAAGTAAATTTTTATGAATACACAGTCAATGAGTGGAGCAATACTCATCATATTTAAACAGTTCTTAAAAGATCAACCACTCATGAAAACCATAGATTCATTAAGTAGAGATTAGCAATAATTCAATAATAATATCAAAGTCTATATCATGGTTACTACCATGATAGCGTCCCAATGCAACTGTTCAATACTGGGCAGTGGGTGATCCGCCCAATAGGGTGAGATACTCCTCCATCTCTACTCCCAACACACCAGTTGTTCAATCCGGAGGAATAAAGTCCACATGGACCAACATGCTAGCTCGGACCGGCCTAACTAAATAGTACTATCACCTCTTTAAGCAAATTTTATCTTCTATAGGTGGCCTCCTGCTAGAAGACTCACTATAACTCACCAAGATTGGTACCACTAGCCTACCCCCGTTGGTACTTAATTCTCACCGATTAAGTGCAGAATCATTTCGCTTATTTTCGTAATCATTGATTACATTATCTTTGCAAAACATGATTTTCACATCAAGCTTTTCAAAATGTTTTAGTGATAAGAAAAAGAAAATCATTTTCAGTTAAAAGTTGAGGTTTGACAAAATCATTTAGAGAATAAAATATCTACGTTCTTAATTTAAGTATCAAAATACCATAATAACAATTCATCCTATTCAACCGTTGTTTCAATCATCATGTCAATCATCATATTGACACAATTTCAATATCATTGTACAAAAAAATTGCAAACATGTAACATTTAGAAAAATAGTTATGCAGGGACTTACTTGAATATACTTAGCAATCAATCGCAACAATGCTTGTCCTCTCTTTCACTTTATTCGTTACCAAGAATCATTGATTCTATAATTAGGATCCAAATGTTATTCCACTATCATTATGCATCATAAATCCCTATGATCATATTAACCTCGTAATTCATTCATGGCATCTAGATAGACTAATTCATTAAATCATCACTATAGTTTTTCATGATCATGTATCTCATCATTATGCATACATAAAATCAAATCAACTCATTGATGCCATGACTTCGAATATTCATCTACCAATAATCTCATATAATGAACATATTGCTTCTAAAGATCTCATCTTTAATCACCATACAATAGATCTAGGTCATCATAGAATTATTTAACCATGCATTACTCCATATACACTTAGTCCATAATATTGCACAATTAAACCTCATCAATTCTATCTATTTATGCTTTTCATGCAAGACTTCATGCGTAAAAGCACCACTATAAAGTCAACATTATTTAAATCAATAAATTTACGCCTCAAATACCTCTTTGATGACACAACAAGAGCAAATGTGGCACATTTAGTGCTTGGTTAAATTTACTTTAGAAGGAAGAGTTGATTGGTGGCGATTAGACCTTTGTTCAAAAACCTCCAATAATAGGGGACAAGAATCAGCCCCTTGATGGCCAAGATTTAGAAGAAAATAAGAAGATTAATTGAATAAAAATTGGTAGGGGTTAAAGGGTTACTCACCTTAGGTTTAGTTTTCACTTTTGGAGAGGATTGGAGGTTGCAATGGACGAAATCCTTAGAGAGAGTGGTGACTAGAATTTTCCAGATTTAGGGAGTGTTTAGGGTTTTTTTGAGGGCTGGTTGATGAAAGAAATAGGTTAGGGTTGGATGTTTTAGTGTTTAGAAAAGTCGCACATTGCTTTGGACTCTTGATCACAACAAGGGAAAAAACAGCTTTTGGCCTTTCTTGATGTAGCTGATCTTGAGCATTGTTTGGGTGCATTTTATGGCTGATTTCTGGTTGCCAAGATAACCAAAATATGGAGAGAAAAGGAGGAGAAGAAAGGCTGAATTTCGGTCAAGCTTTGCGCAAAAAGAGAAGAAAGAAAAATGAGGTCTTTTTTGTTTTGGTTTTGGCTAAACAAGAGAGAATTTTGAGAGCAATGGAGCTGGATTTTTGTGAGCTTGTGTGTGTGCTAGGGTGGCTGGAACTAGGGTAAAAGATTGAGGAAAAATCTGGTTGGTCAGTTAGCTAAAAGGATTTTGATTGATTAAAACTACTTAAGGTAAGTTTCTCCTATAATTGGGGAATTTGAATGGAATTAAATATCCGCCAAGTGCGGCGGCTAGGGTTGGTATTTTTCCAGAAAATTCAAGTAACAAAAATGAAATATTAGTCCAAGAAATAATTTAGTTAATGTCCTAATTTATTCTAGGCCAAAAATAATTAATTAAGGAATAATTATATTTGGTGATAAAATCTAGTTTTATGGAATAATGCTGAATTTTCTTTTCCTTAAATACTAGGTTTTCGAAAGGAAACAAAACTTGGAGAAAATTTTTATTTCCATTAAAGATTGGATAATATCTTTTTATTGGCAAATAAAACTCTTTAGGAAAAATCAACTTTGGAGAAACTTTCATTCTTTTAAAAATAGTAGGTATAATATAGTTTTCAAAATAAATACTTCTATTTTTTTCTTTACATAATAAATCCTTAGAACAAGATCTTAAGAAAATGGTGGATGTTGAAATATTTAACTTCCTAAAATATTAGAATAAAACATTAACTAAAGAATGATAGGAATTTAATTTACTTTAATTCCTTTTTAGCAAAACCCTAAAATAATCATATTCCTATATTTTAGGGATTGGGAAAACAAAGAGGTGGCTACTGTAGGGATTTTGGCCAAGAGGAGAGAAAATAGGGGGAAAAAATTTAATTAGAAACAAGAAGGAGAAGGTTTGCAAGAATTGGGATTTGAACTAAGTCACCAAAGAATACACACCAAGCTCTAACTATTATTCTACAATAACTCTTGTGTTAATATTCATCAAATAAATTCCTATAATTCAAATTCAACTCATTTCATTCTTCTTTCATTAAATTCTACTCCATATGAAGAAAACACTACAACAACTATATCCAAATAAATTACTCCATAAAACATCAAACACATAAATCATATAAGCTTCATAAAAATGGCTCAAATTTATCAAATAAAATATATAATGCTATGCTATGCATGACTTTCCCCATGAACTGATGGTGGTTCAAAACAGGGTATTACATCCTTTTCCCTTTAAAAGAATTTCGTCCCGAAATTCAGAGCGTTATAGTTTTAGCAAATTTGGATATTTTCTCTTCACCCAATCTTTAGTTTCCCATGTTGCATATTGAGTACCATGCTGATCCTACAAAATCTTCCATATAGGTATTTGTTTATTCCTCAACATCTTGACACTCCGATCCAAAATATTAATTGGTTTCTCAATGTAGCGTAAATTAGGCTGTAGAATCAATGGTTTGTTGTTCAATACATGCTCCGAATCAAAGTTGTATTTCTTCAACTGAGATACATGGAACACATCATGAATTCTTGCCAACCCTTCCAGCAACTCCAATCGATATACTACAGGTCCAATCTTCTCAATCATCGAAAATGGTCCTAAATATCTAAGATTCAACTTTCCCCCTTTGGAATGCTTTAGAATCCCCTGCAAGGCGTTATCTTCAGAAAAGTCTAATCTCCTACTTGAAACTCTAGTTCTCTTCTTCTATTATCCGTATAACTCTTCTATCAGCTTTGCGCTGCTTTCAGTCTTTCTCTTATCATCTTTACTTTATCTGCCATCACTTCAATATTCACCTCCCCAGTCTTGCTAATTTGTCCATCTTTAGTCCAACCCCAATACAATAGTACTTGACATTTCCACCCATATAACGCTTCGCAGGATGCTATTCCAATTGATACCTGATGACTATTGTTGTATGCCAACTCAGCATAAGGTATACAATCTAACCACTTATCTCTAAAATCTAATACATAAGCCGTAAGCATATCCTCCAATATCTGGATAACTCTTTCGGACTGTCCATCAGTCTATAGATGAGCAGAAGTACTGAGCTTTAGAATTGTTCCCATTAACTTTTGAAACTTGGTCCAAAACCTTGAAGTAAATTTGGGATCCCTGTCGGATATGACATTCGATAGTACACCGTGCAATCTAACAACTTCCCGAATATTAGTCTTAGCTACCTTCTCCATAGAATCCTTAACATTTACCGAAATAAAATGAGTAGTCTTGGTCAATCTGTCAACCACAACCCAAATGACATCCTTCAAAGTCTTTGACATCGGTAGTCTGGTAACAAAATCCATCGTCACCTCCTGTCACTTCCACTCAGTAATAGGCAACAGTTGAAGTAATCCAGTTGCTTTCTTATGCTTTACCTTTACTTTCTGACAATTCAGACAAGTCGAGACGTATTGCACCATATCCTTTTGAAGGTTTAAGAAGGCAAAAATCATCAAATCGAAAGCATGCTTACAAAACGAAAAATTTACCTTTGTATTTGAATGACCTTTTTTACACTGAAGAAGTTGTTGGTACAAGGATGCTTGAAGCTTTTGGATTACGTCCTTGTAAACATCGACTTCATCTCGTTTACGCGAAGCTTTAGAGCTTCCGAAATGGTGCCTTTTCCACTGCCGGTGAAAGCTTGAAGAGTTGGGTTTTGCTTAGCCTCTCAAGGCTTCTGTGAGTCACTGGGTTTTCTCTGTGTTTGATGAGCCACAAAGAGCATTGTTTTTCATTTGCATTTCACTTTATTTTCATCAATTCACTTCAACACCAAGAGAGAAGCCAACTGCATGAAAATAGAAAGCAGCCATGCTTTCTATTATCCTTCACGCAAAACAACAGGGGATCTATCCCGTGTTGTTTTTTATTATTTTATTTAATTTAATAATTAATTTTTTAAAATTTTATTTTGCCCTTGGTCTTATTCATTGGGCTAGATAAAATTATTTACTCTTGGGCTTAAATACCTATAAATAACAAATCTCAATTATATATTTTCTGGGCTTCATTAAACAACCTAATAAATAATTAACAAGCCCAAATAGACCAATATAAAATATCAAGCCTTTTATCTAGTTTATATCTAGATTAATTTTCTAATTATTCAATCTAGGCTTTGGGTTCTGAATAATTAATTAACCAATTAAATTAGATAAAATATAAATACTCTCTTGGGCTTTTTATTTTATTCTAATCCAATAATAAATTAAACTACTTAAACAAAATAAAATAAAATCCATAATTATCAAGACCAATTCCTTAATCCAAATCTATCAGGACTTAAAGGCCATTCCGGGGACCAAAAGACACATCGCCTTGTCTACTAAAATGACTAAAATACCCTTGCTATATAAATAGCTATATTTTGCATTTTAAATATTTTTTAATATCACCATAAGAAAATATTGACCACAAAGATAATGCTGCATTTAGCAAAGTTTTCGACCTACAGGTGTAATGACTAAAATATCCCTCTATGCATCGCCGTGCATTTAGAGAGGAGGAGTATACTAACACTTTTCTAATAGACATCTACCATCCTTAGACCTCTAGTCCAATGATCTATAACTCCTGGAATGTTTTCACTTTCTAAAGGAGCTACCCTAAAGTAAACATACAAGTCATGTTCCTCAGGGCCCTGAATAATTAGATAATTTGAACAGTCACAATGGGCGATATAGCGCAGAAGTTATCTTGTACAAGTCTGTCTTAATTAACTAGTCTCATATGCCCAACATATAAGTATATCGGCTCTATGAAAGAACTTCAACTACAGTATATCTGCTTCTAGCTTCGTTAGACTATCAATTCGTACTTAAGCAGTAGAGTATTAGTCTACGCTGTAGCAGTAATAGTCTGAGTTTCTTCTAAATATTACTTTTAGAAACTACTATTATTGGTCATGTTCTACGTATTCAAAATACACTCATGCTATGAAGTGAGTGGACTACTCACTGGCTAAATGTATGCCATTCCCTATTTAGAATTCATAACACAATAACCTATACATGGTGAGATTCCCATTTTCATCAATCGGTTAAAAATAAATATTTATGTGTGAAGTAACCCGTGATCCATGCCTTATTGTGAAAGACTATCATTCACATTGATCACTTACTTAAACACAATGGGTCCCTTCCAAATGAAAATTGTGCACAAATAAAATGTAAATTCACAAATAAAATTTGAAAATAAATTCTTTTATTAATATTTTCGATAATTACGTCAGATAAAATTAGTCTAGAGGGTATATATTCTAACAATCTCCCACTTGTTCTATAACACTAAGAAAGCCCGTAAGTATCCACCCCTATGGCGTCTAAGTGTCTTTTGAAGACTCTCTCAGCCAAATGTTTGATGAAGGGATCTACTAGGTTATTCTCTGAGGTTATCTATTCCATCACGATTTTTCTTCTTTGAATGAAATCCCGGATCAGGTGGTACTTTCTCTGGATGTGCTTCCCATTCTTGTGGATCCCGAGTACTTTAGATTGCGAGACTACTCCAGAGTTGTCACAATACACCACAATCAGTCTATCCATGTGTGGAACAATTCCAAGTTCTGAAAGAAACTTTCAGAGCTAGACTGCTTCCTTGGATGCTTCCAAAGCTACCATATATTTAGCTTCCATGGTTAAGTCAGCAATACAAGATTGCTTGATACTCCTCCTTAAAACAGTTCCTCCAAACAAGGTGAAGACATATCGACTAGTGAATTTTCTCTCATCCTTATTTGCCTGGAAATCTGAGCTTATGTATCCAGTAGGAACTAAGTCGTTAGCTCTGTAAGCCAGTATATAATCTTTCGTACCATTGAGGTACATGAGAATATGCTTTACAGCTTGCCAATGAACCTCCCCAGGGTTTGACTGATATCTGCTAACTAAGTCTACAGTAAAGTAGTTATCTGGCCTAGTGCACAGCATAGCGTACATGAGACTTTCCACAGCTGAAGCGTAGGGAATCCTACTCATTCTGTCTTTTTCCTCTCGAGACTTAGGACAGTCCTTATAACAAAAAGACAACCCATGTCGGCAAGGGATTAGAGCTCCCTTGTATGAGTCCATGCTAAACTTGGCCAGCATCTTATCAATGTATGCCGTTTGGAATAATACTAACATTCTCTACTTCCTATTTCTAAAAAGCTTAATCCCAAGAATGTAACTGATTTTTCCCAAGTCCTTCATTCTAAATTGACTAGATAGCTAAACCATAGTAGATGACAATGTCTTTACATCATTCCCAATGAGTAGAATGTCATCCATATATAGGACAAGAAAAACTACATTTATGCCTTCCAATTTCCTATACACACATGGTTCATCCTCATTTTGAATGAAATCGTAAGACTTTACGATCTCCTTAAAATGAATATTCCATATTCTAGATGCCTGCTTAAGTCTATAAATAGACTTCTTAAACTTCCAAACCATATGTTCTTGGCATTTAGTAATATAACCTTCCGGTTGGGACATATAGAAGTTTTCGTTAAGATGGCCATTTAGAAATGCCGTCTTGACATCTATCTGCCATATCTAATAATCAAAATGACATGCAATGGCAAGAATGATACGGATGGACTTAAGCATGGCTACCGGGGAAAATGTTTCATCATAATCGATTCCCTCTTTCTGAGTATACCCTTTCATCACAAGCCTACATTTGAAGGTTTCCACCTTCCCATCTTCTCCCCTCTTCCTCTTGTATAGCCACTTACACTCAATAGGTTTTATCCCTTCAGGTGAAGCTACAAGATTCCAAACTTGATTGAAGTGCATAGCCTCAATCTCGGCTTTCATTACTTCATGCCATAGATCTGCATCGACATTAGTAATAGCCTCCTTGTCTCTAGTGGGATCTTGTTCCTAATGGTCAAAGACCAACTCTAAAGCCTCTCCTGTCTATCTTTTTGGAACTCTAGATTCTCTCCTACTACAATGAAGCTCCGTTTGTACAGGTTCTTGAGGCTATGCCTTTGAAGAAGTTGATTTCGAATATAACTTCTCCTCAAGTTCCAACTTTGTTGAACTTTTAGTAATAGTACTTTGATCATCCTCAAAGTATCTAGCATTAGTACTTACCAGTACTTTCTGCCTTTTGGGATGATAAAAGTAATCTCCTTTTGTTCTTTTTGAATACCTAACAAAGTAGCATAATTCTGATATTGGTTCTAGCTTGTCTCCCTTGATCAGTACATAAGCTGGATAGCCCTATATCCAGAGATGATTTAGACTTGACTTATGCCCAGTCCACATTTCATAGGGCGTCCTAGGTATTGACTTGGAAGGCACCAAATTCAAAATATATGCCGCTATTTCTAAGGCATATCCCCAAAAAGAGACCAGAAGAGTACTATGTGACATCATGCTTCGGACCATTTCCATTAATGCCCGTTCCTTCCCTCAGCTACTCCATTTTACTTGGGTGTACCTCGTGCAAAGAGTTGGGATACTATCACATGATGTACCATGTAATCTTTGAACTCATTGAGGAGGTACTCTTTACCACGAGCTGATCGTAAGGTTTTAATAACAAATTATTTACCTATCCGACGCTTCACTTCAGCCTTAAACTCTTTGAACTTATCAAAAGAGTCAGACTTATGCCTCATTAGGTAAACATAACCAAACATTGTACAATCATCCGTGAAAGTGATGAAGTACTCAAAACCCCCTCTAGTTTGTGTATACAGAGGACCACACACATCAGTATGAACAAGGCCCAATATCTCCTTGGCTTTATCAGTCTTTTGGGTGAATGACCTTTTGACCATTTTTCCTATAAGGCAGGTGATAGGGGCGAAATTAGTCATATTTTTCCTAGTTATTTAAAGTTCTTTTGTAATACATTTTGTTCAATAACTAGTCATATTCTTTCATATTTGAGATTTTACCCTAAGAAAGGCGTTTTGTTCATTATTTCAGGTTTTTAGGGTAAACGTTGCAAAACAGAGGAGAGGTGGCACCGGCTAGGGTCCTAGAACTGGCGCCGGCCATGAACTGTTGACACGAACTTTGAAGTGACGAAAAATTATTGAAACAGAGTAAAACAGAACCAAGGCAGCGCCAGCTGTGAAGCTGGAACTCTTCAGGGCTGCATTTTGGAACATATTCTGGAACACATTGTGCAAAATTTGGAGAAAAATCGACGAACGAGTAGAGAAGCAGAACACAACTGGCGCTGGCTCTGAGAGTCAAGGCGGTGCCGGCTGTGCCCTGAAGATAAGGCGGTGCTTGATTTTTTCTACGTGGTTTTTTGTAATTTGAGGAGTTTTAGTATCTTTCAACTTCTACTCGGCCAAGAACTTTGTACCTACGAGTTTAGGCACTGCCTAAGCCTATAAAGAGAGGAGAAACACAAGGGAAAAAAGGAGGAGAATTTATTGATCATTATAGAAAATCACTCAATTAAAGGAGGAATTCTTCAATTCAAGGAGGGTTATGCAAGAAGGTCTTCAAATGAGGAAGAAGGAGACTTGTCTATGAGTGTTTTCTTTTACTTTATTTTATTTTTCTTGACAATGATATGTTAGTTGTTTTATTGTAGTTCAACGTTGTTTAGATATTCATGATTTCTAGAGTTGTTTGATCTTTTGATTTATTGATTATTATTCATGGTATTTAATTACTTATGCTTATTACGAGATTAGTTGGTTGGTTCTTTCCATTGACTTGTTGGGCCAAAGGGGGTTGATGGTAGTTTTAATTTATTAATTTCATATTTTGTTGGCTATTGACTTGTTGGACCAAAGTGAGTTGATTGCTTAGAACTAGTAATTGAAGGTTAATTGATGTCTTCCGAGACCAAGGTTCATTGATTAATTTCATGCTTTAAATTTTCTGAGACCAAGGAAATTTAACTAAGGATTGTGTTTAATGCATCTTTTGGATGAATTAGTTGAGACGGACCAAGTGATTCTAATTTGTCTAGAGGATAGTGATTTCATGGATTGACCATCAAAGTGAGTCTACATTTATCCTTCATGATGCCAAGAGAGTAATTAGTTATGATGAATGTTGGGTACTTTAAGATCATATTTGTCTGAACAATGGCTTGAATTGCATACTTCTCCATCCTTAACATGTATATATTTATTTTATTTTTCTTTTTATTTATTTTTCGCTTTATCGAGTTGGTTAAACAATGAAAGAATGGTAATTAATGTCTACTTATTCCTAGAGGATCGACACTCATTTGAACCCTATGCTCGGTTAATGATGAGTACACTTGCTCATATGTATAATTTGGGTTGAATGTTTTAATTTAAACTTGATTGGGAATGTGATTAGTTTTTGTATGATTTTTACACCTAAGTCCGAACACATCAAGTTTTTGGCGCCGTTGCTGGGGAACAATAGCATGAAAGCTTGGATTTTGTTGATTTAACCATGTAAATATGTAAATATATAAATTATGTACAATTGTTCTTTCCACAAAAAGGTGCTATCTTTGTATTTTGTGTATTTATGTATACCCTTGTAAGCTATCCTACTAACTTTGACTATGCTCTTTTAACTAACTTTGTAGCCTTTTAATTTTATTTTAATAATTAATTTTTCTATCTAACTTGCTTCTCGTTTGCTTAGGTGTTATCCTTGGTACATGACCCGAAAATTCGAAGGCGAGATAGTTGATTTGGACCCTGAAATTGAAAGGACATTATCAAAAATTCGCCGGACAATCCAAAGTAACTTAATTGTTGAGATAGATGGTGCTCAACAGAACAATGTTGGGAATGATAGGAGGGTTATGGACGACTTTGTGAAATCCACAATCTCGGGCACAGGCTCGAGTATCACTAGGCCTAGGATAGATGCAAACAATTTCAAAATAAAGCCCAACATTATCCAAATGGTTCAAAATGTGGTTCAATTTAACGGGCTACCGGAAGAAGATCCCAATGCTCACCTAGCTAGTTTTCTTGAGATTTGTGATACTTTCAAAATGAATGGTGTTTTTGAAGATGCCATAAAGTTAAGACTTTTTTCGTTTTCCTTGAGAGATAGAGCTAAATCTTGGTTGAAGTCTTTACCTACAGGTTCCATCATTACTTGGAATGCCCTAGCTGAAAAATTTTTGGCCAAATATTTTCGTCTAGCAAGGACAGCTAAACTTAGGAATGAAATCTTTGCCTTCCAAAAATTAGATTTTGAGCCTTTATATGAAAGTTGGGAGAGATTTAAGGAGATGTAAAGAAAATGCCAGCACTACAGATTTGAATTGGGAATGTAAATGCTTATCTTCTTGAATGGCCTCACGTTCGCAACACGGCAAGTGGTTGACTCTTCTGCAGGGGGTTCCATCAATCATGAGACCCCGAAATAGGTATTTGAGCTTATTGAAAATTTGGCTTCTAATAACTATTCGTGGGGAAGTGCAAGGTCAAAAGCTGGTGTGCAAGGAGTGTACAAAGTGGATGCTATGGCAGCATTTGAGGCTAAGGTGGATGCCTTAACTCAAAAGATGGAACAGATGGTGATGCTTCAAGGCCAGGTTTTAAACGTCAATTGTGATTTTTGTGGAGAAGGACACCTCAATCATGAATGCCAAAATATGCGGTCACTCAAAGAAAATTCGAAACAAGCAGCTTTTGCAGGTAATGTTCGGCCAGGTAACAACCCTTATAACTCTACCTATAATCCTGGTTGGCGAAATCACCCTAATTTCTCTTAGAGCAATGAGAATCAACCTAGGCAGGGTTCTTTCAATTTTGGCAGAAATCAAAGGAACCAAAACCCCATGATCAACACTGCAGCACCTTTAAAACCACCATTGGAAGAGTTGATTGGCCAATTGGTAAGTACCACGGAAACTAAGTTCCAAGGAGTCGATGCAATGACAAGGAACTTAGAGGTTTCCATGCGAAATTTGGAGAACCAAATTGCTCAACTAGCCAAACTCTTGGGAGATCGTCAAGGGGGAGCATTACCAGGGAATACTGAGGAAACTCCACGGGATCACAACCGTGGGAAACATTGAAGCAGTCTTACTTTTCTTTACTTTCAGTTTTTGTGATTGAGACAATTTTGTTATTTCTGTTGTTTTGATTGATTAATTAGAGTGCATTATTCAGCATTATTGTATGTTTCACATTTTTGCTTAAAAAAAATAATAATAGAGAATTGGACAGAACAGAGCTGGCGCTAGCTCTAAGAGCTCGGACCAGCGCCGGTTCCTGTCGGGTGAAGCACAATTTAAGGGCCATTTTGGCCACTTTTTCTTCAAAATCTCCATTTTCCCTCTCAAATCCCCTCAAGGCCATGTCGTCTTCACATCCCCCACTACCTAGAAATTGATTTTTCAACTCCCAAACACCTCTATAACATCTATTGCCTTCTCTTTTTGTGATCCTACGGAACAAAACTCTCAAAGTCTTCAATTTTTCACACCACAATCACATTCTATCCACAAGCAAGGAGCTTGGATTTCTACAAAAAGCTTGCATCCTTTGCTTGTCCATGCATACAAGAGCATAAAGGTATGCTTTTTCTTTAATTCCTACGGTTAAAATGATGGAGATGATTTTTTCCAATTCTAGGGACGTTTTTGGCCAAAAATTGGGAATCACGTATGCTATGATTGAATTGTGCATTACTCATTGAGCTTCATGAGTTGAACTAGATTAGGAGTTAATGGTTCTTTAATGCTTGATCCATGTATATGATTATTAGGGGATTCGTGCATATAGTTAAGGTTAGAATTATGGCTATTGGTGATGATTGCATAATGACTATCTATGGAACTTGAATTGTTGTTTAATGCCATGGTATTGCCTTTATTAACATGATCATGTCTATTTGAATGTAATAACAATATTCAACATGTTTATGCTTTATAGGGAATTTTGCATGTATTATGCAGGTTGTGTTGAATTGATTAGTAATGATTGATTGACTTGGTGGATTGGAGGTGATATATATTGAAGGAGTTTGGGTTTTGTGGATTGTGAGACTGGTTGAGGGTTGCATGAGATTTGAGGAATATCTTTGAAAGGGTAGTGGGCTTGTTTTCAGATGTGGAGCTTACTTGTTCTCTCTTCCTATTTCCCTTATTCCTTACTTGACCATGTCTAGAGCCAGGGTCAGTCTTCTAAAAGGGTGAGAACTTCCTCTTCCTCAGCCCCTTCATCTGTTGATCCTTTGTCCGTTCGACCTACTGAGTTTACTGATGCATCTTGTGAGGAATGGCACAGTAGGAGAGCATCTAAGAAGATTATTATCGAGCATACTTTCTCACCCACCTTAGACCGTGCACTCAAATTGAGCATGATGTTTAAAAGGTTAGTATGAGGGGGGGGGGGTGATAGTGCAATTGAAAAGGAAGTATTATCCTGTGCTTATTAAGGAATTCTATGCTAATATGATAGATAAGGGCAATAAACATCTTCCACACATTGAAACAAGAGTGAAAGGAGTTCCCATTGTCATCACTCAAAACTAATTAGCTAATCTCCTCCAGGTTTTTGACGATGATACGTGGCAAGGGATAGATGTGAATAATCAAAAGATTCTTTCTGACCCGAATTGGGATGATAGAGGGACTAGAGCTACCCTAGGATTACATAAGTATAATGCCTTTCAAGCTAATACTTTATATTCAACAATGATCTGGTAGCTAACTTTCGAGCTCTAGTCTACATGTTTGGGTTCAATGTTGTACCCCGTGCTAGTGGTTTCAATGAGACTAGACTTATTGACACTTATATTTTATATCGAATGATGAAAACATTACCTATCCCTCTTGCACCCTTGATCATGCAATCTATTAGGGAAGTTGTTCATCACCGTCTCTCCACAAAAGCCTTTATTTTTCCCTTGGTTATAATGAAAATTCTAAAAAACTTTGGTGTGAGTCTTGAGGGAGAGCTCATGGAGGCTACCACTGAGCACGATATGGTCACTGAGCAAACTCTTATGAGTTGGGGGGTACAAGTACAGTCAGGAGTTAAAGAAGTGGTTAACTCCCTTCGAGGTCAAATATCCCGGTCAAGTAAGGCCACCCACAGTAGAGGAGGAACAACCACCACCACCGGCACGTGCTAGAGCTAGCAGTTCTCAATCCCACTCCCGGACTGACTTTGAGACTACCTACTGGGATGACTCGATCTACAAATGGCGGTGCTCTTACGCTTGCAGGGTACGATGGATGACATGGCGAGACGACAAGCTACTATGGAACAGCAGTTGGCCGAGTTGAGGCAGCAGTCTTATGGGCCACATGGTGGTGAGGGAGCTTCTACACTAGCTGCTGATGATGATGCCGAGGAGGATTGATGATGCTTGTCTACATTTTCTCAATCACTCTTGTTTTTCCTTTCTCTTTTAATGTTTTTTCTAGTTCGTTTTGCTTTCCTTTGTTTATACTATTTTTTTTATTTTTGATTTATTTTCCTTTTCTAGTTTTTATGCTTTGGTGTGTTTTCCTTTGTATTTTTCTTTTTAGGTACTTTGTAGTGCCTCATTCTTCAAGCATTTCACTCTTGTACAGCACATTGCCAACCGAATGGAAGTTTATTTTTCTTATCTCTTCTCCTTTATATTTTTGGTCCCATGGTATTATTGTTATTGTTATATTTATTTGGTCATTGAGGACAATATCCATTTTAAGTGTGGGGGAGTGATTTGATTAACAAGTCTTCTATACATATACTTTAACCTTCTTGGGGGAAAATTTTGAGCGATTTTTTTTTTTTAAATTCTTCAGATTTCAAACTATATTTTTAGTGCATGTCTTTATGATGGATTATAGAGCATATGTTCTAGATCATTTATGGCTTATATATGACTTTTTTCACTCACTTGGACGAAGTAGTTCTTGATCTAATGCTTTGCATTGTTCTTAAACCTGTTTTTCTACTAAAATTCATGGAGCATTCTAGAACTTACTTGAATACCTCTCGAGATAAAATAAGAAAGACAATCATGATTTAACTTAGGGATGATGGTAATAGGCCTTCTTTGGATAGTTTGAGTTTTTTAAGTTTTTGGATAGTTTGAGCTTTTCAAGCCTACCTATTTTCATAATATCCCTAGTGCCTATTTTGAGCCTAAATTGTTGATTTCTTTCATTAAAACTCGTCACAATATTTTGTCCATTGCTTGTTGTTGAGAGTTTGAATGATTTTCCAAATCTTTATGCTCTTGATGGATGAAAGTATATGTATGAGAATGTTGAGGAAGAATGCTGGGATAAAGATCATAACTTGTTACTTTCAATCATGGATCAATAACGAGTTGAGCTGGAAAAAGAAAGGAGAGACTAAAAAACTTGAGAAAGAAGAGAAAGAGAATAGAAAAAAAAAAGGAGAAAAAGAGAAAGAAAACAAAAAGTTGCTAGGAAGAAGTGAAAGAAAGAAAACGAGAATAGCAGCAGTGAAGGAAAAGACAAGTGAAAGAAGAAGAAAAGAAAAGATCACAAAAGGGTTGGTGATTGAATTGTACAAATTAAGTTCATCTTAAATCTTAACACCATTACTGGAAATTTGAGTGATCTTGTGAAAAAAAGAGTTGATGAAAAGAAAGTTGAAAGAAAAAGAAAGAGAAAAAATGCCGGATTTGCTTGAGTGGAGTTGTAATTGCTGAATAAGGTTATGGTTTGATTGATTCTTGGAATAGGAGAGCAAGAAGTGTTGGAAATAATTACTTCATTTTGTTTATCTTTTTCTTGCTAACTCTTAGTTTTTCTTTGATTTTTGATTCTCCTATATCCTTAATTTGATAAGCTACATTACAAGCCTTCAGCCTTATATTACGAGCTTAAAAGTCCTACTTGATCTAAGTAGAATCATGATATGTCTAGGATTAGTGGAGAGAGTGTGTGAAAAGTAAGCATATGGAATGCATATTCTTTTTGAACTAAATTCTTTCCAATGGTTTGAGAATAGTATGAAGTATTGTGATGGTTCTACTAAGGCATTTATCACTAACACAAGTCTTGCAATGGTTGCGAAAGATATAGTAGCATGTGTTTTATGTTCTTGAATGAAGAAAGTAATGAGGATATGGTTTTGAAATTGATTGAGTGATTTGTTTAACCTTGTGTTTTCCTACTTGTTCTTGATACTTTACTTGAGGACAAGCAAAGAGCTAAGTGTGGGGGAATTGATAGGGGCTAAATTAGTAATATTTTTCCTAGTTATTTAAGGTTCTTTTGTAATACATTTTGTTCAATAACTAGTCATATTCCTTCATATTTGAGATTTTACCCTTGGAAAGGTATTTTGTTCATTATTTCAGGCTTTTAGGGTAAAACGAAGCAAAAACGTAGCAAAACAGAGGAGAGGCGGTGCCGGCTAGGGATCTAGAACCGGCGCCGGCCATGCACTGTTGACACGAACTTCAAAGCGAAAAAAAATTGTTGAAACAGAGAAGAATAGAACCAAGGCGGCACCGCCTGTGAAGCTAGAACTAGCGCCGGCAGCATTCTGGAACACATTGTGCAAAATTCGAAGAAAAATCTATTAGGGTTCGTGGACTCCTAAACACGGAAAACATCCACGAATCCCTTCCGATGATCTAAGTAAACAATTAAGAAGACCTTAGGTTTACAGAATTACCTCTCTTCGGCGTAATCAAAATCCTTCGATTCTGATTGTGCTGTTGTACGTGTAACCTGAACGATCACCAGATGCTACAGTGTGCGAACGTCCTCTATAGGTACACACGACGAACTGACTTATTGCCCCGAGAGTGCTAGCGCCTAAGGTTTGAGAGTTTTTTTCTGGTGAATAGAGGCACGGAATTTTTTAACAGAACCGAACTGTTGAGAAGACGGCTAGGGTTTTCTTAAAACCTTCCGAATCTCTTAGAGTCCAAATCTACTAATATCTTATCATATTTTAATTTAAATTCAAATTAAATTAAAAATTGATATGATAAGATTCTGTCATTATCTCGGTAATTTAACTAATTAATTTACCAAGTCAGATTCTTATAATCTGGACATCATCCAGATACATCGAATGTGGACATATTTCCAAATTCATTGTATCTGGTAAATTTTCTAAGTTCGATTAACTTAGACATATTTCCAGATTCATCGAATCTATCTACTAGAAAAATAACCAAACAAGTTCGCTTATTGTGTGACCCTATAGGTTCATTTAACATTGACAGTGTGCCTAAATCACATTTAAATGGTCCACAAGTTATAAGCGATTTCTAGCAAAACATTATAACTATCCAGGTTAAATGAAGATCAGTGATCTCTTTGAACCAAACTACAATTTTATATTTAGTCCTTTTGTCACTCGATATCCAGATTAAGTATAAGGCACGGAATATGTCATCATTATTAAGCTTAATCAATTATTTCTTGATTTCATAGTAGACTGTTCAAACAAATGATATCAATATCTTAGATTGATACATTTGAGCACGAACATGTATTTTAACAGTCTAACTTATTAAGGGGCCCATAGATATCTCTCCCATAATTGAGAGGGACAAATTCATTTACTATCAATCACATTTCTCTCCTTGATTTATTCTATATCCAACAATAGTGTAATTTATTATCTGATTAAAGACAACTTTAGACAATGTCAAAATATAGAATTTATCAAGTAGGAAACTATGATGAATTTAGGTCGAAGGACTTTTAATATCATTATGGCTAGAAAGTATTTAGGACATGTTCCATGAAGTACTCTCACAATGGGTCATGTCTAATACAATGTTCTCTAACATTTATTTATGTTTTGACTTGATATCACAAATATCCATGACCAGTAAAACATAGCACTCTAGTCACAAACATACTAATCTTAATTTATTATTGTTCCAATAATAATAATAATCGATTAGGGACTATTTTAGAATAGTCATTGTATTTATTGTTGGGTTTTACTATCAAGTCACGTACTTGATGACCACAAAACAAAATGCACTATTCATGGAAAGGAAAACATCATATTATTATATAAAACATAACAACAATAGTACAAGTACAAATTGGCTCTAAGGCATATCCCTAAAAATTGGCGAATGAGTAGAGAAGCAGAACACAACCGGTGCCGGCTCCGAGAGTCAAGGCGGCGCCGGCTATGCCCTGGAGATAAGGCGGTGCTTGCTTTTTTCTACATGGTTTTTGGTAATCTGAGGAGTTTTAGTATCTTCCAACTTCTACTCGGCCAAGAACTTTGTACCTACAAGTTTAGGCACTTTCTAAGCCTATAAAGAGAGGAGAAACACAAGGGAAAAAAGGAGGAGAATTTATTGATCATTATAGAAAATCACTCAATTAAAGGAGGAATTCTTCAATTCAAGGAGGATTATGCAAGAAGGTCTTCAAAGGAAGAAGAAGGAGGCTTGTCTATGAGTTCTTTCTTTTACTTTATTTTCTTTTTCTTGACAATTATATGTTAATTGTTTTATTGTAATTCAACGTTGTTTAGATATTCATGATTTCTAGAGTTGTTTGATCTTTTGATTAATTGATTATTATTCTTGGTATTCAATTACTTGTGCTTATTACGAGATTAGTTGGTTGGTTCTATCCATTGACTTGCTGGACCAAAGAGGGTTGATGGTAGTTTCAATTTATTAATTTCATATTCTGTTGGCTATTGACTTGCTAGACCAAAGGGGGTTGATTGCTTAGAACTAGTAATTGAAGGTTAATTGATGTCTTCCGAGACCAAGGGTTCATTGATTAATTTCATGTTTTAAATTTTTCGAGACCAAGGGAATTTAACTAAGGATTGTGTTTAATGCATCTTTTGGATGAATTAGTTGAGACAGACCAAGTGATTTTAATTTGTCTAGAAGATAGTGATTTCATGGATTGATGATCAAAGTGAGTCTACATTTATCCTTCATGATGCCAAGAGAGTAATTAGTTATGATGAAGGTTGGGTACTTTAAGATCATGTTTGTCTAAACAATGGTTTGAATTGCATACTTTTCCATCCTTGACATGTATGTATATATATATATATATATATATATTATTTTTCCTTTTTATTTATTTTTTACTTTATCGAGTTGATTAAACAATGAAAGAAGGGTAATTAATGTCTATTTATTCCTGGAGGATCGACACTTGTTTGAACCCTATACTCGGTTAATGATGAGTACGCTTGCTCATATGTGTGATTTGGGTTGAACGTTTTAATTTAAACTTGATTGAAAATGTGCTTAGTTTTTGTATGATTTTTACACCCAAGTCCGAATACATCAAGTTTTTGGCGCTGTTGCCGGGGATAGTTTGACCCGAATTGGGATGTTAGTGGGACTAGAGTTACCCTAGGATTACATAAGCATAATGCCTTTCGAGCTAATAGTTTCTATTCAAACAATGATCTTACAGCTAATTTTTGAGCTCTAGTCTACATGTTTGGGTTCAATGTTGTATCCCGTGCTAGTTGTTTCAATGAGACTAGACTTATTGACACTTATATTTTACATCGGATGATGAACACATTACCTACCCCTCTTACACGCTTGATAATCTAATCTATTAGGGAAGTTGTTCATCACCGTCTCTCCACAAAAGCCTTCGTTTTTTCCTTTGGTTATAATGAAAATTTTAAAAGACTTTGGGGTGAGTCTTGAGGGAGAGCTCATGGAGGCTACCACTGAGCACGATATGGTCACTGAGCAAACTCTCTGCAAGAGCATAAATATTTGGAAAATCATTCAAACTCTCAGTAACAAGCAATGGAAAAAATATTGTGACGGGTTTTAATGAAAGAAATCAACAATTTAGGCTCAAAATAGGTACTAGGGATAATATAACAATAGGTAGGCTTGAAAAGCTCAAACTATCTAAAGAAGGCCTATTATCATCATCCCTAAGTTAAATCATGATTGTCTTTCTTATTTCGTCTCGAGAGGTATTCAAGTAAGTTCTAGAATACTCCATGAATTTTAGTAGAAAAATAGGTTTAAGAACAATGCAAAGCATTAGATAAAGAACTACTTCGTCCAAGTGAGTGCAAAAAGTCATGTATAAGCCATAAATGATCTAGAACATATGCTCTATAATCCATCATAAAGGCATGCACTAAAAATATAGTTTGAAATCTCAAGAATTTCAGAAAAATTTGAAAAATTTTCGCTCAAAATTTTCACACTGAGGCAAACTTTTCAATCTTAATGAGCCTAAGAGCCCATCATGGATTAACCTCTAAATCCTGGTTGAGTTAATATGACCCGATCTTAGATGCCAAAGATATGAGTCATTGACATTGGTTTTTCTCTTCTTAGTTAAAGGTTTAGATTAAGCATTTTTTATTTGATTGTTTGTAGGATTTAAAAAGAATAAGTTTCCATACATGTGCCCTGTACATAAAACTTCTCCATTTTTACTGATAGTAATACTAGAATGGAAATAAATAGAATATCCATAATTTATTAGCTTTGCAACTGAAATCAAATTCTACTAAAACTGGGTACATATAAAATATCCTTTAATATAACTACTTTATTACAATAAAAAATAAGATCCAGCTCCCCCACTACAAGGGCCCATACTTGTGCTCCATTTCCTACTCGTAGTCCATGCTCACCCTTCTGGAGTCTTCTTAACTTCCTAAACCTCTGTAAGGAGTTACAGATATGATCAGTGGCACCAGAATCAACAATCCAAGTGGAAGTTGATCCAACCATTGAAATTGACTCTAGATAGAGAACAATACCTATAGGATTTTTCTTAACCTGAAGTTCTGGACACTCCTTTTTTCAGTATCCCTTCTGCTCGCACTTGAAGCACTTGCCTTTGGGCTTGTTGGGCTAGTTTTTGGGCTGGGCCGATATGTTTCTCCTCTTTTTCTTGAACTTCCTGGGCTTGGGCCAAGTTCTGAAAGAAAAAGTCCTAGCAATCATAGTCTTGGACTATAGTTTCATGACCTTCTCTGCCACCTGGAGTTCTTTCATTAACTCAGTTAAACTCATGTTTAACATGTTTATATTATAATTTAACTTGAACTGAGTAAAAGAACCCGGAAGAGATTCGACAACTATGTCTACTTGGCTCTCTAGGTCAATTACAGCCCCTAAGACTTCTACTTCCTTGAATGCAGTAATCATCTTGAGTATATACACTCAGACTAATGCTCCCTCAGCTATCTTAGTGTTGATGATCGTCCTAAGTGCCTCCTACCTTATGGGCCGGCTCTTATCTGCAAATATCGTGGCTAGTGATTGGCTAATATCGTACGCAGTGGCCATATGCTCGTGTTTAGACTTGGGCGCATTAGACATGGAAGCCAACATATAGCATTGAGCCATCTCATTAGCCTTCTTCTATGCTTTCTCAGCCTCTCGCTCCTCAGCAGTGAAACCCTCCCCAATAATAGGACAGGTGTCAAAGAGGACATATTTATACTCCTCAGTAGTGAGTATTATGTTCATGTTCCTTTTCCAGTCCACATAATTTGGAACCATTAACTTATTCTCACAGAGAATAATGACCAAAGGACTAAAAGAACCTCCATCAACTATTTCTGAAAATAAAAAAATAAAAGAAAACTCAGTTTGTGAAAAACAAAATAATTTGTAACTTTATTCTCATATTAAATCCGATAATAGTTAACCCTATCACTATTGTCTTTAATATGATTAATTTAGCTCTTAGAAAAACTAACATAGCTTCTTGGGAAGATTAATAGTTTCCTAAGCTAAGTGTATTAACCACCAAAAATTAATTTCTCTTCTAGGTAATGATCTAGAAGATAACTCTATCGTGGGATGACAATTTCTTCTCATTTGCTATGGACATTCCTTGCACTATAACCTCGAACGTGGGCTAACCGATCATAACACGTGTCTCGGATTATTAATTACATCCATCCATTAGTTCCAAATCCTTGTGGTATCCCCATCCTCTACGGGTTCACTCCTAGAATGACGCGAGAGGACCCACGATCTTTAATAAGGATTGTGATGGAAGCCGTGGGGCCATTGGAACTCTTCTCCCATTTAGTATTTTAAAATTAGGGTTTTCTTGAAAAATATCTTTTGAAAATTTCAATTAAATTTTTTTAACTCAAAAATAAAATATCTAAATCCATAAAAATTTCTATGTCAAGATTTATACCCTTTGAAAAAAATTGTTTTGGATTAATTTTATTTAAGTTAATAAACTTAATAATTTCAAAAATTTCCAATAAAACTTTCGAGAGATTTTGATCTCAAATTTAATTTGAAAAAAACAATTTTTCTTGTTAAAATTCAATTAAAATGGTTTTCTATTTTAATTTACAAAAATATCTAGATCCAAAATATTTTCTATGTTAAGGATAAAATCCTTTGAGAAAATAATCAAGAATTAATTTTTGTTCGAATTAAAATTAACCATTTGATTTAAGAAAAATGCTTTTCTTTGTCAAAATTTCCCAAAGAACTTTGGTCTTTGAGAAAATGCGTACATAGGGTACAAAAAGAAATAAGCGTACTAGAAAACTATAAACGTTTTCATGCATTTCTATTCTTTTAACCTAAGTGTCCAAATAATAAAATTAAACACATTAATTAATTAATGGTCTTGTTTAATCCTAAATTTCCTTTATTATTATTTTTCATGCAAAATATTCAAAGAATATTAACTATTACAATAAAAATAACATCGCCTAGTATGGGACCAAAAAAAAAATTATTTCTATTTCAGGTCTAGTACACCTACCACACTGGATCATGGCCCATGGGAAAACCCATGGGCCGCGATCTGGGTGGGTGCTCGCGACCTAACCCTCCTCCACCTGACTGCATGGTCAAAATTGTTGATCGCACATTGCAAATTTGCAATTGTGCTTCCTCGCGCTGTGCGAGGAAGCTTTCCTTGCTGGGCTATGAGGCTCGCAGCTTGGAGGCTCGACGGCTCGGCAGCTCCTCTCACAGACCAAGGCTGGTGGCTCAAAAATAGCTCGGCTCGGTCAGCTAGCTGCTACAGTACCATCTTCTCCAATATTTCCTCTGCGTTTCAGACGCTACTGGGTTTCGTTTTTTTCACTGTTTACTATCAAAACTCATCCAAACAACCACCTATGCCTTTAAAAACATTGGGTTTACACGATATCTATAAAAGCAATCAAAATACAATGTTCCTTTGCTTCCACTCGCGAAGCTTACAGTGAAGTTATCTATACCAAAAAATATGAAGAATCATAGAAAACATCCAAAACAAATATTTTCTTGTTTTAGTTAAGCCTAGAATGCCTCCTACATTTGCTGAACCATGGCGCTAATACCAATTAAAGGTTTAAAATGGCAAAAATCATCAAACTGAAAGCATGCTTACAAAACGAAAAATTTACCTTTGTGTTTGAATGACCCTTTTCGCACTGAAGAAGCTGTCTGTACAAGGATGCCTGAAGCTATTAGATCACATCCTTATAAATATCGCCTTCGTCTCATTCACGTGAAGCTTTTAAACTTCCGAAATGGTGCCCTTTCCATTGCCGGTGAAAGCTTGAAGAGTTGGGTTTTGCTTAGCCTCTCAAGGCTTCTGTGAGTCACTGGGTTTTCTCTGTGTTTGATGAACCACGAAGAGCATTATTTTTCATTTACATTTCACTTCAACACTGAGAGAAGCCAACTGCATGAAAACAGAAAACAACCATGCTTTCTATTATCCTTCACGCAAAACAACATCCCGTGTTGTTTTTTATTTTTTTATTTAATTAATTAATTTAATAATTAAAAATTAAAAATTTTGTTTTACTCTTGGTCTTATTCATTGGACCAGATAAAATTATTTATTCTTAGGCATGAACACCCATAAATAACAAATCTCAATTATTTATTTTCTGGACTTCATTAAATAGCCCAGTAAATAATTAACAAGCCTAAATAGACCAATATAAAATATCAAGCCTTTTATCTAGTTTATATTTAGATTAATTTTTTAATTATTTAATCTGGGCCTTGGGCCATGAATAATTAATTAACCAATTAAGTTAGATAAAATATATACTCTCTCGGGCCTTTTATTTTATTCTAGTTTCAATAATAAATTGAACTACTTAAATAAAATAAAATAAAATTCATAATTATCAAGACCAATTCCTTAACCTAAATCTGTCAGGACTTAAGGGCCATTTCGAGGACCAAAAGACACATCACCTTGGCTTCTAAAATAACCAAAATACCCATATTATATAAAATTCTATACTTTGCATTTTAAATATTTTTTAATATCATTATAAAGAAATATTGACCTTAAGGATAATGCTGCGTTTAGCAAAGTTTTCGACTTACAGGTGTAATGACTAAAATACCACTCTACGCATTACCGTGCATTTAGAGAGGAGGAGTGTACTAATACCTCTTTAATAGACATCTACTTTCCTTAGGCCTCTAGTCCAATAATGCATGACTCCTGGAATGTTTTCACTTTCTACGGGAGCTACCTTAAAGTAAATATCCAAGTCATGTTCCCTAAGGCTCTGAATAATTAGATCATTTGAACAGTCACAAGGGGCGATATAGTGCAAAAGCTATCTTGTATAAGTTTGTCTTAACTAACTAGTCACATATACCTAACATACAAGTATATTAGCTCTACAAAAGAACCTCAACAATAGTATATCAAAGTATATGCTTCTAACTTTGTCAGACTACCAACTCATACTTAAGCGGTAGAGTATTAGTCCATGCTGTAGCAGTAATAGTCTGGGTTTATTCTAAATAGTACTTTTAGAAATTACTATTATAGGTTCTGTTCTACGTATTCAAAATACTCTCATGCTATGAAGTAAGTGGACTACTCACTGGCTAAAGGTAAGCCATTCCTTATTTGGAATTTATAACACAATAACCTATACATGATAAGATTCTCATTCTCATCAATCGGTTAAGAATAAACATTTATATGTTAAGTAACCTGTGATCCATACCTTACTGTGAAAAATCACCATTCACATAGATCACTTAAACACAATGGGTCCTTTCCAAACAAAAATTGTGCACAAATAAAATGTAAATTTACAAATAAATTTTAAGAATAAATTCTTTTATTAATAAATTCAATAATTACATTAGATAAAATTAGTCTAGAGGGCATATATTCCGACACCTTTTTCATCCCTGGACACCAATAGGCCTTCTTCAAATCTTGGTACATCTTCACTTCTTTAGGATGAAAAGTATACTTACTCTTGTGAGTCTCATCCATTATCTTTCTCTTCAATACTAGGTTATCCGGCACACATATCCATTCTAAAAAATACAACACTCCAACTTCATCAGTCCGAAATTCCTTGTTTCCTCTTTTGATTTCCTTTACTTTAAAAGTTTGAAATTGTCGATTACTTCGCTGCACTTCACCAATCTCTTGTCTCAGCTCAGGTTCTATCAAGTTGCACAAGCTGATATTTCCTTCTCCTATCTCTTCCTTTCACTTCAAGAGTTCTTATACTATTTGAACTTCTTGCACCCTCATAGTAGCCATCCTCACTTTTCGACTCAGCGCATCAGCTACTATGTTAGCTTTCCCTGGTGATAGTTAATTGGACACTTACATTCTTCTAAAAACTTCATCCATCTCCGCTGTCTTAGATTTAAATCTTTTTATATGAAGATATTCTTCAGGCTCTTATAATCCATGAAGACTTCATACTCCACTCCATATTAGATAGTGTCGCCATTTCTTCAAAATAAACACTATCGCCGCTAACTCCAAGTCATGTGTTGGATAGTTAACCTCGTGCAGTTTCAGCTTCCTTAATGTATAGGCGATAACTTTCCTATCTCACATCAACACTGCCCCTAGTCCTTCATTTGAGGCGTCCGTGTACAAGGAATAGGGTTTACCTTCCTCAGGTAAACTCAATACCAGTGCCGTCATCAATCTCCTCTTAAGCTTTTGAAAACTCTTCTCAAACTTATTGCTCTAGATATACGGTATGTCCTTCTTTAGCAGTTGGGTCATCGGTGAAGCCATCGTAGAGAAGTTCTTGATAAATTGATGGTAGTACCTAGCAAATCTAAGAAAACTCTTAATCTCAGTTACACTCTCTGGTTGTTTCCATTAGAGATAACTTCAACTTTTGTTAGATCCACTGTAATGCCATCTCTAGATATCATATGACCAAGGAATACCATAGAGTCTAACCAGAACTCACATTTGCTGAATTTAGCATAGAGCTTATGCTTTCTCAACTTCTCCAGCGCCAACTTCAAATGCTCAGCATGCTCCTCTGGACTTTTAGAGTAGATTAGAATATCATCGATAAACACCACTATGAACTTATCTAGGTACGACTGAAAAACTCTGTGCATAATATCTATGAAGACAACGGTGCATTAGTTACTCCAAATAGCATCACTACAAACACGTAGTGCCTATATTTAGTGTTGAAGGTTGTTTTGGGAATATCCCCCTCCTTGATTCGCACTTGGTAATAACCTTACTAGAGATCCAATTTGGAAAAGTAACAAGAACCTTGTAATTGATCAAAGAACTCATCAATTAGAGGCAAGGGGTACTTGTTCTTGATTGTGAGGTTGTTCAAGCCTCTATAGTTTATACACAACCTCAACGTCCCATCTTTCTTCTTTACAAATAATATCAGAGCTCCCCAAGGTGAAGAACTTGGTCCTATATGCCATTGCTTTACCAATTCCTCCAAGTGTTCCTTCAATTCCTTCAATTCTGCAGGCACCATCTGATAGGGAGTCTTCGATACCAGTTCAGCTTCAGGGATTAGATCTATAGTGAACTCTACTTCTTGTGAAGGAGGAAGAGAAATGAGTTCGGCCAAAAATACATCTGTGAAGTCCTTCACCACCTTGGTACTTTCCAAGGTAATTGATCCTTTGGCTTATTGATTAAGTAAGCCAAATATCCTATACAACCCTTTTTTAGCATCTTCCGTGCCTTCGTTCCCACTATAAAAATTTTTAACTCTTTCACCTTTTCCCCACTAAACTCTAATATATCACATCCGAGTTTAATGAACTGCACCATCTTGATCTTGCAATCCACTCTTACTCTATGTTTTGCTAACCAATCCATATCCAGAATTAAATCATAGTCATTGATAGGTAGGATTATAAGGTCCACTTTCAAAATCTCTTTCCCCACCATAATGTCACACCCTTGCACTACCCTACTCGCATCTCTCTGCCTCCCCAAGAGGGTACTTACTAACATAGTATAAGGTAATTCTGCCCCGTCCCAACCCAAATGACATGCACACTTATCATTTATATATGAATGAGTCGATCCGGGGTCCATCAAAACAGAAATTGATTAACATTGTATAGAAAGTGTACTTTCAATCACTGCTGAGTCAACTCCAACCTCTTCCCGATTTAGAGCGAAGACCTTAGCTTTTATTTGAGGTTTTTGACCTCCTCCTCTAGTCATCCTAGTTGGTTGGGTAGCAGCTCCTTGCCCCATCATAAGTGGTTTAGTGTAGTTGTTCCTTATATGGATTGGATTGCCATAGTTGAAACATCTCCTTGCTACTTCCTTTAACTAGTAATCCCTTTCCACATGTCCATTCTTTCCACAGTTCTGGCATATCGAAGCACTTGGCATAGGACCTGGTGGAATTTTCCTTAGCTTCTTTCCCTTGGTCCCCCATTACATTAGGCTAGGTGGTCACTTGTTGATCGGTGGTCTCATTGGTGGACGACTCGGTTGGAATGGTCAGTTTATTAGCCGGTTCCTATCCTCATTCTTCGTCTGAGTCGCTGCATCCACTACGACAGTATATATTGTTGGTGGAGATAGAGCTAGTGCTTTCCTTAGGTACTGCCTGAGACCCTTTACAAATTGCCATGTCTGTTTCTGCTTAGTATCCAACAAACATTTGCAATACTTGGTGAGTAAATTGTGCAGCATACTGGGCCACAGTCATACCTCCTTGCTTGAGGGTTTCAAACTCATCCTCCTTCTTCTCGGCTACCCATCGCGGGATGTACTCTACTCTAAAAGCCTCAACAAAGTTCTCTCACATCCAGTTGCAGTCCTCTCTCTCCTAGTCCTCCTGGACTCGTTGCCACCATGCTTAGGCAGGTCTCTCAACCTGAATGCAGCAAACATCACCATCCTTTTTTGGTATATTGTAGAGTTGTGAAAATGTCCTCTATCTACTCAATCCACTGCTTTAGCTTTTTGTCCTACTCCACCTCTCCCTGGAACGTTGTAGGTTAAAACTTCAAGAATTATTTCAATGCCTTATCTTCACCTTTAGATGGCTTCTTATCCACCTTGTCTACCTTCTCGGTCAAATTTTGAAGAATGGCAGCCATCTTGTCAAAGGCTTGCCCGATGGTCACTTCTCTGGACCCTCCTGATGTCAATTTGTAAAACTCCATCTAAACCTACCCTAGAATTAGAGGGACGGGATGCATTTAATAACATATTGCATAAAAATATATTTTCAAGATGAATTGTTTGCTTTGGAATAGTTATATATAGGTTACATAGTTTATTTGGGCTTGATGGGTATTGAGGGTAATTAGGGGATTTTACTTGAGGATGAATTAGGAAGAGGCTTGAGATTTAGAAAGGAAAAGAATTTGGTTGGAAAAATAAGAATAAGAATTAATGTGGTGAAGTGGTTAGAGCTTTGTGGTTAATTTCTAAGGTTTTGAGTTCAAATCCCATCAACTAAGTATTTTTTTTTTTTTCAATTATCCTAACAAATGTTTGAATTTTTCTTCTTGCATTCCATGAAGATAGGAATGTTGTCTTGAGGAAGACAATGGTAATATTCTAACCATGTGATCTTGTCTTAAAAGAAAATCTAGAGGAATTCTAATCTCCATTAATTTAGTAATCCATGTCCTAGACTATTTGAATTTAAAAATATTCCTATTTCTTTAATTTTTCTAATTCTTCTAAAAAAATGTCTTGGATAAATCTTGGACTTGAGTTTTGAAAGAAATTTCCAGCTCTTGGGAGGTGAGATGACCGAAATATAGGAGGAAAGATAGCTAGATGGTTTCCAATTAAATCACAATAGTTTCTTCTTTAAATAACTATATTTTGCTTGTTCTTGTTTTGGTACAAATCTGAAATTTTTTTCCAGCATTTCCTCTTGGCTGGATTTCTGAAAAATGCTGCACATTTGCCTATTCTTTTCTTGCTAGCAAACAACCATTTCATGCAAGTAAGGAGCTGAAAATTCTTCCGAAATTCGCAGCTATTATGGCTTCACCTAATCAGAAAATTTTTCAGCAAACTACCAAGTGTTTTAGCCATGGAAGTTGAGTAATCAACCCATGCATAAGATCATCTAAAGTTCTCCTCTTTCTTCTCCAAGATGGTGGCTGAAAACCACCATTAATGGACCTTCAAACACTCCTATTTTCTTGCTGAAAATCCATTCAAAATAATTCAATTTTTTGCTAAAAAATCATCCTAGATTCTAGGAGTTCTTGTAGCTATATCCTATTATTTTTTTTTCCATCTTGCATAGAAAAGGTAAAAACCGGTTTCTTCTTCAATTCTCTTCATCATTTTAGACACCTTGAAGCCATGGCTGAACATCTTGTCTTCTTCATCAACCTTAGCCATTAGAGCTCCATTAAACTACCTTAAACCTCTCCTAACTTCACTCTATTCAAAACGTTTTAAACTTGAAAATTAAATTCCACATTTTACTCCCTTAAACTCTCACCCAACTAAGCTAGTAAAACCAGAATTTTATCCCTCTTGTACAGCCATTTTCGGCCAGCTCTAAGCTTGGGATAATTCTCCATTTCACAATCAAGACATAGCTAAGTTAGCAACCTACCACTGAATGACTAGAGACCTTCAAGAAGAAATCACCATTAGCAAATTTTCTACCTCAAAAACCTCCACTTTTCCCTCATTTTGAAATTCAAACTAGCTCTAGTCTCTCTCTCTCTCTCTCCATTGGATAACCGAAACTCCTGCCTTCTAGCAAGGCCATTTGGCCATTACTCAGCAAAGCACACTCATCTTCTTCTCTCAACTTTTTTTTTTGTCAAGAATACCAAGAACACCAAGAATACACACTACACTTCTTCAACTTTTAGCCACTTCTACTCATCCCAAATTACTCCAAATCTCTCAAATCAACTAGGATTTAACCTAAACTCATCCTTAGTATACTCTATAACACTAAAAGAACCAAAGTTGATATTTTTGTCAAATCAAACATGCCTTTTTTATTCAAGACAAAGAGAACACAAAAAAGGTAAAAAAAAAAAGGTTCAATCGTCTTATTCTTCTTCTCTTCTTCATCTTCTTTTCTTCACAATCTTAATCTCTCACACACTCTTTCTCTCTTGGCCAATCCATTGGTGGTCACCCATGAACAATCTCAATCAATAGAGGACTCATCAAGGCACTTAAGGGTCTTCATTGGACAAGGCAACATCTTCGACTCTAGCGATCATCAAACAAGTATTTCTACTATAACCTTCCTATTTTCGAACTCAAGACTATTAGATGATGAAATTAATGTGTTGATTTAATATTGATGGAATGGAGATATGTATGTGGGTATGAAGAAGAATAATCTTAAGATATGAAGATCGAAATGGGTATCGAGGCTCGTGAATTATTGTTGGATTATTCTTTAGGATCTTTATATGCTCATTAGTGCATTGTAATTGGAGGCTTTATATCACTAATATGGATGTTTTGATGAATGATGGAAATATTACCACCATTATTTTGCTTATACTCCCGTGATGTTATTTTTTACACTAAATACCTTGCTAATATTGTTATTAGTATAGTATCACCCTTGTTGTGATAAATATTACTACAAGTCTATTTTTGCACAAATCAATATTTTATTTATTGAATATGCATGTGTATGAATACATACATACATACATACATACGTACGTACACACACACACATACATACATACATACATACATACATACATACATACATACATACATACATACATACATACATACATACATACATACATACATACATACATACATACATACATACATGTGTATGTGTAGGTGGGTGTGTGTGTGCGTGTGCTTTCTAAAATTTTAATATTAATAATATCACTATAGTCATTAAAAATTATTATTAGAGCTATTTTTTACTACTACTACTACTACTACTACTACTACTACTACTACTACTACTATTATGATTATTAATGGTTTTAGTATTGTTAATTTAATTTATTAATTTTGGTCAATATTAATATTTTCAAAATTACTAATACTTATATTATTATTATTTTATTAGACAAACAAATAGTAATATTTTTATTAAGAATTACTAAATATAAAAAAATATAATAATAATAATATATTAGGATTAATTAATATCTTTAAATAGTAATATTGTTATTGATTATTCTTACTAATGCTTTTCTCTATACTTGTGTATTATTTATTATAATAAATATTATTATTTATTATTAATATTATTTAATATTATTTTTAATAAATAATTATTACTATAATTTATTATTTATGACACCTATTTATCTTAATATACCAAATTATTCTTATTTTATAAATTAATAACAAACCCCAAAATACCTATTCAATTAATTTTAGAACTCCTAAGACATTATTGTCATAATTGATTGTTGTTGATTAGTTGAGCTTGAACATGTTAGGTTGGGAGTTATGTATTTAAACAGTTGTTGCTTGGTTATAAACCATTGCTGACTTATACCCTGTGTTTACCCCAAGTGGGGATAGATTGCCTTGAACCTAACTTGGAAGACTATTATGTCAAGGGAAAGCAAGAGATCAGGTAAGCCTTTGCATAAAATTGTTTGCAGGTCACAATCGCTTTGGCAAGTTAAATGGTACCCTATACGTGCAAATGTATTTTGGAATGCAATTATGGGCAAATTATTTTTCCTTTTCGGTTCAAGTAAATTATTTCAAATTAAGCAAGCAATTTAAATAAAAATGCTAAATTTTTCCTAAAAATCACTTTTAGCAAGAACTATGTAATCCATAATTGCTATTTCAAAGAAAACACTTTGGATGATTTTTCTATTCCAAAAGGGGACAAACTTAACGTTGAGTACTCAATAAGGGTAGACTATTAGGACTAGTCTTTGAAGGGTTGGGATAAGTCTCTCACCAGGTGGCCACATCTGAGGAGTAAGTCCTTCTCGGATAGGATACCAATTATGTAGATCATGCCGGTCCGAACTAGCAAGTACAGTTCAAGTGAACTGTCTATTTTTAGAATGGACAACTAGTAAATTTGGGTATAGAGATGGAGGAGTATCTCACCTCGTGGGCCGTACACCTACCTTATGTCAGAATGCACAAAGTGTGGCATCCTGAACATTCTCTTGTCATGGTGCACAAAGTGTGGTGCCATGTCTATTTCTTTTGAGTGGTTACTTTTATTTTATAGAATGTATGGCATTAGAAAGGAAAACACTACTCCTTGCTTTGTGAAATTTATTTGTGACTTGCCAACTCTTTACTTTTATAAATGTTTCTCTACTTGCATACATGAACTGTTTCCCCTGAAATATCCTGAGCACATATGGGCTTGCTGAGATTTATTTCTCACTACCTTATCATACCATGTTTTCAGGTCGATCTGCTGTGAAGGTTGAATGATTAGTGTTACCTTTCAATGAAGACTTATTTTAATTGTATTTCATTTTGAGAGACTCTAGTTGACATTTGTTTATTTTGAGACTTAGTCAAGTATTGGTTTAATTTGTAATAAGTTTAAATTTAGAGTGTTTTTTTCATTTCTTATGTGAGTCCTAGTTATAAAGACCTATTGTCCTAAGGACGGGGTAACATCCCCAGCCCTATTAGGGTACATAGGTAGTGGGGTGTTACACAATTCCTGCTCTCGTCCAGAATCCTCTTCCACCTCTGATATGGATTGCCGCGCCTACTCAAACTCAGGAGTTGATGACTATCTCTTCCGAGCAACCCTACCTCGTCTTGCTGCTCTACGTCTTGGTGCCATCTATTTGCACCCAATACAAGATTCATTAGGGAAAAATTTCATGCCATGCAATGAATTAGCTTATAAAGTTGAAACAATTTGCAATTCAATGGAAAATAGATCTTGCAAATAACACTCCAAATTGAATAGAGAAGTCAATAAAATCACGCTCTTATTAACCAAGTCTAACTTGGTACAAAATAAGGGAGTATCCTACTAGGTACTTCTTTTATAAACAAAATTTGAAATAAAGAATAAATTTTGAATCAAATAAATAAATTAACATCTCTTCATGAAAATAAAAGAATAAACACAAAGGGTCCTACAAACTCTAAGCATCACTAGAGTCATTGCAATCCTTAGAAGTCTCAGAAGAAGGTTCCATTAGCCATCCTACACTGCTATTGGGATGATCTATCACATAATCCTCTGCGAAACTAAAGGATCAAGGCTTCTTCTTAGGCTGACCTAAAACGTACCCCTTAACTTTCCTACCCCTCAGTTTGGCTCTCAACTCCGCATCCTTAAGCTTTTCCATAGCTGACATCACTGTACTCTTAGGCCTCTCACATTCTGACTCATATGACTCACTTCCCAGAAGCGTCAGGATTCTTTCCTCTATTGATAGGGTCACAGGTGTATCAATTCTATCTTCCTCCCCCAAAACTTCCGCTTCACCCTTGCCCTTAAGCTCTCCTATCTTCCCCTATATCCCAAGTCCTCCTAGCTTATCCTCACTCTCATCACCTATTGCTCCTCTATCCCCTATCTCCCCCTCATCATCTCCCTCAGACTTTATCATATCCCCATTCTCCTTAAGTGCAGGCATCTCTGGTACTAGATTTTCAAGTCCCTCTTGTGAAACCCCACCTAAAGCCAACCCTAGAGTAAGGGGGTCGGGATGCATATCATATTTTTTTATATGAATATATATATTTTTGATTGATTTTATGTGCTTTAGAATTATGATTTATAGTCTAGAAGGCTTAGTTATGATTATTGGGTAGGAAGGGTAAAATAGTAATTTTTCTTGAGGTTAAAATAGGAAGATAGCTTGAGAATTAAATAGGAAGAATAGTTGGGAGAGAAAATAAGAACAAGAGTTGTTGTGGTTTAGTGGTTAAAACTTTGGAATTAATCTCTAAGGTCATGAGTTCAAATCCCATAATTTAAGTTTTTGTCATGATTATTTTAATTTAAGGGAGGATTTTCATCCCTTGCATTCCATAAGTAACAATAGAAGAGTTGTCCTAGGGGAGATATGAAGGGAATGTTCTAATCCTATTCTTATGCCCTAAAAGAATTCTTAAGGGATTCATGTCCTTTTATTCCCTAGCTTACCTTAAATTCTTTTACAATTAAGTTGTTCAATTTATCCAGATCCATATTATTCTAGAAAATTCAACAAGGTTTATGGGCCTTGGAATTTCGAAAATGGCTCTTAGAGGTTAGAGTTTTGGCTGAAAATAGGGAAGGAGTTAAGGTTCCCAAGAGAATTAATTTCCATGGTTGAACCTTCAAACTCTAGTACATAGTGTTCATCTTCTTCATGGAAGAAATCTGAAAATTTTCCAAGTTCTTGGATAGCCTAGTCTTCGAAAATTTCAACCATATTTCTTACTCAAATGCTACCAAAAAAATGGCCAATTTATTCAGCTTGAAGATTGAAATTCTTTGCCAAAAATCGAACTGCACAAAGTTGTGCACATTAGAAAAATTTTTGGACAGCTTCGATGCATAGCAGTCTAAAATCAAAGCTGTTTCATCTACCCTTCAAACTAGTAAATTACCTCTGCTTTACCTCCATAAAGAAGACTGGAAACCAACCTTAAAGGACCCTCAATTACCTCTCCAAACTCTCTGTAAATCGGCTGGAACATTGCAAAAAAACTGCACAACAAATTCCAGCAAACAATTCGAATCTCAAACTAGAAAAATTCCAGCCTTGCTCTCTCTTCAATCCTTGTCCGAAAATCATCTTAAACTTCTATGAGTTAACCTTTGTTCAGCCATAGACTGAACTCCATTACCCCCTCCACTGACTTTACACGATTAGGCTCCATAGCCACTCCTCTAATTCCTCCTTCAATTACTCCAATCAAGCTTTCAATTGGAGTTCAAAAATTCCAGCAATTGCTCCACGAAAACACCCTTGGATTAAGCTTCAAAAACTAGAAATTCTCCAACCATTGAACTCAGCATTTTGGCCAACCTTATAGCTCCTTCAACCCTCATTCATTTCAGCAAACCACAGCAAACCAGCCGGCTCCATTGTTGCTCCAAAGAACCTCCATCAATCAAACATCGTTACCATATCTTTTATCTTAAAACACTCCATAAATTCCTCCATTTGAATTTCAAAAAAACCAGATTTCCTTCTTCTCCCTAATCTAAATATTAAATCACAGAAATCCCTCAATCATTTGGCCAACCCCTTCAGCAATTCGTCCAGTACTTTCCCTCCAATTCTCTCCATTTTCACCAAGAACACCAAGAACACACACTACCTTTCTTCAAGCCTAAGACCACTCTAAACACCTCCAATCCCTCCCAAAAATTCTAGAACACGCCTACATACTCCCTAGAGTCCATTTTTGGATTTTATAACATCAAATTTCGAAAACAAGAATTTGCAATCAGATCAAAATCCAGAATTTTCCTTGAAATCTCAATAACATCATCAAGGTAACTTTTGTTCACCTTCTTCCCTTCAATCTTTAACATGTCATACTAATATTCTCTCTCTCTCTCTCTCTCTCTCTCTCTCTCTGCCGAAATGGTTGCTACAACCACGGCTATTTTCTTTCTCCTCTCTTGGACGATTCAAGCCTTCCAAGCGTGTAGATCTGCTTAAATCTTCATCGAGATAGTCATCAACAAAGTATTTCTCCTTAACCTTCTCTTTAATTCTAAAGTCATGTCTCTTAGATGTTGATAGAAAGGGATAAAATATGATTGGGGATTGGATATATGCATATGTATGAAGGAGTAGAGATTTAAGCATGAGAATGATTGATCTTGATTAAGCCTTATGAAATTCCTTGTGGATTGATGCATATTCTTCATGTCTTAAGTGAGTATGAATGTTTAAGTATGCTAGATATTATGTCACCTTTGGTGGATAGGATATTATGTTCTTATTTTCATTGAAGCCATAAGTATGATTATGCTTAGTAGAGATTTAGTCATGTGATGGTAGGTATGGATTTAAGCTTTTATTAATAAATAGAATAGTTTGTTGTTTGGTGATGAAGAATATGTTCATGATTCTTGTTAGCAATAGGAAAATTATAATCATGACCTTGTTGATCCTAGGTTATTTTATTTAGCCAATTTTATTACGTTAATTAAAATTAATACTATGTTTTCCTTTATAGATTTTGAAAACCCTAGGAAGTGTTGGAATTGAAGTATTAAATGAAATAGTAATATTTTAACTAAATAAATGATATCTTTTATTAAAAAAAAATGTAAATATTTATATATGAAAATAATAATAAATAAAACCTTTTATATAAATAATAATAGGTAAAATATTAATGATCTCGTAGGCCATATATTCATAAATATTATATTTATTTGTTATCTATTAATCAAGATTTAATAAAATTAATTTATTTTTAATTTTACTTATTATTAATTATTTTCTATCTATTATTTATTAATTAAGAGATTAGCAATTATTTAATATTTACTTTAAAAATGTTATTTAAGAATGACCATTTAATAATATCATCTAGGACTTAGGATTCTTCATCAATTAAACCCTAGTTTATTTTTTTTTATTAACAACACTCAAGATTTAATATTTGAACCTATAACTTATTAGTAATTACTTTACAAACCGTAGTTATTTTAACTTATCACTAGTTATTTTAACTTGTCAAGCTAGACTTATTTTATAAAAACTTTTATCATCTAGACTTAAAGCTTAGGACATTATGGTCATGATTGTAATAAGTTGAACTAGGATTATTTATGAAAGCGAAAATGGCTTGAGGTTAACCATATGGTTTATGTTTACTCCAGGCAGGGTTAGGTCAGCTTTGGAAGATTTTGAATTTGCTCAAGCAAAGGATTAGGTAAGCTCCTGCATAAATTTATTTGATGACAAAAGGTTTCTATGGCAAGCCAAATGAGAAGTATATGAACACTCATTTTGTAAAGGCAATTAAGGACTGTTTTCTTTTATTTTAGTCAAGCAAATCATTTGAAAATTAAAAAAGAAGTTTTGCACAAATATTAAACTCTTTCTAAAACCCAACTTTGACAAGAATTTTAGAAATCCTTAATTACTATTTCCAAATAAAGCAATGTTTTATCAGTTTTCTCCTAAGTGGGATAAACAGTGTTGAGTACTCAATAAGGGTAGACTAGTAGGACTAGTCTTTGAAGGGTTAGGGTAAGTCTCTCAGTAGGTGGCCACCTCTGAGGGGTAAGTCCTTCCCGGATAGGATCTCAGTCCAGTAAGTCATGCCGGTCCGAGCTAGCAAGTTTCAGTCATGTGGACTGTGTGTTTCCAGAGTGGACAACCAGTAAGTTTGGGTGTTGAGAAGGAGGAGTGTCTCACTCGGTAGGCCGTGCACCTACCTTTTCTCAATCTGCACAAAGTATAGCATTCTGACCGTTATATGGTCATGTGGCCCAACGTGTGGTAACCCATGGCTACCTATTTGAGTGGTTATAGTTATTGTGCACATGTATGGTTTGAAAAGCAAAACGCCACTCTTTATTTTTCACCTTATTTATTGCTTGCCAGCACTTTCTCTTATGCAATTTTTACAACTTGCATTCATGAACTGTTTTACCTGAAATACTCAAAGCACACATGGGCTTACTGAGATTTTTATCTTATCACATTTTATGCCATGTTTTCATGTTGATCTTGCTGTGGAGATGAGTAGCTAGATTTGTTGCCTGTTTGAAGATTTTATTTTATTTATTTTATGTGTTGCTTTGAGAGACGATTGCATTCAATTTATTTTGGATTTGTTCTTGAATTTTTGGGATGTAATAAGTTCAATTTTAAAGTATTGGTTTTATTTTTGTTTGTGTGACCTTGTTATAAAGACCCATTGTCCTTTGGATGGGGCGACATCCCCGGCCCTGTTGGGCCTAGGTAGCAGGGTGTTACACCTCCTCTACTCCTAATTTTTCCATCATAGGTGGCTCATGGTCTACTTCATCTTCATTCAAGGACCATCCATTCTCAGATTCTATCTTTGAATCAAATGATGATGAATCTAGTATAGAAAGGGGGCTAGATGCTCTACCATTCACAGGACTATACATAAAAGGCCAGTCTCTGGTTATAGCTGCGGATTTTTTAGTCATCCTATAAATAAAGCATAGAGAAGTTAGAACTAAATCTCAATTCCTAGTGTTCAAGAAGTATTCAATAAATTTCAATTCCTAAGGTTTAGGTACTATTCAATAAAGTCAATTGCCTAAACCTAATATCTGATACCACTTGTAACACCCTATTGCCTACGTACCCAAATAGGGCGGGGATGTCGCCCCGTTCACTGGACTAGGGATCTTTATAACGAAGTACAAAATAATAATAACTAAATAAAATAAAGTGATAATCTTATTACATTTGAAATCAAAACTTATACAAGCCTAATTTTTTTTTTTTTAAAAATAAACAAACAACTCTCAAATTAAATACAAAACAAAAGTAAGGTAAACTAAACTTCAAACTTTTATTATCCAACCTGCTTAATAAAAGCTCTCCCTTGAAATCATGATATAAAATAGTGTGAGATTGGCATCTCAGTATGTTCTATGTGTGCGAATGTCATATTTAAATATTTTGTGTATGCAGATTTATCAAAATCACAAAATTTGTTCGCAAGTAAATTTTCACCAATACACAGTCAATAAATGGAGCAATGCTCATCATATTCAAATAGTTCTTAATAGATCAACCACCCATGAAAACTATAGATTCATTACACAGGGATTAGCAATGATTTAATAATAATATTAAAGTCCATATCATGGTTACCACCATGATAGCGTCCCAATGTAACCATTCAACATTGGGCGGTGGGTGATCCGCCCACTAGGGTGAGATACTCTTCTATCTCTACACTTAACATACTAGTTGTCCAATCTAGAGGAATAAAGTCCACATGAACCAACATGCCAGCTTGGACCGGCCTGACTAAATAGTACTGTCACCTCTTTAAGCAGATTTTATCTTCTAGAGGTGGCTTCCCGCCAGAAGACCCACTCTAACTTTTGAAGACGAGTACCACTAGCCTACTCGAACTGAATACTCAATTCTCACCATTTAGGTACAAAATCATTTCCTTTGTTTTCGCAATCATTGATTACCTTCTTTTTGCAAAACGTGGCTTTCACACTAAACTTTTCAAAACGTTTTAGTGATAAGAAAAAGGAAATCATTTTCTATTAAAAGTTGAGGTTTGACAAAATCATTTAGGCAATAAAATATTTATGTTCTCAATCTAAGTATCAAAATACCACAATAACAATTCATCATATTCAACCATTGTTTCAATCATCATGTCAATCATCATATTGACACCATTTCAATACCATTGTACAAAAGACTTGCAATATGTAACATTTAGCAAAACAATTAGCAGGGACTTACTTGAATATACTCATCAATCAACCACACCAATGCTTGTCCTCTCTTTCACTTTCTTCCTTATCTAGAATCATTGATTCTAAAATTAGGATCCAAATGTTATTCCATTATCATCATGCATCATGAATCCCTATGATCATATTAACCTTTTAATTCATCCAGGGCATCTAGATAGACTAAATCATTAAATCATCACTATAGCTTCCCGTGATCATGTATCTCATCATTATGCATGCTTAAAATAAAATCAACTCATTTATGCCATGACTTTGAATATTCATCTACCAATAATCTCATTTTATGAACATATTTGCTTCTAAAGATCTCATCTTTAATCACCATGCAATAGATCTAGGTCATCATAGCATTATTTAACCATGCTTTACTCCATATACACTTAGTCCCTAATATTGCACCATCAAACCTGATCAATTCTATCCGTTGATGCTTTTCATGCAAGATTTCATGCGTAAAAGCACCACTACAAAAGTCAACCTTATTTGAATCAGTAAAGTTACACCTCAAATACCTCTTTAATGGTACAACAAGAGCAAAGATGGTGCATTTAGTTCTTGGTTGAATTTACTTTGGAAAGAAGAGTTGATTGGCGGCTCTTGGACCTTTGTTCGAAAACCTCCAAAAATAGGGACAAGAATCAGCCACTTGTTGGCCAAGATTTAGAAGAAAAGAATAAGATTAATTGAATAAAATTTGGTAGGGGTTGAAGGGTTACTCACCTTAGGTTTAGTTTTCACTTTTGGAGAGGATTGGAGGTTGTAATGGACAAAATCCTTAGAGAGAGAGGTGGCTGGATTTTTCTAGATTTAGGGAGTGTCTAGGGTTTGTTTAGGGCTGGTTGATGAAGGAAATAGGTTAGGGTTGGGTGTTTTAGTGTTCAGAAGAGTCGCACCTTGCTTTGGACTCTTGATCACAACAAGGGAAAAAGTAGCTTTTGGCCTTTCTTGGTGTAGCCAATTTTGAGCAGTTTTTGAGAGGGTTTTATGGCTGATTTCTGGTTTCCAAGATGAAAAAAATATGGAGAGAAAAGGTGGAAAATAAAGGCTGAATTTCGGTCAAGCCTTGAGCAAATAGAGAAGAAAGAAAAATGAGGTCTTTTGTGTTTTGGTTTTAGCTAAACAAGAGAGAATTTTGAGACCAATGGGGCTGGGATTTCGTGAGCTTGTGTGTGTTTTAGGGTGGCAAAACTAGGGTAAAAGATTGAGGAAAAATCTGGTTGGTTAATTAGCTAAAAGGATTTTGATTGATTAAAACCACTTAAGGTAAGTTTCTCCTATAATTAGGGAATTTGAATGGAATTAAATATCCACCAAGGGTGGCAGCTAGGGTTGGTATTTTTCCAGAAAATTGAAGTAATAAAATTGGAATATTAGTCCAAGAAATAATTTAGTTAATGTCCTAATTTATTTTAGGCAAAAAATAATTAATTAAGGAATTATTATATTTGGTGATAAAATCTAGTTTTATGGAATAAAGCTGAATTTTCTTTTCCTGAAATGCTAGGTTTTTGAAAGGAAACAAAACTTGGAGAAAATTTTTATTTCCATTAAAGATTGGACAATATCTTTTTATTGCCAAATAAAACTCTTTAGGGAAAATCGACTTTAGAGAAACTTTCCTTCTTTTAAAAGTAGTAGCTATAATATAGTTTCCAAAATAAATTCTTCTATATTTTTCTTTCCATAATAAATGCTTAAAACAAGTTCTTAAGAAAATTCTAGATGTTGAAATATTTAGCTTCCTAAAAGATTAGAATAAAACATTAACTAAAGAATAATAGGAATTTAGTTTACTTTAATTCCTTTTTAGCAAAATCCTAAAATAATCACATTCTTATATTTTAGGGATTTGGAAAACAAAATGGCTGCTACCGTAGGGATTTTGGCCAAGAGGAGAGAAAATAGGGAAAAAAGAATTTAATTATAAATAAGAAGGAGAAGGTTTGCAAGAATTGAGATTTGAGCTCAGGTCACCAAAGAATACACACCAAGCTCTAACCATTATTCCACAATAACTCTTCTGTTAATATTCATCAAATAAATTCCCATAAATCCAATTCAACTCTCTTCATTCTTCTTTCATTAAATTCTAATCCATAAGAACAAAACTCTACCACAACTATATCCAAATAAATTACTCCATAAAATATCTAACATATAAATCACATAAGCATAAAAATGGCTCAAATTTATCAAATAAAATATATGATGCTATGCTTTGCATGACATTGCCCGTGAACTAATGGTGGTTCAAAACGGGGTATTACTGTCTCACTTGAGAATATGGGGTTGCTCTGCCTTTGTTAAACGGTTGTAGTCAGATAAACTTGAAAGTAAGTTAGACAAGAGTTTGTTTGTTAGATAATCGAAAGAGTCATTCGGATATTACTTCTACATACCTTCTGAAAGCAACATTTTTGTATTAAAGCATACTATTTTCTTAAAGATGTAACATATGCTTAAAGAAGATAGTGGGAGTAAAATTAAACTGAATAAAGTTCAAGATGAACAAACAAATAATGATCAACCAATTGATCGCATATCTATTGAAAGAATCGATAAACCTTCATCTACAAAAGAATCTTGTAGGTCAAGTAGGATACGTGTGGCACCTAAAAGATATAGATTTCTCAAAAGTGACCACAATGACGTATTACTCATAGATGAAGAAGAGCCTACTATTTACAAGGATGTTCTCAATAGTTTAGAATCTGACTAATAACTTAAAGCCATGAAGTCAGAGATAGATTCTATGTATGCCAACTAAATATGACCCATTTTGATTATGAAGTCTGGTAAAATGGATATGAAGATAGAATTCCTAAATGGAAAGTTGATTAAGGAAGTATGCAAGCTGCAAAGATCTATTTATGGACTTAAACAAGCTTTTAGGAGTTGTAATATCTGTTTTGATCAAATAATCAAAGAGTTTGGTTTCATACAAAATATGGATGAACTTTGTGTGCACAAAAAGGTTAGTAGGAAAGCAATTATTTTCCTATTACTTTATGTAGATGATATATTGCTAATAGGAAATGATGAACCTGTCCCTCAATTAGTAAAATTTTGGTTGTTCAAGAAATTCTCCATGAAATACCTTGGAGAAGCAACCTATAATCTTGGAAAAAGGATCTATAGAGATAGATCGAAAAGGTTGCTCAGTCTTTCATAGTCTATATATATAGATAAAGTGTTGAAAATGTTTAACATCGATCAATCGAAAAAGTAATTCTTACCCATATTTTATGGGATAAGCCTTTCAAAGTTGATGTTTCCAAAGACACAAGTTAAAAGTCATCACATGAGTAGGATTCCATATACTTAAGCAGTTAGATCCATTATGTATGCTATGATATGTATCGGCAAGATGTATTATGTGCTCCCAACTTAACGAGTAGATGCCAATCTGACCCCAGTAAGGGTCATTGGACAATTGTAAAGAAGATTCTTAAGTATTTACGAATGACTAAGGATGTATTATTAGTATACGGAGAAGGTGATTTGAAAATAAGAGGCTATACAGATGCCAGTTTTCAGTCCGATAAGGATGACTTCAAATCACAATCAGGATACGTATTTATGTTGTGTGGAGGGGTAATAAGTTAGAAAAGTTCCAAACAAGATACTATTACTAACTCAATAACTAAAGGTGAGTACATAGCCATTTCTGAAGCAGCTAAGAAAGCAGTTAGATCAAGAAGTTTGTGATGGAACTAGAAGTGGTCCCTAGCATTGTTGATCCAATATCTTTGTATTGTGACAATAATAAAGCTATTGCATAAGCAAAGGAACCACGATCTCATCAGTGATCCAAACACGTACTAAGATGCTATTACCTAATCTGAGAGATCATAGATAGATAAGATATAAAGTTAGAGAGAGTTCCTATAGATGAAAATATAGCTGAGTTGCTCACTAAAGTACTACCCCAAAAGAAACATGATAGATATGTTGAGTCATTTGGTATTCAATACATGAATGAATAGCTTAAGGTTAAGTGGGAGTTTGATAGTGTTATACCTTAGTGTCAATCACATGTATTTTTTATATTGTACATTTATTCAATAACACAAGGCATTCTTTACCTTTCAGTTTGTTTGATAATTTCATGTGTATGTAACTAGTTGATAAAGTCCCAAGCATAACACTGTGTTAAGAAAATCATAATAGAGATCATGATGTAAGGTTCCTACTACATTAAATTGTGTTTGTGCTTAAATTATCTATAGTCAAAGTATTAATAAGATGGGATATCATTAATGCGCTAAGACTAGTATGTGTAATTGGCTACTTGATTTGATCAATTGATGGTTCTCACATTCGTTAGTATTGTGATACTTAAAATTAACACGTGGATGTTTATTACTCGAAAAAGTATATTGGATGACTTTTCTATGAGATAATCACATGGATAACTATTTAGTGTCAGTGATAGAATCTCATTATAACAAATATGTAAGTATCCTTAGACCAGAGATCTCCTAGGTACTTTATTTGTTAAGCATTATACTTTGATTCCAATATGTGGAGTCCCTACAATATGTTAGTGTTGTGCCCTAGAGGCAATCTGTGAAACCCCACCTAAAACCAACCCTAGAGTAAGGGGGTCAGGAATGCATATCATATTATTTTGCATGAATATATATGTTTTTGAATGATTTTATGTGCTTTAGAATCGTGGATTATAGGTTTAAATGCTTAATTATGCTTTTTGAGTAGGGGGGTAAAATGGTAATTTTGCCTGAGGTCAGAATAGGGAGATAACTTGAGGAGTAGATAAGAAAAATATGAGGGTGAGGAAATAAGAACAAGAGTTAGGGTGGTTTAGTGGTTAGAGTTTGGTGAATTAATTTCTAAGGTCATGAGTTCAAATCCCATTATTTAAGTTTTATCATGATTATTTCCATTAAGTTTGAATTTTTGTTTTCTTGCATTCCATAAAAATAGGAATGTTGTCTTAAGGGAGACATGAAGAGAATGTCCTAATCTTATCCTCATGTCCTAAAAAGAATTCTAGAGGAATTCTTATCCTATTTATTACCTCTAGCTTGTCCTAACATCTTTATAATTCAAAACCATTAAATCCTTTCTTTTAAATTCCAAAAAAATTCTGGGATAACTCTTCAAATCTACCTTAATGTTGTTCATACTTTAGTGGAAAGAAATCTGGAAATTTTCCATAATTGTTGCAGCCCCTTTCTTCGAAAATTCAGGCCATAATCCCATTCATTTTCTGCCAAGAAAATGGTCATTTTATGTGGCTTGGAAGCTGGAAAAACTGTGCAAATTTCGGACTGCACAAAACAACACCAAACCAGAAAAAAAAACTGGGCATTTCGCAGCTTGCAATCAAGGAAATGAAGCTGTTTTTAGTTCACCTTCAAGCCAGCAAATCTCTTCTGTATTTGTCCGGAAATAAGGCTGAAAAACCAACTTTGGAAGACCCTCAAACACCCCAGAAGAACCTCTGAAAATCAAGCTAAGAGTGTGCAAAATTCTGCACCAAAAATTCTGCCATCATCGAAAATTCTGAACAACTTGAAACCAGAATTTTCCAGCCTTGCTTCCTTCTAGCCTAAGGCCGAAAAACATCTTCAACCTCTGTAAAAATTGAACTTCCTCAGCTGTAGACTGAACACCATAAACCCCACTCTTACCTTGAGCATAAGGACTCCATAGCTGCACCACAAAACACTCCTAAGATCACTCCATTCAAACTCTTTTGAACTTCAAATAATTTCAGCATTTTACTCCATTAAAATCACTCTTGCATTAGGCTAATTAACCAGAATTTTCTCTGCCTTCATGGACTAAATTTCGGCCAGCTTTGAGCAACATTAACCTTCAACCATTTCAGGAAAAACCTCCATGTTCAGCCGGCACCATTGAAGACATAGAAACCTCTCTTGATCAAAACACCATAGCTAACCTCTTACCTTAAACCTCTCCACTATTTCCTCCATTTAAATTTCAAAAAAATCTGATCATCCTCTCTCATTCTTGCTGAAAACCAAAACCCTCATTCGTTCCATACCATTCGGCCAGCCTTCTACCAAAATTCGTGCAGCACTTCTTCCAAATTCTCTCCATTCTCACCTAGAACACTAAGAACACCAAGAACACCAAGAACATACACTAACCTTCTTCAAGCCTAACCCTACTCTAAACACCTCCAATCACTCTCAAACACTCCAAATCACTTCCATTTAATCCCTAAACCTCATTTCTGGTATTTATAACACAAAACCTTGCAAACAAAAATTTTCAAGCGGATCGAAATTAACTTTTTTCTTGAAGGTCTCAAGAACATTAACAAGGTAAGTCAAGAACACCCTTCTTGTTCATCTTCTTCCATTCGATTATATCATTCTAATGATTTCTCTCTGTCTCTCTCTCTCTCTCTCTCTCTCTCTCTCTTCTAACCGAAATGGTTGATCAATCATCAACCATGATCGTTTGTTTCGTTGGACCATTCAAGACACTCCATCGCGCGTGGACCTTCTTTTGTCTTCTTCAAAGTACTCGACAATCAAGTATTCATTCTTAAATCTCTCTTATTAAATTCTGAAATCATGTCTCTTAGGTGTTGATAGGGAGATGGAATATGATTGGGAGATTGAGTATATGCATAAAGGGATGGGGGTTAGGACATGATAATTGTTGTATATGACTAGGATATATATATTTTCCTTTCGAATCAATGTATGTTCTTCATGCTTAGTGAATTTTATGGATGTTTGAAGCATGATTAGATATTATGACACCAAAGGTGATTAGGCTTTTATGGTCTTATTGTTCCATGGAAACCATGATTGATGATTATGCTTAGTAGGATTTTGGCCATGTGATGGTATGAGATAGTTCAAGCGTATGTTCATGAATGGAATGGTTTATTGTTTGATGATGGAGAATGTGATCATGAATCTTTTCTAGCTAGGAAAATCATGATAAGAGATTATTTTCTTATTAATTCTAGGTTATATTCATTAACAAAATTTATTACCAAAAAAAAAATTAGAATTACTACTATATTTTCCTTCAAAATTCAAAACACTAGGGGATTTGGATTGGAATATTTAATTAGACTATTAATATTTTTATTAAACAAAAATTTAATAAAATTCATTTATTACTAATTTTTTTATTACTAATTAATTATTATCCATTAAAAAAATTAATTAATTTACTATTTATTTATAATAAAGCTATTTTTAAATTATCATTTATTAAAATTATGTAGGACTTAATATTATTTAAAATTCAAACCTTAGTTTATTTATTATTAATAACACTCAAGAATTATTATTTGAGTCTATAATTTATTAGCAATTATTTTAGAACCCCTAGTTATTTTAACTTATCAAACTAGACTTGTTTTATAAAACTCTTTAGCATCTAGCCTTAAAGCTTAGGACATTGAGGTCATGGTTAAGCATGGTTGTAACTAGTTGAGCTAAGAATTATTTATGTAAGGCAAGTATAGCCTGAATGTGACCTTATGTTTTGTGTTTACCCCAGGCGGGGTTAGGTCAGCCTTGGAAGACTTTTGAGTTTGAGCAAGCAAAGAAGCAGGTAAGCTCCTGCATGGAGTTTTGTGAAGACCAAAAGTTATTGTGGCAAGCAAATGCAATGTATATGGACATTTATTTGTAAAGGCAATTAAGGATTGTTATTTCCTTTTTATTTCGGTCAAGCAAATCATTTGAAAATTGAACAAGCAGTTTTATACAAATCTAAACTTTTTCTAAAACCCAACTTGAATAGACTTTTGGAAACCCTTAATTGCTATTTCCAAATAAAGCAAAGTTTTGATCAATTTTCTCCCAAGGGGAACAATCAACGTTGAGTACTCAATAAGGGTAGACCACCAGGACTAGTCTTTGAAGGGTTAGGGTAAGTCTCTCAGTAGGTGGCCACCTCTGAGGGGTGAGTCCTTCATGGATAGGATGTCAGTCCGGTAGGTCATACCGGTCCGAGCTAGCAAGTTTCAGTCATGTGGACTGTGTGTTCCGGAGTGGACAACCGGTAAGGTTGGATGTAGAGATGGAGGAGTATCTCACCCGGTAGGCTGTACAATTACCTTTTGTCAGCTTGCACAAAGTGTGGCATTTTGACTGTTATTTAGTCCTGGGGCCCAATGTGTGGTAACCCATGGCTACCCATTTGAGTGGTTGTATTTATTGTGCACATGTATGGTTTGAAAAGCGAAACACCACTCTTTATTTTCAGCATTTATTTATTGCTTGCCAGCACTTTTCTTTCTGAAACTTTTACAACTTGCATACATGAATTATTTTACCTGAAACACTCAAAGCACACACGAGCTTACTGAGATTTTTATCTCATCACCTTTTATGCCACATTTTCAGGAAGATCCTGCTATGGAGATCATTAGCTAGAATGTTGCCTGTGCTTGAAGACTCATGCTATTTACTTTAAGTGTTGTTTGAGAGATTGTTGCAAACAATTTATTTTGGATTTGTGCCAGTATTTATCTTTTGGGTTGTAATAAATTTAATTTTAAAGCCTTTTGTTTTATTTTATTTTCATGTAACCTAGTTATAAAGACCCCTTGTCCTTTGGACGGGGCGACATCCCCGGCCCTGTTGCAATCACTTGTACCATGTATATTGCATATTAAATTAATAAGAGGCATTCTTTATCTTTCAATTTGATTGTTATATCTAAATATGTGTACAAACCGTTAGATAAAATCCCTAGTACAACACAGTGTTAAGGAAATCATGATAGAGATCATGATGTGAGATTCCTACTACAATATGCAGTGTTTGTACTTAAATAATCCCCAGTCATAGTATTAATAAGATGGGACATTATTAATACGCCAAGACTGGCACATGTTATATCTCTTGATTGGGTCAAGCGGTAGTTCTCATATCCGTGGGTATTGAGATACTCAGGATTAACGTGTGGATGCTTGTTTTGAAACAAGTTCATTGGATGACCTAGCTACGAGATAATCACTTGGATAACTATTTAGTGCCAGTGATAAAATCTCATTATAGCAAGTGTACAAGTATCCTTAGACTTGAGATCTCCAAGGTACTTTGTTTATCAAGCGTTGTACTTTGATTCTAATCTTTGAAGTCTTATCTAGGACCGCCTATGGGATGGATATTGGGTACAACGTAAAGTAAATGAAAGTAGTTGAGAGAGTCAATAAAGGATTCACCACTCCTAATAGTAGGAGAGTATATCTCAAGGCCACTTGTAGAAATCATTACTCATGAAATCCTTGGCCAAGGCGACTATGTGATGGAAATGGTTCCAATTGATACACATATTGAGTAATGGATTTCTTGAACAAGTACTAAAATATTCGGGCCAGAATTAATAATATTCTGGAGGGAGTTGGAACTAATTCCATGCTCTAGACCGAATGAGATATTGTATGTTGAAAGGAGTTTATTACACTGATAATTTTCTATTGAAAGGTTCATGTCAAGCCACTTGACTTTTTGGACTTTTGGGTGGTCAAGAGTCATTGCTAGATGTTGCTCTTGGTATGCTAAATATGAATTTATTAATTAGAGAATTAATAAATTTAATCCTTTATTTTATTAAGGATTATTAATTCTAATATTGTTAGAATTAATTCATATTATGCTACCAATAAGACCAGGAAACCTAATGGGTCACACACAATAAAGGTTTGAATGCTCAAATATATTATTGGATAATATTGTGGGGTAATTAAGAGAAGGGAATATATTTATAGGTGAATTATAAGTTTGTTATAATTCACGGGACTTAATTGTAATTAAGTAAACTTTAAGGACCAATTTGTTGACAATTGGACGTTGAAGGACTAAGTTACAATTTATGATAATTATAAATCTATAAATATAAGAAAACGGTTTCCTTGGGGGGAGAGACAGACTATTCACGCAATAACAGAGAAATCATTTCTCTACCTCTCTCTTGATCAAACCCTAGCCGTCTCTCTTCTTGATCAAAACCCTAACCTCCCGAATTCTACTAGCATAGAATTGTGAGATTGTGAGCATTCAACCTTGTGTAGATTATCATTAGAGGGAGTTCTTTCTTGGACTTCAGTTGAGCTGCAGTGAACGGTTTTGGATAATCTGGATCGCGCCTGCGTTCTTGTTTCTGAAATTTTTTCAATTCTGGCTTCACGAGGTAATAAACACAATCTTCTCCTTTTTCCCGTTTCTATTGTAAACCCGTGATCCATGGCTTGGATTTCTTGTTGTTTTCCGCTGCGCTTAATCTGATTATGCATGATAGAACTCCTACAGTGGTATCAGAGCCAACGGGTTTGTGTTTTAATGGGATGTTTTATTGCTTTGAATTGTTCAAGCATGTAAATTGCATGATTACAGCATGTTAATTGTATGATCATGTTTGCTGGTTTGTATGTAATCGTTTGGGTTTTGTTTTGAATAATCTAGGTTGCAGAAATCGTTTCTGCGTTGTGGGTTTTATGCTTTTGAAAATATTGCAGAATGGTTCTGCGTCTGTGTTCAGGTTTTGGCTTCAGTTGATGTTTATCCTGTAATTAAGCCTTTTGTTTAACAATTTGGATTGTTAAATTGATTGTGAGAATGATCACAATGGTTTGTTAATAAAGATTAACAAAGGTCAACGTCAAAAACTGGTTTTGATTGATCTTGGAACGGCCCCGAAATGAACAAAAAATTTCCAGAAAATCCAAGCCGCACGCGATGGTTACTGTTCGATTTTTTTTTTTTTTTAAAGGTTCTGGAATAGAATTTTGAAAGGGAAAATCTCATTTGATGAGAGGTGGTAATCTCATTTGAAAGGGACCGCCGTTATCGTTGCGTGACGGGACCCAGAAGCATTTTTCTCAAAATTAGTTTTGAGACAATCAATTTTATTTTTCAAAATAGTGATTTTGAAAATTTAAAATTAATGTATTTTTCTTAAATGTTGATTTTAGAATTTGTTTTATTTTCCCAAAATACTGATTTTGGAATAGTAAAAGTATATGTTTATTTTGTTTAAGTATAGTTAATGGCATGGTGGATGGTTATGGACTAAAACAAATTATATCTGTTCATGCATTTTTTACCGCTTTGTTTTAATGAATAGGGCCTGCGTGTCCTGTTCGATTTTTTACTGCTTTTTTTTACTGTTCGATTTTTTTTTTATTTTAAAAAAAGGTTATGGAATAGAATTTTGAAAGGGAAAATCTCATTTGATGAGAGGTGGTAATCTCATTTGAAAGGGACTGCCGTTATCGTTGCGTGACGGGACCCAGAAGCATTTTTCTCAAAATTAGTTTTGAGACAATCAATTTTATTTTTCAAAAGAGTGATTTTGAAAATTTAAAATTAATGTATTTTTCTTAAATGTTGATTTTAGAATTTGTTTTATTTTCCCAAAATACTGATTTTGGAATAGTAAAAGTATATGTTTATTTTGTTTAAGTATAGTTAATGGCATGGTGGATGGTTATGGACTAAAACAAATTATATCTGTTCATGCATTTTTTACCGCTTTGTTTTAATGAAATAGGGCATGCGTGTCCTGCCTTCTCTCAAATTCTGATGTAAGTCTCTTCTTATCTAACTCCCCTCGAATGTAACTCGAGGTTTCTCCTTTCAGGAAATTATGTAATTAGATTATATAGGTTAGATTGAGGTAGAATTTTATTTTCAAGATTTTGAAGATGGCGTTCAAAATGAGGCGAGATGGTAAGACCCTCTACCTGTATCATGCGTGAACACATAGGGTTTACCATATTAATTTCCTTGGTGGCTCGAGGAAATTAATTTAGAAAGTCCATAACCATGCCACGTAATTATTTATTACCATGTTTATCAATTTATGCTGCTTATTGATAAATTGTATGCCTGCCTAACAATGAGACCACTAAAAGGAATAAATCCCTCAAATAATATTAAATCTAATGCCTTCCATTAATATAGTGAGAACGAGAGCTCTTTTTCGAGACCAGGTTGTTGGGCAAACCCAAGCCTACTTGACATCGAGTATGTTCAAGCTATAGAATTTAAATTCATGTTAATGGGTTGGATTTAACTAATTTCTTTATCCCGGTTGGGCTAACCCAAGCATAAAGAAAATTAGAGGCAAAGTTAGGCTAGTATTTGATACTTTAATGATTAAAAGATGTTAATCACCTAATGATTCAATAGTTACTTTTTGATGTAATTGGTATTGGATACCTACTACTGAACTTAAGAGTGGCTTGTTGGGCTAACCCAAGGTTATTCTTAAGGAATTTGGATACTGATCCACTAAGAAAGTTTCCAACGGGCTTTCCCGAGTCAATAGTGAGGGCTATTGGTTTGAGTAAAATAGTGGAATAATTATGCTCTTAATTAAAGACCTAATTAATTGCATTGCATTTGCATATACATGTTCTAATAATTCTATCTTTACATCTAGGTCATTTGCATCATGTCGACAAACCTAAACTTGCGTAGCATCTTGGAAACAAACAAGCTCACTGAATCAAACTATTTGGACTGGTATAGAAACTTGAGAATCGTTCTCAAGTTAGAAAAGTTGCTCTACGTGCTAGAAGCTCCTATTCCGCCACCTCCAACTCAAGATGCTCCTCGTCGAAGAGCATGTCTGTCCACAAGAAGCACAAAGAAGATAGCGACACAAGCATCTTGTATCATGTCGAGCGTCAATGTCTCCCGAGCTGTAAAAACAGCATGAGCATATGGATACTCAATCAATGATCCTCCATCTTAGAGATCTGTTTGATAAACAAGCTAGAACAGAGAGATATGAGATCTCTAAACAACTGTTCTGTGCTAAGATGGTTGAGGGTGCTTCAGTGGCCACTCATGGGCTGCAGATATTGGGCTACATTGAAAAACTTGGGTCTCTTGGGTTCGTAATGGATCATGACTTAAGTATTGACTTAATTCTACAATCATTACCAAGTAGTTTGTCGCAGTTTGTGATCAACTACCACATGAATAATGTTGAGACCACAATACCCGAGCTAATCAATCCGCTTAAGACTCGCCGAGTCCTCTATGAAAAAGGATGATAAGGCAATCTTGTTAGTAGGTTCTTCATCTTCTAAGAAAAAGGTTTCTAAGAAGAAGAAGAAGAACACTCCTACTAAGCCCAAAGGAGGTGTCAAGAAGAAGGAGGCTGCCCCTAAAGGCCCATGTCATCATTGTGGCAAAATGGGCCATTGGAGGCGTAACTGCAAGGCCTACTTGGAGACTGTGAAGGAAAAGAAGGAGAAGGAGAAGCTTGCAAGCATTTCTACTTCTAATCCTGGTATATTTATGATTGAGATTAATACTGCCTTTAATAATGAGATATGGGTATTGGATACCGGTTGTGGATCTCATTTATGCAATAATTTGCAGGGACTAAAGGACAGTAGAAGGTTAGAGAAAGGTGACGTGGACCTACGAGCTGCAAATGGAGCAAAGGTTGCCGCACTAGTCGTGGGGACTTATCATCTCAATTTACCTTCCGGATTAGTTTTAGAACTACAAAACCGTTATTTTGTACCAGCTTTGTTGAAAAATATTATCTCAGCTTGCTTGTTTAGACTTATTCGGATTTCATTTAAGTTTTAAGAATAAATGTTGTTCTTTCTCATTAAATGATATTCATTATGGTTCTGCAACTTTGATCAATGGTTTATATGTTCTAGACATGTATAATCCAATTCTCAATATAAGTAAAAAGAAACATAAAAAGGATAACTTAATCTTATCTTACTTATGGCATTGTCGTTTATGCCATGTAAATGAAAAATGTGTGTCTAAGTTATACAAATTGGGTGACTTAGGGTCATTTGATTACGAATCATATGACACATGCGAATCTTATTTACTTGGAAAAATGGCTAAAACTTCTTTTTCAAGAAAATGAGAAAGGGCAAAATAGTTATTAGAACTCGTACATTCAGATGTATGTGGCCCAATGTCAATACAAGCAAGAGGAGGTTATCAATACTTCATTACCTTTATTGATGATTATTCTCGATATGGGTATTTGTATTCGATGAAATACAAATCTGAAGCCTTTGACCGACTTCAAGAATGAAGTAGAGAAACAACTTGGCAAAAGTATTAAAGCTCTTAGATCCGATCAAGGAGGTGAAAACTTAAGTCAAGAGTTTCTAAGTTATCTAAGAGATAACGGAATATTATCTCAATGGACTCCACCACATACACCTCAACATAACGGTGTATCTGAGAGAAGGAATCGAACCCTTCTAGACATGGTAAGGACCATGATGGCTTTTGCAGACCTACCAAAATCGTTTTGGGGGTACGCATTGGAGACTGCTGTTTACATTTTAAACAGAGTTCCGTAAAAAACGGTTGATACCACTCCTTATGAGTTATTATTTGGTAAGAGACCAAAGTTATCTCATTTAAGGATTTGGGGTTGCCCTGCTTTTGTTAAAAAGGTAATGTCAGACAAATTTGAAAATAAGTCTGACAAATGTTTGTTTGTTGGATATCCAAAAGAATCATTTGGATATTACTTCTATCTTCCTTCTGAAAATAAAGTTTTTATTTCAAAACATGCTGTCTTCTTAGAGAAGGAGAACATGTTCAAAGAAGATAGTGGGAGCAAGCTTGAACTTAGTGAAGTTCAAGAAGAGCAAACAAATATTGATCAACCTTCTGAACCTGTATCTATTCAAATAGATGAACCTTCTAACACACAAGAGCTTCGTAGGTCAAGTAGGATACGAGTGGCACCTGAGAGATATGGATTTCTCATAAGTGACCATAATGATGTATTACTCATAGATGACGATGAGCCTACTACTTACGAGGATGTTCTGAATAGTTCAGAATCTGACAAATGGCTCGAAGCTATGAAGTTAGAGATGGATTCCATGTATGACAACCAAGTATGGACTTTGGTTGATCCACCTGAAGGAATCAAGCCTATAGGGTGTAAATGGGTTTTCAAAAAGAAAACTGACATGGATGGTAATGTGGTTACCTATAAGGCTCGCCTGGTAGCAAAAAGTTATCGTTAACGACAAGGTATTGACTATGACGAAACTTTTTCACTAGTTGCGATGTTGAAATCTATAAGAATACTCCTAGCCATTGCCGCTCATTACGATTATGAGGTCTGACAAATGGATGTGAAAATAGCTTTCCTTAATGGAAACCTGATTGAGGAAGTGTATATGACACAGCCTGAAGGTTTCATATCCGAAGATGGCACAAAGGTGTACAAGTTGCAAAGGTCCATTGATGGACTTCAGCAAGCATCTAGGAGTTGGAATATCCGTTTTAATGAGACAATTAAAGAATTTGGTTTCATTCAAAACATAGATGAACCTTGTGTGTACAAGAATGCTAGTGGGAGTAAAGTTGTTTTCCTATTGCTTTATGTAGATGACATATTGCTTATAGGAAATGATGTTTCCACTCTTCAATCAGTAAAGATTTGGTTGTCCAAGATGTTCTCCATGAAAGACCTTGGAGAAGCAACCTATATTCTGGGAATAAAGATCTATAGAGATAGATCTAGAAGGTTGCTAGGTCTTTCACAATCTACATACATAGACAAAGTGCTAAAAAGGTTCAACATGGATCAATCCAAAAGAGGATTCTTACCTATGACACATGGTGTAAGTCTTTCAAAGTCGATGTCTCCAAAGACACAAGTTGAAAGGGATCACATGAGTAGAATTTCATATGCTTTGGCAATTGGGTCTATTATGTACGCTATGATATGTACTAGGCCTGATGTATCGTGTGCTCTTAGTTTGACGAGCAGATACCAATCTGATCCTGGAGAGGGTCACTGGGCGGCTGTAAAGAATATCCTTAAGTACTTACGAAGGACTAAGGATGCATTCTTGATATATGGAGATGGTGATTTACAAGTAAGAGGGTATACTGATGCCAGCTTTCAGTCCGATAAGGACGACTTCAAATCACAATCTCGCTACGTATTTACATTAGGTGGTGGGGCAGTTAGTTGGAAGAGCTCCAAACAAGAGACTACTGCCGATTCGACTACTGAAGCAGAGTACATAGTAGCTTCTGAAGCAGTTAAAGAAGGAGTATGGATCAAGAAGTTCATCACTGAACTTGGAGTGGTGCCTAGCATTGTTGATTCGATACCTTTGTATTGTGACAACAATAGAGCCATTGCACAGGCAAAGGAACCACGATCTCATCAACGATCCAAGCATGTACTTAGACGCTATCATCTGATCAGAGAAATCATAGACAGAGGAGATGTAAAGATAGAGAGAATTTCCACGGATCAGAACATAGCTGATCCACTCACTAAAGCGCGTTCCCAGAAGAAACATGATAAATATGTTGAGTCATTTGGTATTCGATACATGAATGATTGACTCTAGTGCAAGTGGGAGTTTGTTAGTGTTGTGCCCTAGAGGCAATCACTTGTACCATGTATATTGCATATTAAATTAATAAGAGGCATTCTTTATCTTTCAATTTGATTGTTATATCTAAATATGTGTACAAACCGTTAGATAAAATCCCTAGTACAACACAGTGTTAAGGAAATCATGATAGAGATCATGATGTGAGATTCCTACTACAATATGCAGTGTTTGTACTTAAATAATCCCCAGTCATAGTATTAATAAGATGGGACATTATTAATACGCTAAGACTGGCACATGTTATATCTCTTGATTGGATCAAGCGGTGGTTCTCATATCCGTGGGTATTAGGATATTCAGGATTAACGTGTGGATGCTTGTTTTGAAACAAGTTCATTGGATGACCTAGCTACGAGATAATCACTTGGATAACTATTTAGTGCCAGTGATAGAATCTCATTATAGCAAGTGTACAAGTATCCTTAGACTTGAGATCTCCAAGGTACTTTGTTTATCGAGCGTTGTACTTTGATTCTAATCTTTGGAGTCTTATCTAGGACCGCCTATGGGATGGATATTGGGTACAATGTAAAGTAAACGAAAGTAGTTGAGAGGGTCAATAAAGGATTCACCACTCCTAATAGTAGGAGAGTATATCTCAAGGCCACTTGTAGAAATCATTACTCATGAAGTCCTTGGCTAAGGCAACTATGTGGTGGAAATGGTTCCAATTGATACACATATCGAGTAATGGATTTCTTGAACAAGTACTAAAATATTCGGGCCAGAATTAATAATATTCTGGAGGGAGTTGGCACTAATTCCATGCTCTAGACCGAATGAGATATTGTATGTTGAAAGGAGTTTATTGCACTGATAATTTTCTATTGAAAGGTTCATGTCAAGCCACTTGACTTTCTGGACTTTTGGGTGGTCAAGAGTCATTGCTAGATTTTGCTCTTGATATGCTAAATATGAATTTATTAATTAGAGAATTAATAAATTTAATCATTTGTTTTATTAAGGATTATTAATTCTAATATTGTTAGAATTAATTCATATTATGCTACCAATAAGATCAGGAAACCTAATGGGTCACACACAATAAAGGTTTGAATTCTCAAATATATTATTTGATAATATTGTGGGGTTAATTAAGAGAAGGGAATATATTTATAGGTGAATTATAAGTTTGTTATAATTCATGGGACTTAATTGTAATTAAGTAAACTTCAATGACCAATTTGTTGACAATTGGACGTTGAAGGACTAAGTTACAATTTATAGTAATTATAAATCTATAAATATAGGGAAACAGTTTCCTTAGGGGGAGAGACAGACTATTCACGCAATAATAGAGAAACCGTTTCTCTGCCTCTCTCTTGATCAAACCCTAGCCATCTCTCTTCTTGATCAAAACCCTAGCCTCCCGAATTCTACTAGAATAGAATTGTGAGATTGTGAGCATTCAACCTTGTGTGGATTATCATTAGAGGGAGTTCTTTCTTAGACTTCAGTTGAGCTGCAGTGAACGGTTTTGGATAATCTGGATCGTGCCTGCGTTCTTGTTTCTGAAATTTTTTGAATTCCGGCTTCACGAGGTAATAAACGCAATCTTCTCCTTTTTCCCGTTTCTATTGCAAACTCGTGATCCATGACTTGGATTTCTTGTTGTTTTCCGATGCGCTTAATCTGATTATGCATGATAGAAATCCTACACAATATAGCTTGTGGGATGGATATTGGGTACAACGTGAAGTAAACGAATGTAGTTTAGAAGATAAATATAGGATTCACCACTCCTAACAGTAAAAGTGAATATCTTAAGGCTGCTTTTAGGAATCACTACTCGAGAAGTCCTTGACCAAGGCAACTATGTGTTGTAAATAGTTCCAATTGATATACATGATGAGTAATGGATTCCAAGAACAAGTACTATAGTATTCAAACTAGAATTAATTAATACTCTGGAGGAAGTTGGCACTAATTCCATACTCTAAAACGAATAAAATTTTGTATGGTAAAAGGAGTTTATTGCACTGATGTTTGCTATTGAAAGGTTCATGTCAAGTCACTTAACTTTCTGGACTTTTAGGTGGTTATGATGTGTTGCTAGATGTCGCTCATGATCTGCTGAATATGGATTTATTAATTAGAGAATTAATAGATCAATCCTAATCAAAATAAATAAGTTAATTCTAACTATTAAGGATTATTAATCCTAAAGATGTTTGGATTAATTCATATTTCGCTACTAATAGACCGAAAAATCTAATGGGTCACACACAATAGAGAATTAGGAACTCAAGACATTATTTGATAATATTATATGGTTAATTATGAGAAGAAGAAATTTTTGTAGTCAAATTATAATTAGTTATAATTTATAGGCTAGATTATAATTATGAAATCTTATGAGTTCTAGTTATAATTAAAGGATTCCTTTTATTAAGGAATCTAAAACCACACACATTAATAGAGGATATGCATGCTACAGTTTCAGTGAGCATTTTATATAGACACACAGAAAGAAATCTCTATGTGTTTTTCTTTCTTCTTCTCTAGAAAACCCTAGTCGCCTCATATACCTCTTGCTAGCACCAGAGTTAGGAGGCCATTGATTTCTTTCCTCATGTGGATTACTACTAGAGGGAATCCTATTCTTGGATTCTAGTGGCTTTAATGAGATGAAGAAAACTGTTCACAGCATGGCTATTGTGTTTGATCGTGAACCAACATGAAAGTGCTAGTTTGTTTTGCTAGATCATGCCGTACTGGTCAATCCTTGAAGGAAAAATTTGAATTGCAGAGACGACACCAAAGGTATTTTTCCTACATTTTCTTTGATCTGTTATTGGCATATAAGTGATTTGTTGTGTGGTATCTCTTGTTTTATTCCACCCTCTGGCCTATTTTGCATGACCAAGTTACTAGCAATTATTGTGATGTTTAATCCATTATTTGGTCAAATAAGAATTAAGGGATAGAAATAGTGTGTATAAGTTTATTTTTGGATGGATGCCTATTTTTTTTTCTAAATGTAATTAGATAATAAAATATATCTGTGGCTTATATGTGGCTGATCGGCTGCGAATCGACAACAAAAAATTTCCAATTATCCATTAAAAGCTAGCAAAATTATTTGTAACCAATCCATAGGAGATCGGCTACAAATTAGCAATGGAAATTTTTTAAAATTAATATATAGATTCTCAGAGAATTAAGGAATCAGCAATGGATCAACCATGAAATATATTAAAAAATTCTTTATATTTATTAAAATAATTTGTGATTGATTAGCAGCTGATTTGCTACAAATTAGCCACGAAATATTTTTTATAGATTAAAATATATTTGTAAAAAATATTCGTGGCTGTTTCATAGCAAATCAGATGTGAATCAGCCATGAAATATTCTATGAATAATTTTTGAATAGTATCATGGCTGATCCATGCTTGATAGCTCCGAAATAGCCATGGATTTTTCCCTGGCAACCACGTGCTTATTTAATTATCAGTAGACGTCAGTCATCTTCCTTTTCCAGAACCTATTTCCCTCAATTCAATATCTAATCTTCTTTTATCTACCACACACAGTACCAAGTCTTCGACGTTGGTGTGCTCCCACACCTTCATCGCCATCGCCATCGCTGTTCCCATCAGCTAAATTGCTATTACAGAGGGGGCAATCCAGACAACACTTGAGATCTTCCTTTTCTTCTACTGGGCTCGAAGGTTCCTTCATTTCTTATTGCTTTGAATTGGTATTTGGGTGTATGTACTGTGTGCACTATGTGTACTGTGTGTTCGAAGGGTGCATTTGGGAGTGTGTACTATGGATAGATAGAGAATATGTAGAATATGTGGATAGATAGAGATCTACCTCAGTGGAAATTGTAATAGATTTTACTTAATTTTTTTTATTACTTTGAATAGGCATTTGGGTGTGTGTACTGTATGTGCTACTATTTGAACTGTGTGCACTATATGTACTGTATGTTTGAAAGGTGCATTTGGGTATGTGTACTATGGATGGATGGAGATCTTATTGTGATATCAAAAAATTGAGGCCAGTGGGGTACTTTTGAGACTTTAGAGAAATGGGTAAATGGTTCTTTACTAGTCATAGTGTAGTATGTGTCATTACAAGCACAACCTTGCAAGAAGTGTTGATATTGCAGTGTCTGTAGACAAAATGATAACATTCTCTCTGTCCTAGTAGCTTCCCTCTATGGTTTCCTTTCCAACTACATTTTCCAGACACTACAGTCTTTATGTGGTTTTTAACTATCTTAATGTTAGACTATAGATAAAACTAAAATTTACCATTTTCTCTTGGTTCTGAATATATTCTGTGCCTATCAAAGTATGTTGAATTGTTGTATGTGCATTGAATGTCAAGTGCAATAGGATTAGTGTTTTTAGTGAAATAGATCACAAGAGGTACTTCTGTTTGGTCATCAACAATACTTTCTTAGAGTTCTACTTGTTATACACATGTCACTCATATTATCAAATAGGAGATGTCCTCTCTATGTCCCATTATTTCAGTTTTTTGTTGTGAGGTCTATCAAATCATATTACTTGCCTACAATATTCATGAAAGTTTATTTGTTTACTTTTATAAATTTTCTTGTCTACATGATATGCAAATCCATGCTTTTCCATTGTTTTTTGTGTGCTAAGGTTATGTAATTCCTCAAATTACAAGTGTCTTCCAAGGTAAGTATTTCATGAAGGGTAAGCCATAGATAAACTATGTATTGGCAATGGGTATTAAACAACTATTAATCTTAATAATGTGAATATGATGATTTCTATGCACAACAGTCGGATTCAGGTTTAAAAATCTTTTTTGGATACCATGTTTGGATACTATGCCAACAAAAAGTAAAATAAAATACTAGTAATTATTCACATTTCCTTTTTTTTTTTTCTCTCTTCTTCAATGTTTCTATTAGTATTAAAATTTATGATTCCTATTCTATGCATTTGTGATCCATTTGTGAACTAATTCTTTTATAAATTTCTGTAAAATACTTGTATTTTGTTGAAGGAAGGAAAAATTTTCAGAAAATAATATGCTAAGTTGCTGTGAATGAAGTTAGAATTTTCTATTATATGAATGTGATAGATGTTGTCTGTGTCATTGGAGGGGGCTAACCATGAATATCTAGGATTTATATTATATTAAAAAAAATCCAAAACTAAATAACCTCCATGTTTTATTTTCTTCTTTGTGTGTCCATACTTTTATGTTTTCTATTCCAAGAAAGCAATATCTAGTGTGTTTATTGACAATCCTTTTCATTCTAATAACTATTTAATGTGTTTAATTTTCAAGGTTTCTTTGTGTTTTTCTGAATGAATATTTTGGGAATTAGTTAAAATATTTCTGAATAAGTTAAAATTATTGTCATGTTTGAAAACTAGTTTACGGTTTCCTATTAAATCACGAAACTTATGGGTACGGAATTTATAAATCATGATAAAATAGGTGGCATATAGTCCAGTAAAATGAACAAAGATAGAAGTTGGATGTATAATCGACTTCTCCCAAGTCGTCGAGGTATAACAAGGGAGTTTACATAAGGACTCAACGAGTTCATGCAGGCTACATGTGCGCAACCAAAATTCATCCGTAGTACAATGACAGGTGTTCTTTTTCTCGGGGCAAGCTTCTGAAATTCCAAAGCATAACACCTACCATGTTTACCTTCTAGATAAAGGTTTTATGCCAAATTATTTTACATGGATGTCCTATGAAGAAGAGTACCAAACCCATGAAGATGAACTGCCTCATGTAGTATTTGACTATTATAAAACCACAAATAGGTATTGAGAAATGGTATATGATATTGTGGGTCCTTCCTTCAATGATAATTGTAGCACGGGTCCATCTAATACCGAGGAGGAAAAATCGAATCCCAACGCACAACAATTCTACGATCTATTGCATGAGACAGACAAGCCACTATTTCAAGATTGTACGCAACATTCAAAGTTGTCAGTCGTGTCACGAGTGTTGCATTTGAAATCTGAGTAGAATTTGCCTAATTGTCATTTCAACAATTGGGCTAGTCCTATTAATGAAATTCTACCAAATGATGGGAACAAATTGCCAGATGATTTCCACAAGACTAAGAAGTTTGTGAATGATCTTGGGTTGCTAGTAGAGAATATTCATGTATATGTCAATGGATGTATACCATTTTGCAAAGATGATAAGGAATTAATGAACTACAAATTCTGCAATCATCCCCGATACAAGCCAGGAATTTTGGGAAAATCCAAACCCGTTCTGTATTAGAAGATGCATTACCTTCCTATTATTCTGAGGCTTTAGAGGCTTCATACATCAAAAGAAATAGCCAAGCATATGACATGGCAAAAAGACCATATGCAATAGGGCAATAAAATGAATCACCTATCGGATGGCGAAGCATGGAAAAATTTTGACATAAAGCATCTAGACTTGGCACATGAGCCACGTAATATAAGATTGGCATTATGTGTAGACATGTTTGCACCTTTTGGTATATCTGCCAAGTCATATTCTTGTTGTCCTATCATTATCACCCTTATAATTTGCCACCTTAGATGTATATGAAGACACCATACATGTTTATAGCAATGGTAATCCCAGGACTATGAGATACTTGGAAGATGATTAATGTGTATTTCCAACCATTTATTGAGGACCTTAAATCACTTTAGCATGTGGGTATCTAGAAGCATGATATTTCTAGGAAGCATAATTTTAATATACAGGTTGCACTTGTATGGACAATAGAAGACTTTTCTACATATAGGATACTATCTGGGTGGACAACTTCAGGGCAAATTGTGTGGCCAATTTGTATGGAAAAGAGTAAGGCAATTCAATTTTGGCATGGAAGGAAATCATGTTTCTTTGATGTTCATCGCTAATTTCTCCCATGAGATCATCCATATAGAAAAAACAAGACCAACTTTTTGAAAAATCGTGTTGAAAATTCTCCACCACCATTTAGGCTCACGGGTGAAGAAATTTGGCAATGAGTTCAGAATATTCCTAAGGTTTCTGATAATGGAGGTGAAGGCACTCCCGAATGCTATCTAAATAGTCACAATTGGACAAAACAAATTATATTTTAGGAACTACCTTATTGGTCTTCATTGCTTGTCTGACACAACTTAGATGTCATGCACATAGTTAAAAATTGTTTTGATAATATTTTCAACATATAATATATGTAAAGGGTAAAATAAAAGATACCCTGAATGCTCGGTATGACATCAGAGAACTATGCCGAAGAAAAGAATTGGCATTGGACCTCAGAGAGAGCATTAGATCAAAGGCGACTTATTGTCTTTGAAAATAAGAACAATGCATTTTGCATGAGTGGATGAAGGATCTAAAATTTCCTAATGGCTATGCATCGAATCTATCCAGATGTGTTGATATCTGGGAGCCTAAGTTGATAAACACCAAGAGTTATGATTGCTATGTTTTCCTGTTACGCTTGTTACCCGTTGCTTTTAGACAAATACTGCCATGGTCGATTTGGAATGCCTTAACTGACTTCAGCATGTTTTTTAATGAAATATGTTCTACTAAGTTAACTATGGGTAAGATGAGGGAGTTGGAGGAAAATATTTTTGTTATATTATGTAAGTTGGAGAGAATATTTCCACCTTATCCTTTAATTAATGGAGCATCATTAAGTTTATTTGCCATCTGAAGCTTTTGTGTGCGGTTTAGTTTAATATTTTTGGATGTTTCCTTTTGAAAGGTAATTCATGAACCACTGTGATAGGGCCTAAATTTACATATATTTTCCTAGTTATTAGAGGATATTTTGTGATACTTTTAATATAATAACTACTCATATTCCTTCCTATTTAATATTTCACTTATAGAAATTCTTTTCTGTGATTTTATGCGAAAAAGGTGAATTTGGAAGTAATTGGAGAAATTTCCAGTGAAGACCCGACACCTTGCCAAGGAGCTTGACCTAACATAGGGCCAAGTCTAGAGAAAGAACAGAACAAAGAAGGAAAAAGATGAAATAGAGAAAGCTGAAACCAAAATTGGAAAAAGAAAAGGAAACAACAAGTGTAATCTTGGGACGGATGCATTACATCCTTGGGAGGCTTCAAGAAAGGAAGCCGCAACTCAACAAGAAGATAAAAGGGAAGAAGAAGAAGAAATAAATGGACACTAAACAAAAGAAAACAAATAAATAAAAGAAAAGAAAAGAAAACATCCTTAGGAGGATGTAGTACATTCTTGGGAGGATGCAACAAAAAAAGATTAGTCATGGCTCACCAAATAACAAAAAGAGAATCGACTTCTGCAGCTCAGGAGGAGTGTTTGGCTTCAGTAACGAAGAAAGAGCTCAGCTTCGTGGCTCAGCATCAGAACCTCAGCTCGGCTTGACCAGCTAGCCATGGATCAGTAAAAGGAAAGAAGGGAAACAGTTTAGCGATAGCTTCATTGGCTCAGTAGAAGGTTTGTGGCTCGCCAGAAAAGACAAAAGGAAGAAAGGAAATTGAGGCTTGGCTCAAGCTCTGTGGAAACGGCTCGATGGCTTGGATTTTGGCTTAGTTTTGGCTCGTTAACTTCAAGACGATGGATTTGCAATTAATTTTAGATATTGTAAATATGCATGAGAATGATCCAATGAAGTTATTAGCCAATTAATTGCAAATATGCATGAGAATGATTGAGCTATGATTTTGGTGCTATTGATACTGTTTGCATAATTTGCTAGAATTTTTGATTTTGTAGGTACATTTTGAGCATGAATGTGATATTCTTCTTAGGGATCTTGGTAAGATTTTAGTTTGACAATATAATTGTTGTCATTGTGATTTGATATTATACTTTGGCAATTTAAGTTGGACATTGTTAATGGTATTTTGAGCATTGTTTTCAGAGCTACCTTCTTTTCATCTAAAGAATTTCACTGATAAAAAATGTGAGGACTGGTATGATGCTATGGCCTAGAATAGGATTATTGTTGTAAAAACAATCAAGCCTTCTCTTGATCGATCTTTAAACATAATTGAGATATTTGAAAGGATTGGTTGGGGTCTAATTTTAGGCTTGAAAGGTGACTTTTGTCCTGCCTTTGTAAAGGAATTTTATGAAAACATGAAAAGCAAAAGGAAAGGACATTTGAAACAAATTGAAACATCTGTGAAAGGTACCTACAAAATTTTGACTAGGGCTCAATTAGCTGCCATTTTAGGAGTTGATAATAGTGGCCCGTGGATAGAAATTGACTACAACAATAAGATGATCTCTTTTGACCCAACTTGGAATTTTAATGTTGTTTATTGACAGTTAGGTTTGGAACCAAAATCTTCTACACATGATTCTTCCTAGTTATAATCTTGCTCATCAATGAAGGGTTATTTTGTATATCTTGTGTTTCAATGTTTGTCATCGATAGAGTAGTTTGATTGAAGTTAGAATTATTGATATTTATATACTCTCTAAAAAATGCTTCATGCAGAACCTATTCCCCTTGCCCCTTCTATGCGAGAGGTGGCGGCTTATGGCCTTGCTACCAAAGATTTGTTCTTCCCATGGTGATTTCACAGGGTTTGAATGCTTTTGATATTTCTATGGAGAATGAACTTGTAGAACCTACTACTTCACATAATATAGTCACTAAACAAGTACAACATTTATATGGTTAAGGCCAAGGGAGGTTCCCCAAATTAGCATTCCTGATATTGTAATTGAGAAAGAAGAGGAGCCTTCCCGAGCCTTCCCAACCCTTCCCAACCACAAAGGCATTTTGGGTGACCATCAAGTGTCATTGATAACACTCTAGCCAACATTCATATATCTTTAGAATATTTGAGGGATGAAATGGCTATAATGAGGGTAGACACACCTAATATGAGAGTGGGGCATGATAAAAAATTCGATAGGATTGACCATAATCAGCAACGTCACGATGATATTTTGCACAATCTAAAGCTGAATCAAGATATTTAAGGGGATTATTGACAATGCTATTGGGAGAGACAAGGAGGACCTCGTGGTCTATTTGGAGGTTGTAGTGGTTCATTTGGTGGTTTTTTGGGAGGATAATTTGGAGGTTCATCTGGAGGCTCTATTTCAAGGGGTTCTTAAATGCTTTGACTTTCTCTTTTTCTTTTCTTCGATTTTTAGTGTTCTTTTATTTTGTTTCAATGCCACTTTATACTTTTACTTAGTGTGTTTGTTTTCTTTTTGTAGGTTTCTTCTACGTTGATACTATTACTTCTTTCGACTTTTTAAAGAAGAACTTCTTTTTTCTTGGAGCTAATCTACCTTGGGGAGTATTACTTTCTTTTCCCTCTTTACATTTTTGGTCCCTTAGTTATGCTTTATTGTGATATTTTAGACTGTTGAGAACAATGTCTAATTTAAGTGTGGGGGAGGGATTTAATGCTTTCTCACGTGCATCTTTTTGAAATTAAATGGAGACTTTGGGAAATTTTTTACGAAATTTGTTTATATGGAATGGTTTGATACAATTGTTTTTTCCTGTGATAAAGTTATGTTTTTCTTTTTTCTCTTTGGTTATGATTTTGTCATTCAAATTAGTTGGATTTGAGTGAGTAAAATTATGTATTAAGTAGAAAGATTTATCTATTTCATTGAAAGAGAATACTCATTCTATTTGAAAATAATGCTTATCTCACTTGGAGATAATGCTTAAGGAGGCCAATATGTTAGTGGAAAGGTAACATAAAAAAAAAAAAAAAAAACTCCATTCTCTTGAGGTTAATGCCCGAAAAGCAAAGAAAATGAATGATATGGATAGTGAAGAGGAATCCATTTTTTTTAGGCTATTAATTCCTTAAGTCATTAAAAAAATGAGTTTTGAAAAAAATGTTGAAAAAAAAACTGAGTGTTTCCTTATTTTGCTACATAAGGTTGTGCAAATTTGATTCTATAAGTTTGGAAGTAGTTAAATAACTTGACTTGTATGATTGTGTTATCCATGTCTTGGTTTAAAGGGTGAAATAATTTTCTTAGACTAAAGTATAAACTTGTTTAACTTAATTTTGAGAGTCTTGACATATTTTATTTAATGCATGAGTTTAAAAGTATTTTTAAAGGGTTGAATGAATGATAAATTTATATCTAATGCTAGAAGAGAAATTATGACTTTGTTATAGATGGATTTGAGAAGAGCTAATTTATTTTGTGTCCTTTACTTTAAGTATTTTGCTTAGAGATAAGCAAAGATTCAAGTGTGGCAGAATATGCTAGGGCCAAAATTTACATATATTTTGCTAGTTATTTTAGGATATTTTGTGATACTTTTAATATAATAACTAGCTATATTCCTTCCTATTTGATATTTCACTTATAGAAATACTTCTTTGTGATTTTACATGAAAATAGGTGAATTTGGAAGCAATTGGAAAAATTTCCAGTAAAGACCTGACACCATGCCAAGAAGCTTGACTTAGCACCGAGCCAAGTCTGGAGAAAGAATAGAACAAAGCAGAAAAAAACATAAAACATAGAAAGCTGAAATTGAAATTAGACAAAGAAAAAGAAGCAACAACTGCAATCTTGGGACGAATGCATTACTTCATTGGGAGGTTTCAAGAAAAGAAGTTGCGGCTCGGCTAGCTGCGGCTCAACAAGAAAACAAAAGGAAAAAAAAAGAAATAAACGGATACTGAACAAAAGAAAACAAACAAAGAAAATAAAAGAAAAGAAAAAAACATCCTTGAAGGATGTAGTAAATCTTTGGGAGGATCCAAAAAAAAAATAATAATAATAAAAAAAAAAAGCTACGACTTGGCTAAGCCGCGGCTCACTAAAGAACAAAAAGAGAATTGGCTTTCGTGGCTCAGGAGGAGCCTTCAGCTTCTGTAAAAAAGAAAGAGCTCGGCTTCACGACTCAACAATAGAACCTCAGCTTAACTCGGCTCGGGCAGCTAGTTGCGGCTCAGCAAAAAGAAAGAAGGGAAACAGTTCAGCGGTAGCTTTATCATCTCAACAGAAGGTTTGTGACTCAGCATAAAAGACAAAAGGAAGAATGGAAATTGGGTCTTGGCTCAGGCTTGGTAGAGAAAAAGATGGAAATGCCTTGATGGCTCGGACGTTGGCTTAGTTTTGGCTCGTTGACTTCAAGACGGTGGTTTTGCAATTAATTTTAGAAATTTCTTAGGAAATTACATCTTTTCTATTTAGAACTATTAGGAAGTCTTCTATGCCTATAAATAAGGCCATTCATGCAGGAAATTGGTGTGTGCACAACATGGAGGCTTAGAAAAATTTTTAGAGTGCACCTATATAATATTTTCTCTAGAGAAATAAATCACTCAAGAAGTATTGATTTTGGAGGAGTTTTCAATGAAAATTGGAGGGCTTGTCTTTGAGTACTTATCTCTTTCATTTTTTTTTTCCTTGAACAATAATGGGTTTAACTCTTTAATTGTATTTGGATATTATTCTTGGATTTATGATTTTGAATTAATTTTGTTCTTTGATCAATTGATTATTTTTCTTGGTATTTGATTACTTGATTTTATTTGTTAGATTGATGGAATTAAATTTATATCTAATAGACTTGGGAAGCGAAGTTAGATTAAATTTAATTTAGTAAATTCTATATATTTTTTATCTTAACTGGATTGGAAAAGAAGGTTGAGAAGTGAATCTAAGTAATCAATAATTAGTTAATTTCGCCTAGAGTATAGGGTTATTGACTAATTTCATGTTCATTATCACCTAAAACATAGGGATAATTGTTGAAGGATGAGTTTAATGCATTTTGTTGGTTATATTGGTTTGATTGGAAAACTTACTAATTTAATCAATAAATAGTGATTCCATAGATTGAGAAAGACATGGTTTCTATTTTTATTCCTTCATGAAGCTAAGACAATGGTTGATTGTGATAAGTGTTAAATGATTTATGTCATGTTTCTTAGAATAAATATTTAATTATATATTATTTTTCTCCATGAGTTGTATATTTCATTTTTTTTTATTTTTATTTTGATTTCACTATCAATTTAGTTGATAGGTTAAACAATGTATGAAAGGTAACTTATGGTAGTTATTCCTCAAGGATCGATACTCATTAATTCTCTGCACTATGCTTGTGATAATATACTTGCTCGTATGTGTAATTTGGAATTAATGTTTTAATTAAAACTTGGCTAGGAATGGATTTAAATTTGAATGATTTTTATGCACCCAAAATTTACTCATCACACTGCAATGTCTAAGTTGTGATTCATTTTCCAATTCTCTCTTTCTCTCTCTCTACTATAGTCAGTGCTTAAATTGTTTTTACCATATGTAGATATCTCTATCATTTGAAAAAGAAGATTAGAAATAAGGCGACAATTGAAGCATCTATAGTCAATGCTTACTTGGTTGAAGAAGTTTCTAACTTTACAACACACTATTTTTGAGCCGCATGTGGTAACAAGAAGTAGGTGTCCAAGACGACATGACGATGGCAGTGACATCAACCATTTTGCAAACAGTTTATCAATTTTTAGTTTACTAGGGCAGTCATCAGGTAGATCTTCTGTGTTTGGCTTACTGATGAGGAATACAGAGATGCCCATTTTTATGTGTTGCTAAACTGTTCAGAGGTGGAACCATTTATCGGGTTTATTATCTATGATTTTAAAGACCAATTCTCTCATTTAACAGAGAATAACTCTTATATTTAATAATAATAATAATAGACACTAAGTTGTTTTTATACTATTAATTTAGTTCGTTTATTGGTCAATTGCGCGCCAATCATCAACAAATCGGAGATCGTGACATTGACAAGGAGGTCGAGATCCACATTGCCAGCTAGTTTCGTAGCCATATATGTAATGTCATCTTTGTGCAAATTACCATGTTTCTACTCTTTATAATACTAATATTACATTATTTGATTAGATTTTGTCGATAGAGAATGATATTGACAATCAACTCTTAAAGGACCTCTCATGAGGCCTTTTACTAGTAGTTGAACCATACTCCAGGTACGATACTAATGGTTATTGTTTTCACACTATGAGCCATGGAGAAGGAAGATCAATAATGAATTATGGAGTGTGCGTTCAAGGTACGACTTATGCTTAATCAACAACTGAAGGAGATTATTATGGATTGATACAAGAAATACTCCGTGTGCAATATCTTAGCTTACTAGAGAAGTACACTATATTGTTTAAGTGTGAATGGTTTGATCCACAATCTCATGATACTATGAAAGTTCATCCAAGATACAGATTACTGGAAATAAATCTTAGAAAAAAGTGGCCAAATACGAACCTTTTGTGTTTAGCCATCAAGAAATTCAAGTATACTATGCTCCATATTCGAGTATAAGATGTGATATGCGTGACTAGTGGGCTATTTTTCATGTTAAAGGAATTGAGACTTTTGATGTGCAATAAGTTCAACGTACTTATCAAAATGAACATTTCATTAGCTTACCATTGCAAATTCAAGATGATCATCTTGATCCTCTATGTGATTGGGATGCTAAAGGAGAAGAGGATGCTATTGGGGGGGGGGGAGGGGAGGTGATGGTAATGATGGTAATACCAATGATGAGATTAAATATGAGTCTAAAAATAAGGGAGCTAATGTCGATGAATTAATTGAAATTGAGGACGAGTAAAATATTCTTTGTACATATTCATATCTTTTACTATTCTTACATATTTTATTATTATATTTGAATGATCAAACTAACAAATCATTTTCTTAACAGATATGCCTTGAAATAGTTCACATCTTAATATGCAGCACCTCGCCCTATCCACCTCCTATGTTCCACTGTCACAAACTCCACAGAATCCTTCATCAAATAGCTCCCCACCCTATTTTGTTTGTTAATCTATTCTACTTCGTATCTTGTGGACTAGGTGTTTGTTGATTGTAATTACAGGTTTTTGGTAAGTTTTTTTATATGAATACTACAAACAGGTTTAAAATGTCAAATAGGAAACAACCACAGAAAATTTGTGGCTAGTTTTTGCTAAAATTGGCAACATAAACAGCCACAATATTTTATTGTAGATTACAAAATTCAGCAATGGAATATTTTGTGGCTAATTCAATCACCCACAAAACTAGAGCTTCAGCCACGAAATATTCCGTGGCTAATCACCAATGACTTATATTTCTATGGCAAATTCATTTTCCAATTAAGCAAATTTCATTATCTGAAATTAAATCAACCATGAAATCCTAACTTTAGCTATGATAATTTTTGTGGCCGATCACCCACGACAACTATTTCCATGGCTGATCACCTTTTTAAATTAAATAAATTTTAATTATTATTTATCAAAACTACCATGGAATTTTATTTGCAACCACGAACATTTTCATGGCTAATCACCGACGAATAGGAATTTCATGGCTGATTCCTTATTTCCAATTAAACAACATTTAATTATTTTAAATTAAAATAGCCACTGCATTCAATTGTTAACCAAGAAATATTATGTGGCTGATAACCCACGGTATTCAATCGACCACATTGATTTCAGTCACGAAAAAGTTTCCATGGTTGAGATCAATCAGCCACAAAATTTGTCGTGGGTGATAGGTTAGTTTCTAGTAGTGGTTGAGGAATCTAAAGAGGCACAGCTAGATGTTCCTATACAAAAAAACCAGGTTGTAGTGGGAGGATATCTAGGGTTCCAAAAATATAGAATAGAAAAGCCTTTGAGGTAGTCTCCAGCCATTAGGAACAATATCTCGCTAGATACGATAATGCCATTACTGATGTTGATGCGGACAAATGGCAAGTAGCAATGGATATTGAGATTGAGTTTATGTGTCTCAATCAAGTCTGAGATCTTGTTATTACACCAGAAGAGATTAAACTCATAGGGTATAAGTGGGTATACAAGAGAAAAAAAGGTGCAGATGAAAAGGTGGAAACTTATAAAGTAAGGTTAGTTACAAAAGGATATACTCAGAAAAAAGGGATTGATAATGAGGAGACCTTTTCATCTATTGCCATGCTTAACTCCATTCACATTCTCTTGGCCATCGCATGCTATTATGACTATGAGATATAATAAATAGATGTCAAGATAGCCTTTCTCAAGGGCTATCATAGTGAAGACATCTATGTAACCTAGCCTGAAGGCTTTACTAAGAAAGGCCAAGAACATATTATCTACAAGCTTAAGAAGTCCATTTATGGACATAAGCAAGCATCACGTGTGTTGGAATGCATACTCTCTAAGACTATATTTCTGATGTAATTTTAATTAAATTAATAAAAATTTTATTCTCACAAATTATTTATGTTATCTCATTTTAATTTGTGCACAATTTCACTAGAAAAAGCCCATTATGTATAAGTAAGTGATCCATATGAATGGAGGTCTTTCATAGTAAGGTATGGATCACGGGTTACATAACACATAAATTGTTGTTCTTAACAGGACAATGAGAATGGAAATCTCATCATGATAAGGTAATTATGTTTTGAATTCTAGGTAGGGAGTAGCTTACTTTTAGCCAGTGAGTAGTCATCTCACTTCATAACATAAGCGTATTTCGAATATGTAGAATTGGACCTTGTAGTAATGGTTTCTAAAAGTACTATATGGTAGAAACCTAGACTACTACTGCTACAGCGTGGATTTATACCCTATGGCTTGAGTATGGTTGGTGGCCTGGTGAAGGTGGAAGTGTATACTTTGATATACTATAGTTGATGTTCTATCATGGGACTAATATATAACTTGTTAGTTAAGACTAACTTGTACAAGATAATTTCTATGCTATTTCACCCCTCATAACTATTCAAGTAATCTAATAATCCAGGGCCATAGGAAATATGACTTGGATGTTTGCGTTAGGATAGCTCTTTTGGAAAACGGAAACATTCTAGAAAGTCGTGGATTATTAGACTAGAGTTTTAAGGATGGTAGATGTCATTTAGAAAGGTGTTAGAACATTTTTTCTCTCTGAATGTACGGTGTTGCATAAAGGAATATATTAGTCATAACGCTTGTAGATTGGAGGCATTGCAAACGCAACATTGTTTTTGAGGTTAATATTATTTTATGGTGATAATAGGAAATATTTAAAATATAAAATACAACTATTTGTATAGCATAGGTATTTTGTTCTTTTTAATAGCCAATGTGATGTATCTTTTGGTCCTCGAAATAGCCTATAAGTCCTAATGGTTTTGGACTAATGAAATGGTCTTGGTTAGAATGCGTTTTACTTTATTTAAGTCACCTAGTTTTTTTATTGGGCTAGAATAAAATAAAAGGCCAAAAGAGAATTTATTTAATTGTTTATTTTAGTTGGTTAATTAATTATTCAGAGTTTGAGCCCAGATTGAATAATTTAAAATTAGCCATGTCTAAATTAGGAAAAATGCTTAATAGTCTTTATGGTTTTTTGGGCTAATTAATTTTTTATGGGTTTATATTTAATCCTAAATTAATTAATGAATTGAGTTATTTGGCCTGAATAGCTTGGACCAAGCCAGACCCAAGCCCAGTTTTGCAAAGGCTGAATAGACGCAGAAGTTGATGAGTTTAAACTCCCTAGAGATAAGCGTAACATGGTTACCTCTATGGGGGTGGAGTTATTCTTATTAGTAGTTCAGAGTTTGTATAGTGGTTGGTTAGAATATTTTTTTTTTCTCACTCTGGTAATCATCTTCATTGATAGAGAAGTCCAAAGCCATTTTTCTTGATACTACTTTGTAGTAGTTGGTAAAGAAAAACAAAGATCAATTTCCTATTAATCTATTTCTTTTTCATCAGCTTGTTAGGTAGAGGCATATTTTGAAAGGCTAAAAGTCAACATTCATGTAGAAGAAGAGTCGACATCTTGCAGGATTGAATCCAGAGACCGTTGGGAATGAACAGATGTTTGTTGAGCCTGTGATTAATTTTGCTACTATGTTTTCATGGTTTCTTTGTATTTGTTTTCCATGTTTACCTATCAATTGGTATCAGAACATCTTAGTTTTATGGTAAACATAGAAAGTGTGCTAGTCTAATTAACACGAATCAATATTGTTTGATTTTTTCTGCTCAATGCCTACAATCCTTTGTGTTATGGTATGGAATAGAGGATTCTATAAGTCTCATGGTTGAGATATAGGCTTTAGTAATGATTAATAGTCGATGAATCTTGTAAGCCCAGTGTTTAAAGGATATAGGTGCTTGTTTGGGTTTTAATTTGATTTAATTTTGATTGAAATCTCTAAACAAAGATCTCCTGTAAATGTTGTTAGGAGAAACCAGAAGAATTTAGACAAAGGAGGAAGAAGATTGGAGCAAAAATAGAGAAGACTGCAGAAAGATGGGCCAGGCTTATCTAAGATGGCTGCAGCATGAGGCCAAAAATGGCCAAAGCCGCAGCTTGCCTCAAGCCACCCACAAGCGAGCCATAGCTTGTTGCACAAAATGTACCTAAGTCGTGGCGGGCTACAACCAAGCTGGCCATAGCTTGGTCTTGTGACTGACACGTGGTTCGATTCGGTTTTAGGCAGTGGTTTGGGCATGGATAGGTTGAACGGTTCAAGAGCTTCTGATTCAATGCAATGGGTATATGAATGTTGGGATTTCATCATGCTTATTAAATAAGAACGTAGGGAAAATAATTATGAAATCTATACACAAGGATCACGTGTTTGCTATTAAAACGGGAATAAAGGAAGGAAATGGAAATTACCTTCTGTAGCAGAAAAAATTTTTTTTTGCGCCAACCAAGGAACCGATTCCTCTGTTTTAATCGTCCAACTAACACCACTGAAATCCAAGAGTAGGATTATGTTTAGCAGTAATCCCCACAAGGTTAAACTTCTCATAAAGCCCGCTCAAAACTATGCTAGTAGAAGAGGAGTGGTTAGGTTTAATTTGAGAAGAATAAGGAAGAAGAAGAAGGTTCGAATCCTCTCCTTTTGATCATCCAAAAATCCTTCCAGCAAAAGAAACGAATTTCCTTATTTATAATTTTAGGATTTATGTTAATTGTAATTAAGTCCTCTAACATCTAATATCTACAATTAGGTCCTTAAAGTTTATATAATTGCAACCAAGTCCCATAAACACTTATAGTTCACCTATAAATATATTTTCTCTCAATTAACCCTATAATATTATCAAATAATATATATTGAGCATTCAAACCTTTATTATGTGCGACCGATTAGGTTTCCTGGTTTTGTTGGTAGCATAATATGAATTAATTCTAATATATTTAGATTTAATAACCATAAATAAAATATATGATTAATTTATTAATTCTATAATTAATAAATTCATATTTAGCATATCAAGAGTGACATTTAGTAATGACTCTTGATCACCCAAAAGTCTAGAAAGTCAAGTGGCTTGAAGTGAACATTTCAATAGCAAATAACCAGTGCAATAACCTCATTTCACCATACTATATCTCATTCGGTCTAGAGCTTGGAATTAGGGCCAACTCTATCCAAAATATTATTAATTCTGGACCGAATATTATAGTACTTGTTCAAGAAATCCATTACTTGATATGTGTATCAAATTTAGACGTATTTCCAACACATAGTCACCTTGGCCAAGGACTTCAAGAGTAATGATTTCTACAAGTGGTCCTGAGATATACTCTCATACTATTAGGAGTAGTAAATTCTTTATTGACCCACTCAACTATTTTCATTTACTTTACATTGTACCTAATATCTATCCCATGGGTAGTCCTTGTAAGACTCTAAAGATTAGAATCAAAGTACAACACTCGATAAACAAAATACATTAGAGATATCAAGTATAAAGATACTTGCATAATTGCTATAATGAGATTCTTTCACTGACAGTCAATAGCTTATCCAAGTGATTATCTTATAGCTAGGTCATCCAATGAACTTGTTCATATAACAAGCATCCACATATTAATCCTGAATATCACAATGCTCACGATTATAAGAACCACAGCTTGATCCAATCAAGGGATATGACATGTGCTAGTCTTGACATATTAATAATGTCCCATCTCATTAGTACTATGAGTAGGGATTATTCAAGCACAAACACTACATAATGTAGTAGGAATCTCACATTATAATTTCTGTCATGATTTCCTTAACACTGTGTTGTACTTGAGACTTTATCAAATAGTTTATACACATATTAAGATATAACAATCAAATTGAAAGATAAAGAATGCCTATTATTAATTATTATGCAATATACATGGTACAATTGATTGCCTCTAGGGAACAATAGTAACAATCTCTCATTTGCGCTAGTGCTAATCATTCATTTATCGAATACCAAATGACTTAGCATGTTTATCATGTTTCTTCTAGGAATGTGCTTTAATGAGTGGATCATCTATGTTCTAATCCATGGGAATTCTCTCTATCTTTACATCCCACCTATCTATGATCTCTCTAATCAGATGAAAGCATCTAAGTACATGGTTGGATGATTGATGAGGTCGTGGTTCCTTTACTTGCGCAATAGCTTTATAGTTGTTATAATGCAAAAGTATCGACTCTATAATGCTAGGCACCATTTCAAGTTCCGTGATGAACTTCTTGATCCATACTGCTTCTCTAGTTACTTCGGAAACAGCTATGTACTTTACTTCAATTGTCGAATGGCAGTAGTCTCTTGTTTGGAACTTTTCCAAGTTACTGCCCCACCACCTAATGTGAACACGTAGCCAGATTGTGATTTGTAGTCATCCTTAGCTGGCATCAATATACCCTCTTTCTTGCAAATCACCATCTGTATATATCAAGAATATATCCTTAGTCCTTCATAAGTACTTGAGGATATTCTTTACAGCCACCCAATAACTCTCTCCATGGTTAAATTGGTATTTGCTCATTAAGCTAAGAGCATATGATATATCGGGCCTAGTACATATCATAGCATACATGATAGACCCAATTGTCGAAGTATATGGAATTCTACTCATATGATCCCTTTCAACATGTGTCTTTGGAGACATCAAATTTGAAAGGCTTACTCCATGCATCATAGGTAAGAATCCTCTTTTGGATTGATCAATGCTGAACCTCTTCAGCACTTTATCTATGTATGTAGACTACAAAAGACCTAGCAACCTCCTTGATTTATCTTTATAGGTTACTTCTCCAAGGTCTTTCATAGAGAACATCTTGGATAACTAAATCTTTATAGATTGAAGAACAGAACTATCATTTCTTATTAGCAATATGTCATCTACATAAAGCAATAAGAAAACAACTGTACTCCCACTAATCTTCTTATACACACAAGGTTCATCCATGTTTTGAATGAAACTAAATTCTTTAATTGTCTCATCAAAATAGATGTTCCAACTCTTAGATGCTTGCTTAAGTCCATAGATGGACCTTTGCAACTTACATACTTTTGTGCCATCTTTGGATGTGAAACTTTCAGGTTGAGTTATATACACTTCCTTGATCAGGTTCCCATTAAGGAAAGCTGTTTTCATATCCATTTGCTAAATCTCATAATTGTAATGAGTGGCAAGTGTTAGGAGTATTCTTATGGATTTTAGTATAGCGACTGGTGAAAAAATTTCATCATAGTCAATACCTTGCAGTTGTCGATAACCTTTTGCAACCAGACGTGCCTTATACGTAACCACATTACCATTCATGTCAGTTTTCTTCTTGAAAACCCATTTGCACCCTATGGGCTTGATTCCTTCGAGTAGATCAACCAAAGTCCATTCTTGGTTGTCATACATAGAATCCATTTCTGACTTCATGGCTTTAAGCCATTTGTCAAATTTTAAACTATTCAGAAAGTCCTTGTAAGTAGTAGACTCATCTTCTTCTAAGAGCAATACGTCATTGTGGTCTCTTATAAGAAATCCATATCTCTTAGGCGCTACTCGTATCCTACTCGACCTACGAGGTTCTTGTGTGTTAGAATGTTCGTCAATAGGTGTGGATTCAGACAGTTGATCAATATTTGTTTGTTCTTCTTGAACTTCACTAAGTTCAAGCTTACTCCCACTATTTCTTTTAAACATGTGCTCCTTCTCTAAGAAGACAACATGTTTCGAAACAAAAACTTTATTTTCAGAAGGAAGATAGAAGTAATATCCAAAGGATTCTTTCGGATATCCAACAAACAAATATTTGTCAGACCTACTTTTAAGTTTGTTAGATATTGCCCTTTTCACAAAAGTAGGGCAACCCAAAATCCTTAAATGAGATAATTTTGGTCTCTTCCCAAAGAATAGCTCATAAGGAGTGGTATAAACTATTTTTGACAGAACTCTATTTAATATATAAACAGCAATCTCCAGTGTATATCCCCAAAATGATTTTGGTAGCTTTGCAGACCATCATGGTTTGTACCATGTCTAGAAGGGTTCGATTCCTTCTCTTAGATACACCATTATGTTGAGGTATTGAGATAATATCCCATTATCTCTAAGATAGCTTTGAAACTCTTAACTTAAGTATTCACCTCCTCAATTGGACCTAAGAGCTTTAATACTCTTGCCAAGTTATTTCTCTACTTCATTCTTGAAGTCTTTGAACTTGTCAAATGCTTCAGACTTGTATTTTATTAAATAGAAATACCCATATCGTGAATAGTCATCGATAAATGTTATAAAGTAGTGATAACCTCTTTTTGCTTGTATAGACATTGGGCCATATACATCTGTAGGTATTAGTTTTAAAAACTCTTTAGCCCTTTCTCCTATTCCAGAAAATAGAGTTTTAGCCATTTTACTAAGTAAAAAACATTTGCATGTGTTATATGATTCATAATCAAATGACCCTAAGTTACCCAGCTTGTATAACTTAGACATGCATTTTTCATTTACATGGCCTAAACGACAATCCCATAAATAAGATGAGATTAAGTTATCTTTTCTTTGTTTCTTTACATTTATATTGAGAATTGGATTATCCATATCTAGAACATATAAACCATTAACCAAAGTTGTAGAACCATAATGGATATCATTTAATGAAAATGAACAATATTTATTTTTAAAATTTAAATGAAATCTAAATAAGTCTAAACAAGAAATTGAGATAATGTTTTTCAATAAAACTAGTACAAAATAGTAGTTTTAAAGTTTTAAAATTAATCCAGAAGGTAGATTAAGATGATAAGTTCCCACAGCTAATGCAGTAACCTTTGGTCAATTTGTAGCTTGTAGGTCCACATCGCTCATTTCTTACCTTCTACTGCCTTTTAGTCCCTTCAAATTATTACATATATGAGATCCACAACTGGTAACTAATACCCATATCTCATTACTAAAGGCAGTATTAATCTCAATCATAAACATACCAGGAGTAGAAGTAGAAGTGTTTGCAAGCTTTTCCTTCTCATTCTTTTACTTCATGGTCTCCAAGTAGGCTTTGTAGTTGTACCTCCAATGGCCCATCTTGCCACAATGATGACATGGGCCTTTAGTGGCTGCTTCCCTCTTCACCACGCCTCTATTGGGCTTGGTAGGTTTTTTCTTCTTTTTCTTCTTTGGAACTTTCTTCTTAGAAGATGAAGAACCTACTAGCAAGATCGCCTTATCATCTTTCTTTATGGATGATTCAGCAGTCTTAAGCAAATTGATAAGCTCAAGTATGGAGGTCTCAATAGCATTCATGTTGTAGTTATACATAAATTGTGAAAAGCTACTTGGTAATGATTGTAGAATTAAGTCAACACTTAAATCGTAATCCATTACGAAACTAAGAGACCCAAGCTTTCCAATATAGCCTAACATCTATAGCCCATGAGTGGCCACTAAAGCACCCTCAACCATCGTAGAGCGGAACAGTTGCTTAGAGATCTCATATCTCTCAATTCTAGATTATTTATCAAATAAATCTTTAAGATGGATGATAATGGTTTGAGCATTTATATGGTTATGCTGTTTTTGTAACTTAGGAGTCATTGACACTAGCAAAATACATGATATAGTGTCACTGTCCTCCCTTGTGCTTTTTGTAGACAGCATGCTCATTAGTGGAAGCATCTTGGGCTAGAGGGTGTGGGATAGGAACATCTAGCACATAGATCAACATTTTTTACTTGAGAACGATTCTCAATTTTCTATACCAATCCAAAGAGTTTGATTAGATGAGCTTATTTGTTTCCAAGATGCTACGTAGGTTTAGGTTTGTCGACAGGATGCAAGTGACCTAGATACAAAGATAGAGTAATTAGAATATGCATATGCTCATGATATGCAAATAATTAGGTCTTTAATTAAATGCATTTTTATTCCACTATTTTACTAAAATCAATAGCCCCCGCTATTGACTCGAGAAAGCCCTTTGGAATTTTTCCTAGTGGACCAATATCCAAATTTATTACGAATGACCTTGGGTTAGCCCAACAAGCCACTCTTAAGTTCGGTAGTAGGTTTCAATACCAATTACATCAAATGTAACTACTGTATCATTGGGTGATTAACATCTTTTAATTACTAAAGTATTTAATACTATCCCAACCTTGCCTCTAATATTCTTTATGCTTCAGTTAGTCCAACTGGGATAAAGAAATTAGTTAAACCCAACCCATTAATCAGGAATTAAATTCCATAACTTGAACATACTCAATGTCAAATAAACTTGGGTATGCCTAACAACCTGGTCTCAAAAAATAGCTCTCATTCTTACTATTTTAATGGAAGGCATTAAATTTAATATTATTTGAGGGATTTATTCCTTTTAGTTGACTTATCATTTGACATGCATACAATTTATCAATAAGCAGCATAAATTGATAAACATGGTAATAAACAATTACGTGGCATAGTTATGGAATCTCTAAATTAATTTTTTTGAGCCATCAAGGAAATTTATATGGTCAACCCTATGTGTTCATGCATGATTTAAGTAGAATGTGTTACCATCTCGCTTCGTTTTGATTGCTGTCTTCAAAATCTTGTAAATAAAATTCTACCTCAATCTAACCTACATAAACTAGTTACATAGTTTCCTAAAGGAAGAAACCTCAAGTTACATTCGAGGGGAGTTAGATGAGAAGAGAATTACATAAGAATTTGAGATAAGGCAGTATGCGCAGGCCCTATTTAATTAAAACAAAGTGATAAAGATGCATGAACATAGAAGTTTGGTCTTAGTCTATAACCAACCACCATGCTAATAAAACCTGCTTAAAATACAGCATAAAACAACCACTACATAATCTCCAAAATCAGTATTTTGGAGAAATCTAGGTCTAAAATTGAATTTTGGAAAATTTTGGGTCGAAAACAAATTTTTAGCAAATTGTGGGTCTTACATGTAATTTTAAAAATATTTTTATCCAAAATCATGGGTTTTAAATAAATTCTAATCATTATTAGAACCTATTTTCAAAATTAGAAAAGATAATTTTTTTTTTATTTTATAAAACATTGCAAGAAAAGAGTGCATCTGGTGCCAGGTGGGTAGAAGGTACCCGGTGCCAGGTTTGCTTTGGAGTACACATAGGGGAAGAATAGAGTGTACTTGGTGCCAAGTGGGTTGAACATACCTGGCATCAGGTATGCCCTGGAGGCAAAAAAATTCCACTATTCATATTCTTCCCCGAATTTTTCTGCTAATTTTTCATGAACAGCAGATAGATTTTCAGACCGTTCAAAATAATTTTGATGTCAACAATTGTTAATCAATATTAATAACCTATTGTAATCTACATCATAATTTAAACAACAATCTAAAATTTTGAATTAAAAGCTTGATTGCAGGAAATTCTAATGCCAAAACAAACCCACACGTAAACAACTTCCCAACCATTTTCCAATGACCCAGAGACTCTTCAAACCCGAAAGCCCAGACACACCATACAAAGTAGTAGGCATACAATCACCATGATCATACAGTTACATGCTCAGAAACGACTTCAAAATGATTAAAGACCCATTAAAACACAAACACGAAAGCTATAACACTACTGTTGGGATTTTATCATGCATATCAAATATTAACGTAGTGGAAATAACTATGATATCCACGCCCAAGGATCACATGTTTGCAATTAAAACGAGAATAGAGGGAGGAAACAGAGATTATCTTTTCTAGCAGAAAATTAAAAAAAAAATTCTTGCGCCAACCAAGGAACCAATTCTTTTGTTTTGATCATCCCACCAGTGCCATTACAATCCAAGAGTAGGATTGCGTCTTACAGTAATCGACACAAGGTTGAATTGCTCACAAAGTCTACTCAAAACTATGCTAGTAGAAGAGGAGCGGTTAGGTTTAATTGTAGAAGAATAAGGAAGAAGAAGAAGGTCTAAAATCCTCTCCTTTTGATGGTCCAAAAATCCCTCCAGTAAAAGGAATGAATTTCCTTATTTATAGTTTTAGGATTTATGTTAATTGCAATTAAGTGCTCCAAGATCTAATGTCTACAATTCGACCTTTGAAGTTTATATAATTGAAACCAAGCTCCATGAATTATAGCAAACTTATAATTTACCTATACATATATTTTCTTCTCTCAATTAACCCTATAATATTATCAAATAATATATATTGAGCATTCAAACCTTTATTGTGTGTGACACATTAGGTTTCCTGGCGTTGTTGGTAGTATAATATGAATTAATTCCAACATATTTAGAATAAATAACCCTAAATAAAATATAAGATTAATTTACTAATTCCCTAATTAATAAATTCATATTTAGCAAATCAAGAGTGACATCTAACAATGGCTCTTGATCACCCAAAAGTCCAGAAAGTCAAATAGCTTGACGTGAACCTTTCAATAGCAAATAACCAGTGCAATAAACCCCTTTCACCGTAGTATATCACATTCGGCCTAGAGCATGGAATTATGGCCAACTCCATCTAGAATATTATTAATTCTTGCTCGAATATTTTAGTACTTGTTCAAGAAATCTATTACTCCATATGTGTATCAAATTTGGAACTATTTCCAATACATAGTCGGCTTGGCCAAGGACATCATGAGTAATGATTTCTACAATTGGCATTGAGATATACTCTCCTATTATTAGGAGTGGTGAATCTTTTATTGACCATCTCATCTATTTTTGTTTACTTTACATTATACCCAATATCCATCCCATAGGCGGTCTTTGTAAGACCCTAAAGATTAGAATCAAAGTACAACTCTCGATAAACAAAATACCTTGGAGATGTCAAGTCTAAGGATATTTGCACACTTACTATAATGAGATTCTATCACTGAAATTTAATAGCTTATCCAAGTGATTATCTCTTAGCTAGGTCATCCAATGAACTTGTTCATATAACAAGCATCCACATATTAATTCTGAATATCATAATGCTCACGATTATGAGAACCACAACTTGATCCAATCAAGGAAAATAACATGTGCTAGTCTTGACATATTAATAATGTCCCATCTCATTAATACTATGAGTAGGGATTATTCAAGCATAAACACTACATAGTATAGCAGGAATCTCACATCATGATCTCTATCATGATTTCTTTAGCACTGTGTTGTACTCGAGACTTTATCAAACAGTTTATACACATATTAAGATATAACAGTCAAGTTGAAAGATATAGAATGCCTCTTATTAATTATTATGCAATATACATGGTAGAAGTGATTGCCTCTTAGGCACAACACTAACAGTGGAGACCATAGGAGAACTTTTGATTTTTTCTTGGTAATTTCATGCAATTTTCTTGTTCGTTTGGGGTCCCTAACCAGACAAAGTTATAATTTTTGTATAGCTAATATTCTTAGAATATTTTGCATGAAAAAAATTGTAATGGATTTACGATTAAATAAGATAATTAATTAATTAATTAATTAATGTACTTAATTTTATTATTTGGACACCTAAGTTAAAAGAATAGAAAGCATGAAAATGTTTATAGTTTTTTGGCATGCTATTTTCTTTGGTAAATCTATGTGCACATTTTCTCAAGACCAATGTCTTCGGAATTTTTTCCAAAGAAAAACATTTTCTTTAGTTAAATTGGTTATTTTTATCTTGAAGTAAAAATTAATCTTTTGTTATTTTCTTGAAGGATTTTATCCTTGACATAGAAAATGTTTTGGATTTAGATATTTTTGTAAAGCTACAAGTATAAAGCATTTTAATTTATATATACAAGAAAAATATTTTTGTCAAATAAAACATGAGACTAAAGTCTCTAAGAGGTTTTAAAAGGAAATTGTTGAAATTTAAGTTCTTAACAAGGTAAAACTAATCCATAGAAAATGTCTTAAAGGATTTTATCTCGTCATAGAGATTTATGGATCTAGATATTTTACAAGAGTTAAGGCATACTTAGTGGGATATTTTTAAAAGGAGATTTCTGGAAAAAAAAAAAACCTTGTTTTAAAATGACTATGTGGGAGAGGAGTTCTAATGGCCCCACGTCTTCCATCACTGTTTTCATTAGAGATCGTAATTCCCTTTGTATCACCCTGCGAGTGAACCTGTATAGGATGGGAATTCCACAAGGATTTAGATCTAATGGATGGACATAATTGATGCCTGAGACACGTATTATGACTGGCCAGCCCATACTGGTGGTCATAATGCAAGGATTGTTAATAGGAAATGAGAAGAAATAACTATCCCCTCGATATAGTTATCTTCTAGATCATTACTTAGAAGGGTAGTCGATTAGTGGTGGTCTACACACGTAGGTTAGGAAACTATTAATCTTCCCAAGAAGCTATGTTAGTTCTCCTAAGAGCCAAACTGATCATAATAAAGATAGTGACAGGGTTAACTATTATCAGTTTCAATATGAGGATAAAATGCACAAATTTTTTTTTTTTCACAAGACTGAGAATTTTATTTTATTTTGGATTTTCAGAAATGGTAGGTGTAGGTTTTTCAGTCCTTCGGTCATTATTCTCCGAGAAAATAAACTAACGGGTCTATACAATGTAGACGGGAAAAGGAACTTGGAAATAATATTTATTACTAAGGAGTACAAGTATGTCCTTTATAAAACCTGCCCCATTATAAGGGATAGTTCCTCTTAAAAGGAGCTTGAGGCTAAAAAGGTATGGAAGAAGGTTGACGAGAGGTCTCGTTGCTACTTTTTAGCCTCCATGTCTAATATGCTAAGTCAAAACATGAGTACATGACCACAGTATATGACATTAGCATAGTATTAGCCATTATGTTCGTTGACAAGAGCCGGCCTACAAGGCAGAAGGCTCTTAGAATGATCATAAACACCAAGATGGCTGAGGAAGCATCAGTCAGGGAGCATATGCTTAAAATGATTATTGCTTTTGAGAAAGTAGAAGTCTTGGGGGTGATAATTGACCCTGAGAGCTAAGTGATATTGTTCTTGTGTTAGTGTTATACCCTAGAGGCAATCACTTGTTCGTTGTATATGACACATTTTATTTTAATAAAAGGTATTATTTATCATATAGTTTCTTTTGTTTACTTTTATGTAATATAACTGTTAGATAAAGTCTCTAGTACAACACTGTGTTAAGGAAATCATGATAGAGATCATGATATTAGATTCCTACTGCACTGTATAGTGTTAGTACTTAAATAGTCCCTAGTCGTAGTATTAATGAGACAGGACATCATTAATGCGTTAAGACTAGCATGTGCTAGACTTCTTGATTTGATCAAGCTGTGGTTCTTATATCTATGAGTATTGAGATACTCAAATTTAACACATGGATGCTTGTTAATGGAACAAGTTCATTAGATGACCTAACTATGAGATAATCACATGGATATCTATTTAGTGCCAGTGGTATAATCTTATTATAGCAAATGTGCAAGTATTCTTAAATTTGAGATCTCCAAGGTAATTTGTTTACTGAGCAGTATGCTTTGATTCCAATCTCTGGAGGCAGATCAAGGGCCGCCTATGGGATGGATATTAGGTATATTGTGAGCTAAATGAAAATAGTTGAGAGGGTCAATAAAGGATTCACCACTCCTAATAGTAGGGGCAAATATCTCACGGTCACTTATAGGAATTACTACTCGAGAAGTCCTTAGCCAAGGCGACTATGTATTGGAAACAGTTCCAATTGATACATATCTAGAGTAGTGGGTTCCTAGTACAAATATTATTATATTCAGGCCAGAATTAATATATATTCTGAAGGGAGTTGGCATTAATTTCATATTCCAAACCGAATGAGATATTGTATGGTGAAAGGAGTTAATTGCACTGTAGTTTGTTATTAAAGGGTTCATGTCAAGCCACTTAACTTCCTGGACTCTTGGATGGTCATGATGTGTTGCTAGATACCGCTCATGATCTGGGAATATGGGTTTATTAATTAATGAATTAATAAACCAATTCTGATTAAAATTAATAGAATTAATTCTAATTAATTATGGATTATTAATCTAAAAGTCATTTGGATTAATTTATATTTGCTACCAATTGACTGGAAAACCTAATAGGTCACACAAAATAGAGGATTATATACTCAAGATGTTATTTGGTAACATAGTGGGGTTAATTGCAAGAAAGAGAAGTTGTTATGGCTAAATTATAATTAGTTATAATTTATGGACCAAACTATAATTGTGAAAACTTGATGTTTCCAATTACAATTAGTGAATTCTAATTGTTTTAGAATTGTCAATTTTTGGTAATATTTTCATGATATATAGGATATGCATGAAATTCCTAGTGGGATAGACACACGAAACAACTTCTAAAACCTTCTTTTCTATCTTTCTCTCGTGGTTCTTGAGCAACCAAGAAAAACCCTAGCCGCCATTGTTGTTTTCTGCTCGCACAGAAAATCTTGGTGCTTGAGTGTGATCCTCTGTGTGGATTTCTATTAGAGATAATCACACACTGTGATTATAGTGGTTGGATATTCAACTCTTGTGATGCTTAACTAAGAGGATTGTTAGATAGCACCTCAAACTTGAAGAAGAAAAATTTTATTTTTCAGACGCTCAAAAAAAGGTAAAGTTGTTACCTTTGCTCTCTCCATATGTCTTATTTTTCACATATATATGGATCCTGGGTTAGTATCTTGTTTTATTTTTCCGTTGCACCATATATGATATGTGTGAGAGATACCCAACATCTTGAATCTTTGTTGGGCTTTTTCACACAGTTCAAGTTGAATTACAATATAAACAAGTTAAACACGAGTTTAACAGAGTTAATGAAGGAGCTCAGTTAGCAGAGTAGGTCATAAAGCCATAGTACATGGCCTTAATTGCTAAGACGTCTTGTTCTAGAACTAGGCCCAAGCCCAGAAAGTTAAAAAAAAAAAAACAAAAACAAAGAAAACACTGTAGCCCAGCCCAACAAACCAAAAGGCAAGTACTTCTTCAAATATGGCAAGAAGGGACACTGGAAAAAGGAGTTTCCAGATCTTCAGGCTAAGAAAAACCCTAATGGTAATATTTATTATATAGAGTCTATATCAATGGTTGGATCTACTTTCACTTGCATTGTGAATTCTGGAGCCACTGATCATATATGTAACTCCTTACAGGAGTTTAGGAAGATAATATATGAAACCCCAGTAAAGACCAACCTTAGAGTAAGGGGGTTGGGATGCACATCATGCCTTATTTCATGACTCAATATATTTTTATATGATTTTTATGTGCTTTGGATTTGAATTTTATTATTTTGAAGCCTTGTTGGTGAGTATTAAGTGAGAGGGGAAAAATGGTAATTTTTGCATGAGGTGAAAATAGGAAGATAGCTTGAGGATTAAATAGGAATTAATTTTCTAGTGAAAATAACAACAAGAGTTGTTGTGGTTTAGTGGTTAGAGCTTTGGAATCAATTCTTGAGGTCTTGGGTTCAAATTCCATCATATAAGCTCTAGCTTAATTAAATTTTATTTTTGCTTGGGGACGAATAATTTCGGCCTTATGAGCTTGGAGTAAGGTAGGGATGATGTCCTAAGAGAGACATGTTAGGAGTAACCTCATTCTACTCCCTTACCCTACTCGAATTTCCTAAAGGGAATTCATTTTCCCTTGATCTTTAATTTTCCTTAATTCTCAACTCATTAGTTTGATCAAGTGATTCTAGCCATTTTCTTCCAGAAATTTCAGTAAAGTGCTGTGATTTTGTAGGATCAAAATGTCTTAGTAAAAGACTTCTTATGGTCTGAAAAATGTTGAAGAGTTGTGGGAAATTCCAAGAGGAAAAATCCCTCTAGTGAGCTTGCTGAAAATTCACTCTAGCTAGTTCATCTTCCTTCTTGGAATAAGCTGAAATTTTCCAGCTTATTGTGCCTTGATAGGGTCAAGTTTCTTAGCTAACATTCCCTCCCAAATGCTGCTAGAAAAATGGTCTTTAGGATTAGTTGCAATCTGGATTTCTTGGCCATTTTCGGACTGCTCAAAGCTGGAGCAACTACAGGAAAAACTGTTGTACAAATCGCCACTTTGAGAGTCCAAAACCAAGCTATTTTCTTCCAGATTTTGTGCAGCACCTTAGCCATGTTTTTCCTCCATGAAGAAGGCTGGAAACCAGCCTTGAATACCCCCGAAATTCCCCTTCAAACTCTCTGCAAGTTGGCTGGAAATGGCAACCGAAAATCTGTCCAAAAAATTTCTGCCCAGCGAAATTCTGTGCAGGAAAATTTTCCAGCTTTATTTCCTAATCTTCTTCCAGCCGAAACACCACCCTTATTCTACATAGACCTTCCTTTTCCCTTAAGCTTCTGCACGAAATTCAGCAATAGCTGTCCGAAAATCTCTCCAACAAATACCTGCAATTATTCTTGATTGATTTTCAAAATTCCAGCCACCTTTGGTTAGCAACTTTCCATAATGCATTCCCCAAATAACCAGACTTCTTCTTCACCATTGAGCACCCTACTTTCAGCCACCATAAGCTTCCATAAACCAGCATTAATTCCACCAAAATTCTGCTCAAACAGTCGGCCATGGCAGACTTCCAAAGCTCTCCAACAATAAAGATATTCTTGGAATATTTAGTTTCCAAATTCACTTCCTAAAAATATTCTTCAAAGATTGTAACAACTAACCTTTCCTTTTCCCTTCCAAATCAGAGAAACAACTTCCTAAACCCTACAGAAATTTGGCCAGCCCTAGCTCTTATAGAATTTCGGCAGCTACACAAATTCAACCTCTTGAATTCTATCAACCTCCAAGAACACACACACACACACACACACACTATACCAAGAACACCTACCTCTTTCCTTCACCTAATACCCCTCCAAACCATCTCAAATCCTTTGTAAAACTTCCAAATTTGACCTACTCACTACCGTGAGTTCATGAACCCCATTCTTAACATTAAACTCCACAAATCATCTTGCTACTTTGGATCAAAACCAGAAAGTTCTGTGAAGGACAAGAACACCTTCAAGGTAAATTTATTCTAACAACTTCATCTCCTCCAATCTTGATCTCTAATGAGAACCTATGTGTATAAGAATGCTAATGGTTTCTTTTTCTCTCTTTCTCTCTCTCTCTCTCGCTCTCTCTCTCATGGCCGAAACCTCCCTCTCTTGGCCGGATGGCTCCTTTACCCCATGACCATGGTTTTGCCATCTCCCTTGGACAAAGTTAGGCATCAAGGAGTTGAGATCTATTCTAAACTCCTTCAAAGCATTCATCGATCAAGTAAGTCCCTTCAATCCTTCTTTTAAACTCTAGAATTATGTCTCTAGGATGATGTTGATAGTAGGTGGATGGTGATAGGATTTGAGTATATATATATTGTTGAGATTGAAGCATGAACATTTGTATGATTGTGAAGGAGATGGGATTTATGCATGGAAGGATTATCTTGGTTGATTGTGTGATGATTTGAAGTTTGATGCATGAAGTATTTGATATGAAGCATGCTAGAGATTATGTCACCTTTGGTGAATAGGATTTATATGCATGTTAGATTATTGAAGCCCTGATCATATTTATGCTAGTAGAGGTTTGATCATGTCTTAATAAATTTAGATCTATGCTTATGTGTATGATTTGGATGATTTGATGAATGGAAGGATTGCATATGTTCTTGATTGTGGTTAGCCATAGAAATTTGACCATGATCTAGTTGTCCCTAAACTAATTTTATTTCATAAATAAAATATTTAATGATATAAAATTTTCCTAGTAAATGTCGAAAAATCCTAGGAAGGGTAGATTTGGATTATTAAAAAGGATATTTTGGTCAAATAAATAATAATTTTGCTAGAAAATAAAATAAATAAATATTATTTAAAATAAAGAAATCAATTGAAGCCTTTTATGGAAATAATCATAATTAGTAAAATATTTATTAAATCAAATCTCTTTTTAAAAGTTTACTTATTATTTTCCAAGCAAGACTCATTAAATTTAATCTCAACTAGTTTTAACAACCAATTATTTTCTAACAACTAAACTATTATTAAATCATTATTTTACTTATTACTAGCTAGGACTCTTGAGCAAATAAACTCTAAATTTTCCCCAGCAAGATTTAAACTTTCAACTTATTAGAAATTATTTCCTAAACCATTAATTTAAATATCAAATTAGGCTCAACCTACAAACCTATTTATGTATTGTTTGGCCTTAAAGCTTGGGATGCTAGGATCATGGTAGTAGTAAAGGGAGTTGATTTAAAATTGAGGAAGTGGATTGTGGCTTGGAATTTATTGTGATTTGTATTTGCCCATGTGGGGTTAGGTCAGCTGTTGGAGACCTTGTTGTTGTGAGCAAGAATCAGGTAAGCTCCTGCATAAAACCTAATTGATGTGAAATGTTTTTCTTATGTCAAGCCAAATGTAGAGTGTATGGACACTCATTTATGTAAAGACAATTGAGGGTTGAACTCTCTCTTATTTCAAACATTTGAATTATTTAAAAGACAAGGAGCAGATTTGCCAAACTCAAACTCTTTCTAAAGCTGATTTTTACAATGACTTTGGAAACCCTCAAAATGCCATTTTCATGTGGAGCAGTGTTTTGTTCATTTTATCCCAAGTGGGAAACGTCGTTGAGTACTCAATAAGGGTGGACTACTAGGACTAGTCCTTGAGGGGTTAGGGTAAGTCTCTCAGTAGGTGGCCACCTCTGAGGGGTGAGTCCTTCCCGGATAGGACGTCAGTCCAGTGGGTCGTGTCGGCCCGAGCTAGCAGTGTTCTTTTCAGTCAAATGACTGTGTTTGCCAGAATGGACACCCGATTGTTGTTTGGGTATAGAGAAGGAGGAGTATATTGCCCAATAGGCCGATCACCTACTTTTGTCAGTTTGCACAAAGTGTGGCATTCTGACCGGCAGTATGCACAAAGTGTGGCATACTGACCATCCGGTTGTGGGGCCCAATGTGTGGTAACCCATAATCCTTTCTTATTAGTGGTTGATTTTGTTGATCATGTATGGCTGGAATAGCTAAAACGCCACTCTTACTTTTGACTAATGTTTATTGCTTGCCAATATTTCTCTTATAAAGATTTCGCACTTTGCATCTATGAATTGCTTTCACTAAACACCCAAAGTACACACGGACTTACTGAGATTTCTGTCTCATCACCTTTTTACCATGATTTCAGGTCGATCCTGCTATGGGGATGAGTAGCTAGTAGTATCTGCCTTGGAATAGATTGTTGTCATTTAATTCTATGTATTGCTTTGAGGAGACAAGAGTGGATAATTTTATTTATAGTTTTGTTTTGGGAATGCATGGATTTATTCTTGGAGTTTTTTTTTGGGTTGTAATAAATTTTTAAGTTAAATTATTATTTTTATTCCGCAATTCTATTTGTGTGACCTAGTTATAAAGACCCCTTATCCTTTGGATGGAGCAACATCCCCGGCCCTGGCGGGCCTAGGTAGCGGGGTGTTACATAATAAGACTCCAGAAAGGAGAACATAGACTATGCTTAGGAAATAGAGAACAATGTGGGCTCAAGATGTAGGAGAGCTAAATCTTCATATTGACTGTAATAAAATAGTTGTTTTGAAGGATACTTTATATGTACTAAGTTTCAGATAGAAATTAATTTCAGTTATAAGACTAATAAAAAATGGTTATTCTATTTGTTTGCATTCTGGCACTACTATCAATAGAAATGGATAAGTTTTATGTACTTGGCATATGTATAGACACTTTTTCTTCATAAATCCTATTAACAATAAATTAAATAATGCTCAAAGTAAACTTTTAAATAGTAAGAGAAAGACCGATGTCAATGACTCTTATCTATAACATTTAACTTTGGATCATATTTACTCAATGAGGATTCAGAGGTTAATCTATGATGGGTATTTTGGCCCATTGAGATTGGAAAGTTGACCTTAGTATGAATCTTGCCTTATGGGAAAGAAGAACAAACGGTCTTTTCCCCAAAAGAAAGATAGAGCCAACGAGATAATGAGCCTTATTTACACTAATGTATGTGATCCATTGTATACATTAGTGAAAATAGGGTTTGAGTACTTCATCTATTTCACAGATGATTGTACAAGGTACGGTTCTATTTACCCAACGAGGTGCAAGTCTGACTAATTTGACAAGGTTAAAGAGTTTAAAGCTGAAATGGAGCAGTGGACAGGCAAAATGATCAAAACTTTACAATCGAATCATGGTGGAAAATACCTTCTCAATGAATTCAAGGATTATATAGTACATCATGAAATAGAATCCTAGCTATCTGTGTCGGGGATACCTAAGTAGAACAAAGTAGCTGAGAAAAGGAACATGACATTGATGGAAATGGTCCAAAGCATGATGTCTCAAGGTACTCTTTTATTTTCTTTTTGGGGATATGCTCTAGAAATAACGACATATATTCTAAATTTGGTGCCTTCTAAGTCAATAGCTAAAACGGCCTATGAGATGTAGATTGGGTGTAAACTAAGTCTGAACTATCTCTAGATATGGGGCTGTCCAGCTTATGTACTGATCAAGGGAGATAAGCTAGAATTAAGGTCAGAATTATGCTACTTTATTGGGTAAACAAAAGAAATAAAATGGTGGTTACTTTTATCATCCCAAGGAGTAGAAAGTACCGGTAAGTACTAGTGTTAGATACTTGGAAGACGATTAAAGTACATCAATGAAAGATTCAACTAGAAGAGAATTGGAAGAGAAGCTATCTTCTAAATCAACTTTTTTTGATCTGATTATAGAACAAGAAGAGGCACAATCTCATGAACATGTACAAAGGGAGCCTTATTATAGTAGGAGGATATCTAGGGTTCTAGAATGATGGATAGGAGAGATTTTTGTTTTAATCTCCGACCATCAGGAATAAGATTCCTCTAGATATGAGAAGGCAGTTGCTGATGCTGATGTAAACCTATGGCCTAAGATAATAAAAGCTAAGATTGAGTCTATATACTTCAATCAGGCTTAGGATCTTGTAGCTCTACCTGAAGGGATAAAACCTATAGAGTGTAAGTAGGTATACAAGAGGAAAAGAGGTGCAGATAGGAAATTAAAAACCTTCAAAACTAGGCTTGTGGTGAAATAGTATTGTGAAACCCCAATTAAAAACAACCCTAGAGTAAGGGGTCGGGATACATATCATATTTTCTTGCATGCATAAATATATTTTTATATGATTTTATGTGCTTTGGATATGTGATTTGTAGTCTAGATGGCTTAATTGTGCTTATTGAGTAAGAAGGGCAAAATGGTAATTTTGCTTGAGGTGGAAATAGGGAGATAGCTTGAGGATTAAATAGGAAAAATATTTGGGAGACAAAATAAGAACAAGAGTTGTTATGGTTTAGTGGTTAGAGCCTTGGAATAAATTCTTGAGGTCTTGAGTTCAAATTCCATCATTGGAGTTTTAGCATGGTTAAATTTTATTTTTGTATAGGAAGGCTATATTTCGGCCTTTGCATGCTTTAGGAAAAAGTAGGAGTGTTGTCCTAGGGGAGACATGATAGGAATGTCCTAATCCTACTCTTGTGCCCTACAAAAATTTCTAAGGGATTCATACCCTTCTTGATCTCTAGCATTCCTTACTTCTTAATCAATTAGGTTGTTCCATTTATCTAAGCCAATTTTATTTCCAGAAAATTCTAGCAAAGTTCTATGGCCTTGAAGGTTCGAAAATGTCTAAGTGTTAGGTATCTTATTGATCAAAAATGGGGAAGAGTTATGAGAGGTTCCCAAGAGAATTAATCTCCATGGTTGAATCTCCAAAACTCCAACCTATGTGTGTTCATCTTCTTCATGTAGTAATCTGAAAATTTTTCTGGCTTCTTGATCAGTCCAATTGTCAAAAATTTCAGTCATCTTTCCCTCCCAACTACTGCCAGAAAAATGACCAATTCACTCAGCTTGAAGACTGAAAATTTCAGCTAAAACCAAGCTGCACAAAAACTGTTTTCGCAGCTTGGTGAGCCAGAAACCAAGCTATTTCTTCCAGCTTTTCAACTAGCAATTCAACCTTGTTTTTCCTCCATAAAGAAGGCTGGAAACCAGCCTTAAAGGACCTCCCAATATCCCTTCAAACCTGCAGCAAATTGGATGAACCACGGCAGAAAATTCTGCCCAGAAATTTCCAGCAAGCTTGCGAAAAACTGATCAGAATTTCCAGCTTTGTTCCTTCATCACTCTTGTCCGAAACTCATCCCATTTTTTTGTACAAACTCACCCTGATCAGCCATGAATTGAGCTTCATCCTCTTCTCCAATGTTTTTCATGAAAAACAACTCCATGGCTGCTCCTAAAACCTCTCCATCAATCACTACAATCAAGCCATTAATTGAAGTCTAAAATTTCAACAAAATATTCAGCAACCTTCCATGAAGTAAGCCTCAAACAAACAGAAAATTCCTTCACCATTGTACACCATATTTTTGCCACTCTAAAGCTCCTTCAAGCATCATTCATCTCAGTAGAAACTCCAACCAATCAGCCGGCCATTGAAGCTTCCGAAAGCTCTCCATCAACCAAGATCTTCTTACCATATTTGTTTCCAAAATTGATTCCCTAAAATATTCCTTTTGAATTTCAAACAACCAGCTTTCCTTTTTGTCTCAAATATGAAAATCCAATTACCAAAATCCTCCCAAACCAGTGGGCCACTCTTTCCAACAGAATTTTGGCCAACTCTCTCTCTATTCTCTCCAATCTCTCCAAACCTCCAAGAACACCTACTACCATTCTCACGCCTAAGGCCACTCAAAACCACTTCAATCTTCTCCAAAAACTCCAGATTATACCTACTCATTCTCGTGAATCCATTCTTGCAATTTTTAACATCAAACACTGAAATCAAAGTCTCACTTTTGTATAAAAAATCAGAATTTTCTTGAAGGCTCAAGAACACATTCAACGTAAGCATGAACAATCATCTCCATCTTCGACCTTGATGAGTATATACTAATGAACTCTCTTCCCCCCCCCTCTCTCTCTCTCTCTCTCTCTCTCTCGGCCGAATGGTTACATCCACCATGGCCATTTTTCTTCTTCTCCTTGGATGGATCAAGCCTTCCTAGCAAGAGGATTCTCTTGAAATGTCTTTAAGGTAGTCATCATTCAAGTAAGCCTCTTCAATCTCCTCTTTAAATTCTAGATTCATGTCTCTTGGATGTAGTTGGAATATATTTGGAGATTGATCATGTGTTTTGTGATGGAGTTGGGATTGAAGCATGACAAGGAATGTGTTTGTATGATGAAGTTGGAATTGATGCATGAGTTGATTTGTCTTGGTTGAATGTATGGCATTCTAGGGTTTGTTGCATGTCTTCATATCGTAAGTAGTATGAATGATCAAGCATGTTAGAGATTACATCACATTTGGTTAATAGGGTTTATGTTCATGTATTCTTATTAAGGCCATGATTATGATTATGTTAGTAGAGTTGGATCATGTCTTGGTAGATTTGGATCTATGTTTTTATTCATGATTTGGATGTTTTGTTGATTGGTGTAGGGTGTATGTTCATGATTATGGTTAGCAATAGGAATTATGATCACGGCCTTATTGTCCCTAAACTGATTTTATTTCATCAATAAAATGATTGATACTATAATTTCTTCTAGTAATTTCGAAAACCATAGGAAACTGTGGATTTGGACTCTTATATAAAATAATGATATTTTAGTCAAATAAATGATAGCTTTTATTAAAGAAATAAAATATATAGATATTATATAGAATAATAATATTAAATAAAGCCTTTTATATAAATAATTATAATAGGTAAAATATTCATTTTGTAAATCTTATATTCATAAATACTAATAGAGTTTATTTATTATCTTTTAATCAAAACATAATAAAATTTACTTGCTATTAATTTTATTTACCAATTATTTTCTACCCATTAGTTATTAAAAATCATTATTTTAAATAATATCATCTAGGACCTAGGACCCTTCATCAAATAAATCCTAATTTATTTATAGCAAGATTTAAACCTTCAACTTTTTAGTAGCTAATTCGTAAACCCTAGTTATTTTAATATCAAGCTAGATTTATTTTATAAACCCTTTATTTATTATGTAGCCTTAAAGCTTGGGACACTAAGGTTATGATTATGGTAAGTTGAACTAGGATTATTTGTGAAAGTGAATTTTGACTTGAGTTTAATTATGGCTTATGTTTACCCCAGGTAGGGTTAGGTAAGCTTTTGGAGATCTTTATTTTATCTCGAGCAAAGGATCAGGTAAGCTCTTGCATAAAACTTGTTTGTTGCAAAAAGTTATTATGGCAAGCTAAACCCGAAGTTTGTGAACATTGATTTGGTAAAGGAAATTAGGGACTATTTCCTTTCTTATTTCAGTCAAATCAATTATTTGAAAATCAACAAGCAATTTTATTCAAACACTAAACTGTTTCTAAAATTGACTTTGACAAAGACTTTGGAAACCCTTGATTGCCATTTTCAAGTAAAGTTTTGTTTTATGAGTTTTCTCCCAAGTGGGATAACCTACGTTGAGTACTCAATAAGGGTAGGCTGGTAGTACTAGTTTTGAAGAGCAAGAGTAAGTCTTTTGGCAGGAGGCCACCTCCAAAAGATGAACTCAACTTAGAGAACGTCAGTACTACTTAGTCATGCCGGTCCGAGCTAGCAAGTTTCAGTCATGTGGACTGTGTTTTGCCGAAGTGGACAACCAGTTTTGTTTGGGTGTAGAGAAGGAAGAGAATCTTACCTGGTAGGCCGATCACCTACCTTTTTGTCAGTCTACACAAAGTGTGGCATTCTGACCGTTGTATGGTTATAGGGCCCAACGTGTGGTAACCCATGGCCGCCCTTTTGAGTTGTTGATTTTATTGTACCTGTATGGTTGGAAAAGCCAAAACACCACTCTTGCTTTTGAACTTTATTTATTGCTTGCAAGTATTTTCCTTATGAAGTTCTTACACCTTGCATTCATGAACTGTTTTTACTGAACACTCAAAGCATACACGGACTTATTGAGATTTTTATCTCATCACCCTTTTTACCATAATTTCAGGTCGATCATGCTGTGGGGATGAGTAGCTAGTTGTTGCCTACTTGGAAGATATTCTGTTATTTAATTTATGTAATGCTTTGGGATTTGAGAGTGAACAATTTTTATTTTGGATTTGTCTTAAATTTTTGGATTGTAATAAGTTTTAATTTTTGAAGTATTGTTTTATTTTTGTTGTGTAACCTAGTTATAAAGACCCATTGTCCTTTGGACGAGGTGATATCCCCGGCCCTATTGGGCCTACGTAGTGATGTGTTACAGGTATACTTAGAAATAGGATATCGACTATGAGAAAACCTTTTCCCGGGTAGCCATGATTAAGTCCATCTGTATCTTTCTTACCATCATATGTCATTATGACTACGAGATATAGAAATGGATGTTAAGACGACCTTTCTTAATGGTCATCTTAGTGAAGACATCTCTATATCCTAACCAGAGGTCTTTATTGCTAAATGCCAGGAACATATGGTTTGTAAGTTTAAGAAGTCTATTTATAGACTTAAGCAGACATCTAGAGCATGGAAGATTATTTTTATGAGACTAAGAAATATTATGTCTTAACTCAAAATGAGGATGAAGCATGCATGTACAGAAAACTGCAAGGCAGTAATTTGCTTTTTCTTGTGTTATATGTCGATGATGTTGTACTAATTGGGATTAATGTAGTGATATTATCATCTACAAAGATTTGGCTATCTACTCATTTCGATATAAAGGACCTGGGAAAAGCTAGTTATATTCTCGGCATTAAACTTCATAGAAATAGGAAGCACAGAATGTTTAGTTTATCCTAAGCCACATATATTAACAAGATGTTGCCCAAGTTTAGCATAGACTCAAACATGGGAGCCCTAATCTCATGTAGACATAGGTTGTCTTTTCCTTTCAAATGATTGTCCTAAGTCTCAAGAAGAAAAAGACAAGAAGAGTAAGATTCCCTACTCTTTTGCTATGGAAAGTCTCATATATGCCATGCTGTTTACTAGGCCAGATATTTGCTTTGTCATAGGCATAGTTAGTAGATTTCAGTCATCATTGGTAAGTTGTATAGCATATTCTCAAGTACCTCAAGGGAATGAAAGATTATATGTTGGTGATGCATATTTTTTAGTGTAGAAAAAATTACCAACAAATTCCACAATCAATCAAGTTTTAATTAAAACATCAACCACTAAAACCACACATATATGCAAAGTATACCAATTGTATGGTATAGGACATAGCAAGTATCGAATCCACAAAAACTTAGGCTCCCACCTTACTTTACCCAAATCTTTATTATTTAGCCAATAAAATAAGAAGAGAATAAAAAGAAAAATAAATAAAGATAAAAAATATATATAACTCAAGGATGCAATTTCATGTAACTAGACAATTATTTTGAAAACACAAGATTGAATCAATTAGCATTTATCACAATCAATTGTCGTGTTGGTATCATGAAGGATTTAATATAGACTCACTTCGTTTATAATCCATGGAGTCACTAACTTTCAGTTAAATTAGTGAATATATTCTGTCTCGACTAACTTATACAAAAGATGCATTAAAAAGAATCCTCATATGAACCCCTATATTCTTGGTGATTTAAAAGATAAAATTAGTCAATGAATCTATATTCTAGCAATCATTAACCAATCTTTGATTACCAATGTTCTAACAAATTAACCTATTTTTCCAACAAGTTAAGAGATAATTAATATGAAATTAATTAATTGAAGTCATTACCAACTTCTTTTTCAAACAAGTCAATAACAAAAATCAATCAACCAACTCCGTAAGAAAAACAAGTAATCAAATACCAAGAAAACAAATTAATTGATCAAAAATTCCAATTAACTCAAAATCATAATCTCCAAAATAATATCTAATTACAATTAAAACATTAAGTACATCATTGTTAAAGAAAAGTAAACAAAGGATAAAAGATAAAACTCATAGACAAGCACTTCTTCTTCTCTTGAAAACCTCATTTGAACAATTCTCCTTTGAGTAGTGATTGAGTAGCCAGCTTGGATCCATCAAATCACACATTTCTCTTGTATTTTTCTTGCATTTATAAGACTCTTTGATACTAAAATTTGTTACTTGAGAAATCTAGTCCAAGTAGAATTTAGAAAATACCAAAATCCTTTAAAAAATACCAAATTCGAGCACAAGATTTTTGCCTTCTAGAGCGGGCTTGGCGCCGAGTACCTTCGACCCTCCTGGTGCCAGGTACATTCAATTCTTCTTCTGAATTTTTGCTCTGTTTTTGCTTGGCTGAATAGAATGGACTTGGTGCCTAGTCCACTTGCCCAACCCGGTGCCAGGTCTGTTCCGTTTTTTTTTTTCGTAAAGTTTGCTCGGTTTCCTCTGGCTAAATAGAATGGACTAAGTTCATTATGGAATTGTTCTCTTTTTGCTCGAATTCAACTTAAATCCGTACAAATTTGTCAAAAACACATTTTACAAGCAAAATGTCAAATTGAAATGAATGTGCCTAGTTATTGCAACAAAAGTATCTCAAAACAACCTCAAATAACTAGTAAAATAAAGGTGATTTTAGCCTCTATCACATACCTCTACACTTGAAATTTTGTTTGTCCTCAAGCAAATAAGATTTAAAACACCAAGCATTTAGAACAAGATAAAATAATTTAGCAAATTTTTCCTTAGCAAAGTCATCCATAGTGAATACATTACCATCTTCCAACCTTAAATATAAACTTGTCATTTACTCAGCCCTTTCAACACCTTATAAACTATTGTATTAAATCAAACAATCCCAAGGCCATCAAAGTTAAGTTAAAGAAGCTTATATCTAGTATAAGAAAATCATCTTACTCCTCAAGCAAAAACATAGTAATATAAATCATACAAGTCAAGCCATTTAACAAATTCCAGTATTATAAACTCAAATTTACAAAACTTATGTTAGTGAAACAAGGAAAACACTCCACTCTTCTTTTCTCCAGTGCATAGATTTCTTTCAAGAAATCGTATTGGCCCCCTTATAGTCATAATCATTCTTTTTAGCAATTTTCTTTTTCTTTCTTCTTTCTTTCCTTACTGTCTTGCCTTTTGGATATCCTCAAGAGAGTGTGATGCTTCTTTGTTTCTTCTCTTTCATTCACTGTATTGGCCCCCTTTTCAGCAAAAGGTCTATCTTTTTTTCTTTCAGAGATAAAAGCATATTTTTTTTTTTCAACTCAACATTTTTTTGCATCACACATATTTTTCTTTTCACTCAAATTTTTTTTTTCTCATATTCATTATTCAAAACTCAAAGTTAAGCAAACTTTAAATGTACAATACAATAATTAGTCAACAACTCTTCCAATACTTCACCATATCATCCACATTCAAACTTAAAGAATAAAATAAAAACATAAATACCAAATATAACCAATGTTAACTTAAATTCTCAAGACTTAGCAAAAATTCAACTTAATACATAAGTTTACATCTAAATAAAAATCCAACCATAATGAATGACAAATTCATATCCAAAATTAGTAAGAAAATCATCACGCCATTATAGAAAAATAAGCTCAATTTTAGCTCCAAAATCTTCAAACTTACAAATTTTCAAAATGTTCAATTTTTCAAATTGTTTGAAACCAAGAAAACACCAAGGTCATAGCAAGAAAATACCAAGATCATTGATAAAAATTTGGACAAAGAATATTACTAAACCACTCCCCCATACTTAAACTGGATAATGTCCTCATTGGTAAAAAATTAAACATAAGAAAGCATCTCCAAAGGGACCAAAAGTAATAAGGGGGTAGAAAGTTTAAGAAATACATCCCAAGTGAAATAAAGTGCCAATAGATATTAAAACTTAGAATAGCAAGAAGAGCTTGTCCAAGAGGACTTTATTCCGACCTACGAAAGAAAACATAAATAAAAGCATAAAGAAAATAATAAGAACAGAAAGACGCAGTTAAAATTAAAAAATAAACTAAAAATCCTAAGAAAGGAAATAAAGACACAACTCACTCCCCCACATATAAGGTGGAAAATATTTTCCTTATTACTAGGGGAAATTACATCTAACAACTCCAAAGACAAAAACAAAGATAAAAACTATTTCCACTCATCATTCTTCCTCATCAAACCATTGAAAGAGAAATTAATGCTCGTTGAAAAGGGTAAGGATGATGAAAGTAGAAATAAGAGAGTTTTTTAAAAAGTAGAGGGTTCTTGGAGAATATTAGTTGTAATGAATGTAAATGCATGACCCCCCTTAACGCCTTTTTAGACATACAAATCAAGGTTACAACGCAAAGATGTAAATTATGTCTAAAAAGTTTGTAATCATGAGAGTCACCATTTATCCTTTCAAATGAGTTGTCATAATTGAAATTCCCCTTAAAACTTAGCAATTGAGTTCTTAAAGATGTGATCAAGAAATCCTTACTTTTCAATACATGGTCTACAAAAACTAAGTTACCTCTATTTGGATTGGGTGAAGGGTAGAATTTGTGAGCATACTCCAAGGGCTCTTTATGATGTATCAGTGAAAGATCTAACTCATTAAGGCATGTTAAGCTTAACACATCATTATTTAGACCATTATCCTCCAAGAATGGAGAGAAACCTAAGAAATCATGTGACAAAGAGGGATTAGAATTATTAGCACATAGAGTAGAATCGAATACCTCCCTTTCCACATTAGGCAATTGTTTCTCATATCCTTTCTCCTCTCCTTGGGGATTCTCTTATTCGAGTGTATGGGAATTTATGGCATCTTCACCCAACTTGGCTAGTTGTGTTCTTGTAGAGCTCATTGTCGGTATGCTTTTTTATGCCACCTAAGGGACGTGGTTGTGATGGTAACAAAGGATTAGATTGAAGCTTCAAGTGACATCTCACAAAAAGTGTTAATTTGAGCTTGTAACCTTACTAATCTATCATCATTTTAGCACATTTGACAATGTGCCCAGGAATAATTGTTCATGATGATTGTTTGAACCTCACACGTAAAGAAAAACAAAAACCAAATCAAAAATAAAAAAATAAAAAAGAAAAGAAAATACACAAATTAGAAATATTCACAAACTACGTAAACACAAAAGTTAGTGATATGTACAAATACAACAAAGGCCAAATCAACAAGACTCGAGTGTTTCCGATAGTGCCGATCCCTGGCAACAATGCCGAAAACTTGATACGTATTTTTTTAGCATAGAAAAAATTACCAACAACTTCCACAATTAATCAAGTTTTAATTAAAATGCTGACCACTAAAACCACGCATATGGGCAAGTATACTCATCCTATAGTATAGGGCATAGCAAGTATCAAATCTAGGAGAACTTAGGCTCCCACCTTACTTTAACCAAATCTTTATTGTTCAGCCAATAAAATAAGAAGAGAATATAAAGATAAACATATATATATATATATATATATATATATATATATATATAACTCAAGATTGCAATTTCATGTAACTAGACAATTATCTTGAAAACACAAGATTAAATCAATTAGCATTCATCACAATCAATTGTCATCTTGGTATCATGAAGGAATTAATATAGACCCACTTCATTTGCAATTCATAGAATCACTATCTTCTAGTTAAATTAAAGAACAAATTCTGTCTCGACTAACTTATCCAAAAGATGCATTAAAATCAATCCTCATATAAACCCCTATATTCTAGGTGGTTTAAAATATAAAATTAATAAATGAATCCATATTCAAGCAATCGTTAACTAACCTTTGGTTACCAATGTTCTAACTAATTAATCCATTTTTCAAGCAAGTTAAGAGATAACAAATATGAAATTAATTAATTATAGTTATTACAAATCTCTTTTTCAAGCAAGTTAATAACAAAAATTAATCAACCAACTTTGTAAGAAAAACAAGTAATCAAATACCAAGAAAACAAATCAATTGATCAAAAATTGCAATTAACTCAAAATCACTATCTCGAAAACAATATCCAATTACAATAAAAACCTTAAGCACATCAGTGTCAAAGAAAGTAAACAAAGTATAAAAGATAATACTCATAGACATGTCCTTCTTGTTCTCTTGAAAACCTCGTTTGAACAATACTCCTTTGAGTGGTAATTGAGTAGCTAGCTTAGATCTTTCAAATCATACATTTCTCTTGTGTGTGTGTGTGTGTGTGTGTTTTTTTTTTTTTTTTTTGCATTTATAATACTTGATACCAAAATTCATTGCTTGAGAAGTCTAGTCCGAGTAAAATTCAAAAAATACTAAAATCCTTTGGAAAGGACCAAATTCATGATAGGATTTTTGCCTTCCAGAGCAGGCCTGGTGCTAGGTACTTTTAACCTTCCTTGCGCTAGGTACATTATGTTCTTCCTCTAAATTTTTGCTCTGTTTTTGCTTAGCTGGATAGAATGGACTCGGTGCCTTGTCCATTTCCCCGACTAGGCGCCAGGTCTATTCTTTTTTTTTTTTTCCTGAAAGTTGACTCGGTTTTCTCTGCTTGACCAGAATAGACCCAGCGCCTAGTTGGGCTTGGTGCTAGGTTCATTCTGGAATTATTCTCTTTTTGCTCAAATTTAACTTAAATCTGCACAATTTTGTCAAAAATACTTTTTACAAGTAAACTGTCAAATAGGAAGGAATATGCCTAGTTATTACAACAAAACTACTCAAAACAACCTTAAATAACTAGTAAAATAATGGTGATTTTAGGCCCTATCAGTTAGTTAACATAGTTTACAGGGGTGATGACTTAGTTCCAGTAGGATACATAGACTCAAACTTCCAGGCAGATAAGGATGAGAGAAAATCTACTAGTAGATATGTTGTTACCTCTTCTAGAGGAGCTATTTCATGAAGGAGTATTAAATAATATTGTATTGCTGACTCAACCATAGAAGCTGAGTATGTAGCAACTTCGAAGGCATCCAAGGAATCAGTCTGGCTTCGAAAATTCCTCATAGAACTTGGAGTTGTGCTATAGATGGATAAGCCAATTGTGTTGTATTTTGACGACACTAGTATAGTCTTGAAATCCAAAGAACTAAGGAACCAAAAGAAGGGAAAGTTTATAGAGGGGAAGCACCACCTAATGCAGGAATTTATTCAGAGACGGGAAGTTGTGGGGTAACAAATAGCCTCAGAGAATAATTTAGTTGATCCATTCACCAAGCCTTTAGTAGAGAGAGTATATAGAAGACACTCAAATACCATATGGGTGGGCACCTATGGACTTACACAGTCTTAGAGTGCAAGTAGGAAATTATTGGAATATATGCCCACTAAGATTGTATTTCTAATGTAATTTTGATTAAATTAATAAATACTTTATTCTCTTGTGTTTTCTCATTTTAATTTGTACATGATTTCGCTAGAAAAGACCAATTGTGTTTAAGTAAGTGATTTATATGAATGAGGTCTTTCACAGTAAGGTATAGATCACGGGTTACTTAACACATAAATTGGTGTTCTTAACTAGATGATGAGAATGGAAATCTCATCATGATAAGGCTATTATGTTGTTAATTCTGGGTAGCGAATGGCTTGCCTTTAGCTAGTGAGTAGTCCTCTCACTTCATAACATAAGCACATTTTGAATATGTAGAATTGGTCCTGTAGTAATAATATCTAAAAGTACTAATGGTTGAAACCTAGACTACTATTACTATAACATGGACTTATACCCTATGGCTTGAGTATGGGTTGGTGGTCAGGCAAAGTTGGAAGCGTATACTTTGATATACTATAGTTGAGGTACCATCATAGGACCAATAAACTTGTAAGTTGGGTATATATGACTAGTTATTGAAGACAGACTTGTACAAGAAAGCTTCTATGCTATATCACCCCTTGTGACTATTCAAATGATCTAATAATTCAGGGCCTTAGGGAACATAACTTTGATGTTTTCTTTAGGGTAGCTATCTTGGAAAGATAAAATGTCCTAGGAAGTCGTGGATCTATGGACTACAGGTTTAAAGATGGTAGATATTATTTAGCGAGGTGTTAGTACAATTTTCATCTTTGCATGTACAACGTTACAATGAGGGGTATATTAGTCATAACATTTGAAAGTAGGAGACATTGCAAATGTAGCATTGTTCTTGAGGTCAATATTTTCTTACGGTAATAATATAAAATATTTCAAAAGAAAAATATAACTATTTATATTACGGGATATTTTGGTCATTTTAGTAGCCAAAGCTATATGTCTTTTGGTCCTCAGAATTACCCATATGTCCTAATGGTCTTGGAGCAAGGAAATAGCCATGGTTAAAATGGGTTTTATATTATTTAATTACTATGGTTTATTTATTAGTCTAGAATAAAAAAAAGGCCCAAAGATATAATTATTTAATAGTCTATTTCAGTTGGTTAATTATTTATTTAGGGTTTAAGCTTAGATTGAATAAATCAAAATTGGCCAGGTCTGGATTGGGAAAAAGGCTTGATAGTTTATGTGCTTCTTTTGGGCTAATTAATTATTTATGAGTTTCTATTTGAATCCTAGATTAAATAATTGATTAAGTTATTTTGCTTGAATAGCTTGGACCGTGGATTAAAACCTAAAACCAAGCCTAGTTTTGCTAGGATTGAATAGATGCAAAAGCTAATGAGTTTAAACTCCCCAGAAATAAGCGTATCATGGTTATCTCGGTGGGGTGGAGTTATTCCTATTAGCAGTTCAAAGTTTGTATAGTGGTGGGTCAGAATATTTTTTTTTTCTCTCACTCTAGTAATCGTCTTCATTAACAGAGAAGTTGAAAGCCATTTTTCTTGATACTATTCTATAGTAGTTGGTTGAAAAAAAACAAAGATCAATTTCTTGTTAATCCATATACACTATAAGAAAACTATTAATCTGTCACGGAATATACAGAATATTCTGTGGCAAATCTATGGCTAAATTGGAATTTGCCATGGATCTACGACGGACGACGTATACATGCAAGCTCATTCATTGCTAAGATATTTTTGTGATTGAAATACATATACGTCACAAATTCCCATGAATTTTTTAGCAAATTTTATGTAGGTAAAATGTAAAAAATCATTTAAAGGGCAAAATTTTGCCCGTGGAAAACTCGTGGTAGTTTGTCACAGATTTGCTACTACTATTTTATTCCCAATTCCACAAATTTGCCACGAATGTAATTAGAAAATAAATTATCCATGGCAAATCTGTGGCAGATTTCTATGGATTTGCCACAAATTACTTCTATTGCTGCCATCTTCCGTAGCAAATTGCCATGGAAAATAATATCCAAATAATTTTTTTGCGAGAAATTTGTGGCAGATTGTCACGAAATTGCCACGAAAGTAATGAGAAAATAAATTATCCGTAGCAGATTTCCACGAACTTTCCATGGATTACTTGTTTTCCTAAATTATATGTGGTAAACCTGTGGCAATCTACCATGAATTTGCCACGAAATTAATTAGAAAATAAATTACCTGTTGCAAATTCGTGGTAGATTGCCATAGATTTTCCATGGAATTAGTTAGGAAATAAATCATCCGTGGTTAATTAGTGGCAAATTTTCGCAAATTTGCCATGGACTTGTTCTTGGGCTACATTCTTCTGTGGCAATCAACCACGAATTAGCCACGGGTCTTTATTACATGTTATTTTCTGGCAAATCCATCGCAGTTTGCCACGGATTTGCCATGGAATTAATTAGAAAATAAATTATTGGTGGCAAATTCATGGTAGTCTGCCACAGACTTGCCCCGAAATTTTATTTTTCGTGGCAATTTAGTGGCATTCAATGTACAATTTCAGTTGTCAAAACCTGTTATATTCCCCGTTCACAATTTCATAGCAACCAATCTACAATTTCAGTATGCACAATGCACACATTCAAAAGTCACACTCCCTGCCTCCAATGTTTCCAATCACATTCCTAGTCGTATACATAACAAACAGTTTATAACATTTCTAATCCATAATCCCTTCACATATGCACAACACACAACATACAACTTTTCAAATCTTATTCCCCACACACATGCACAACACAATAGAAAAACTTGAATGCTGCAATTGTTTTAGCGAACCAAAATATCCATAATTTTTTTAAGTGTCCAAATACAAAAATAATCATCTGTCATAAAAATATCTAAAAATAATAGTAATATTAAGTCCATAATTCAAGTAATCCACATTTAACATCCACATGAAAATAAAACTAATCTAACTATTGGGAGCTGCGGAAGGGCCAAAAGATGAGTCATCCTTCTTAGAATCAACAAATTCAGATGATAGAATGGAGGGTACTTGTAAGTTAAGTGTTGCATTACCATGCGATTCATATCAATCAATGAAGACATCTTCTTATCATTCTTCTCAAAAGTCCTCTTCATTTTTTCCTCTATTTTTCCATCTTTTTGTCCTTCTTGACCAACTTTTGCTGAAGGTATTGCTGAAGGATTTGTTCAAGTTCACTGTGAAGCTTCTCTAAATCTCCTGATGATGTGGAAGATAAGGCCTAGATTGACAATACTAAAGTTTGAAGCGCGAAACCTCGGATCCCATGCCATAAACCCTGCCTTTTTCAATCCACCTACTATCGACATAATCATAGCTTTCTCATCTGGCTTGGAACTTGAAATAGACATTGAATTAGTAGACTCCATCTGTGAGTACTGTGACTTCATCATTTGGACATCCTTCTAAAAAATAGTTTGAAGGTGAAAATATAGACAAAAGGTAAAGTATTATTCAATTTCATAAAATTGAAATTAATATGTAACTTATAATGATCTTGTGGGATCTTTCGTTTACAAATTCAGCCCTATTATGCCATCTTGAAACTGGTGCAATTTTCAAACAAAGCAAGATAGTCAAAGTCATCTCCTTGCTCCACACGGTGCAAGAAGTATTAAAATTGTAAGACAACTATAATGTTATACTTCATCCGGACATACTAAAGATTGTGATGAAACAAATGATTTATCCCATGGAAAATGCACTTTCAATTAAAATATATATATAAACACAAAGAAACATGTGAAAGAAGACCGAAAACCCTGCATAAGTTGAGAGGTTCTGATAGTTAGGTTCACTATTATTTACAAGAGTAAGAATTTGCATTAGGAGTTTATGCATTCTTTTTCTGTTACTCGTCACCTTACCATACTATTCTGTTTCTAAGCTCCTATCAAAGGCTAGGTTTTCATTTTATTCTTCATCCACATGTTGTAGATAAGATGTTTAAAGTAACATGTGCTGCACAACTACCACCCATACATCGGATAATAATAAGAATGGATATAAAGAAATAAAAAATCAGGTATAAAGAAGTCTAATTAAAATTGTAGCCTATAGCATAGAATCAGGATTTACATACACAATTTTAATATCAAATATTAAAGAAACATTTAATGTAAGAGTAAATTTAAGAGAAAATACTGCTCTCGACTCATGTTCTGTAAAGCTGATGGAACCTTTGGTATGTTTGGTAGAGCTGGACCTTCTATTTTCTTTGGCAACATGTGATATTTTTTGCCAAAACTTAGACTACCAGTGTCTATACTGTTGGTCATATATGTCTTGTGACATCTAAATAGGCCTCTTCTTGTGCACATTCCTGATCTTTGAAAGGGTATCAGTCATTCTTGTCCAACACCTTTCCTCCTACGTTGCATGTATCTGTGGCAAATAATCCGCATGCTATGTCTAGTATTTATACAATAATGAATAGGTTATTACATTGTAAAGAGACTACTCATTTTGGGATGAATGTTGATAATAGGTATTTAGACTAATACTAAGTGTTTTTATAGCAAATAAAGTAATAGAAAAATACTTAAAGCAAACTCTCCAAACGAAACATCCCTTACATCAGTAGGTACATCATTGAATCACGGCCAACACCCCCTAAATCGCTGCTTCATTATTGTAGTGATAGTCTTTGCACATTCAGACTAGCATGTGAATCTGTAATAATATGTTAAATGTTAATAATTCGAGCATGATAGACTGTTTTGAATAGAAGACAAGTAAGGGAAAAAAGTCACAGCATGGTTCGAACAACTTAAATAGCAGTAAAAAAATATAGAATTGATGAAGAATTGAAGAAGAGCAAGATATTAGGATTTATGATTAGGATGAACATAGAATTGAAGTAAAATATAAATATAACATTATGTTTTACTTACGCATCACCATAGTGCTCGATTTAGTTATTATCTTCAAACTGTGATGTAATACTAGCTACTAATGGGTGCAGTGATGTACTGGGAGACTCAGCATCCTACTACTATTGTGTAGCCGCGATAGGCTCAAAAAGTGGACTTAGGGTCGAACGAAAAACTCCTGCCATAGGAAGATGACAAGTCTCTGTAATACTAAATGTAGGTCATGTAGTTGGAGGGCTAGAAGAAGGTACGACTACTGGAGTACTAAATTCAGGGGTATGAGGTGAAGGCTGCCCCACCTTTTGTGCAGAAATGACGAATGACTCGAATTCTTCTTTCTTTTCCCTTTAGTTGTATCTATCCATTAGCACCAAGAAATTGATCAAGTTAATTTCATAATAATAATAATAATAATAATAATAATAATAATAATAATAATAATAATAATAATAATAATAATAATAATAATAATAAGTTATATGAAACTAATAATTAGTTTTCAACACTTTATTAGAAGAATAGAAGAAGAATAAGACAAAAAAACGAGGATAATATCTATAAACATCAAAAACCAAACAATGCCCCCATCCCCCTTCAAAAGAGAATTGCTTGGCATTGTCATATTAATATATATTTTTCTAATATATAGTCTTAATTTTTTTTTATGTAATCTTATTCATATAGCTACTATTTTACAAGTAAAACAACTGAAAATTACTAACCTCTTTAGATATTACAAACAACATTTATTCTGATTCATCATCAGATAAATACTATTCATCAATGTCGTTGGTTTTATCATCTATTTCCCAATCAGTCTATTTGATGCGTGTTTTTTAGTGTAGAAAATATTACAAACAAATAACACAATTACTGAAGTTTTAATTAGAATGCCAACCACTAAAACCATACATACGAGCAAGTATACCCATTGTATAATATAGGGAATAACAAGTATCGACTCCATGAGAACTTAGGCTCCCACCATATATTACCTAAATCTTTATTGTTTACCTAATAAAATAAGAAGAGAATAAAAAAATAAAAATAAAAATAGATATAACTCAATGATGCAGTTTCATGTAACTATACAATTATCATGAAAACACAAGATTGAAGAAATTAGCATTCATCACAATCAATTGTCGTCTTGCCATCATGAATGATTTAATATAGATCCACTTCGTTTGCAATCCATAGAATCATTATCTTCTAGTTATATTAGTGAACGAATTCTATCTTGACTAACTTATCCAAAGGATTCATTAAAATCAATCCTCATATAAACCCCTATATGCTAGGTGATTTAAAACATGAAATTAGTTAATGAATCCATATTCTAGCAATCATCAACTAACCTTTGATTACCAGTGTTCTAAATAATTAATCATTTTTTCAAGCAAGTTTAGAGATAATGAATATGAAATTAATTAATTCAACTCATTACGAACCTCTTTATCAAGCAAGTCAATAATAGAAATCAATCAACTAACTCCATAAGAAAAACAAGTAATCAAATACCAAGAATACAAATCAATTTATCAAAAGTTCCAATTAACTCAAAATCATAATCTCCAAAATAACATCTAATTACAATCAAAACATCAAGCACATCATTGTTCTAGAAAAGTAAATAAAGGATAAAAGATAAAACGCATAGACAAGTCATTCTTCTTCTCTTGAAAACCTCATTTGAACAATGCTTCTTTGAGTATCTAGATTGGATCCTTCAAATCACCCCTTTTTCTTTTATTTTTCTTGTATTTATAAGCCTTTTTTATACCAAAATTCATTGCTTGAAAAGTCTAGTTCAAGTAGAATTCAGCAAATAGCAAAATTCTTTGGAAAAAAATACTAAATTCGCACACAACCACCTTTGGGCAGAGTGGACTTGGCACCAGGTTCAATTGGGCCACCTAGTGCCAAGTCCATTTGTTTTTCTATTCAATTTGCTCTTTTCCAGAGCAAGCTTGGTGCCTGGTGCATTATCTGGACCGGGAGCCGGATCCATTTTGGAAACTCTCACTTTTTTCCTCGAAATCTACTCAAATCTACACAAATTAGTCAAAAACACTTTTACAAGAAAAATGTCAAATAGGAAGGAATATGCCTAGTTATTATAACAAAAGTATCTCAAAACAACCTCAAATAAGTAGTAAAATAATGATGATTTTAGCCCCTATCACTTTTCTTCATCTTGTTTGTGATTTGAGTCTTTCTCCAATGTTGTAATAAATTCTACTTTGGCATCCACTGTCTCCTTTTCACCAGATTTGTGTGCTAGGGGACCAATGTCATCTCCTATATGAATGCTTATTACTTTAACCTCATCTACATCTTCCTGGTAGTTTTTGTCAACCAATGGTGCACCAATTACATGTCATGATTTTGTTTTGTTTTCGGCGAACCAATCAGACTTTTGTCTTTTGCTACCAGGATATAAAATAAAGCATACTTACATAGCTTGATGGGCAACACAAATGGATCAAATCCAGCATAGCTCCTGTTGTGGTTAATGTTAATAATCTTATATTGTAAATGCACTTTTGTACTTCGATTGTGTGTGGTATCAAACCAATCACATTTAAAAAGCACGGCTTTTTGGTTTGGACTACCAACAAATTCAACTTCAATTATTTATTTCAAGATTCCATCATAAACATTCCCAAATGTCCCATCTTTACCATCTTTAACATGTACACTGCTATTTACTATCTTCTTTTCGTCCCCATGGCTATATATGTGGAATCAAACCAATTTACCAAGTAATAATTAAATGACCTGAGCCAAGAGTCCCCAAGATAAATTCTTTAGGCATATGTTATCTTCTCTATTATATGGATCATGAACCTATTTAAATCGAAAAATATAAGCACATGAGTATGCAAGGTTATATCAAATAATCAAACACTTTACATATAGTGCCAAACTTACATAATCCCTAAACCATCCAGTAAACTCATTTTGGAATCTTCTTTCAACTTCATCGTCTGTTACAACTAGGCCTAGAGACCTCACATGCTACTTGAATTTGTTAAATCAATCATTGCAAGTATTATATAATATTAGTAATTTTTTTAGTAGTTCTTTTATGATCAAAGTTATATATATATATATATATATATATCAAAATATTCTTACTTCGTATATGGCTGCACCTCCTCAGAATTAAGCAAGATGTAATTGGTAGTAGCTTTTAATTCTTCTGTGGTCAAATACTATGTTTTTAACTTTCCAATTATCCTTGTAGAATTGGCACAAATTGATAGGACTAGTTCCTACACTAGAGCCTCATGGTCATTTACAATATTATGAGCTCTAGCAGTGTGTCTCGTTTTCAAGTGAGGCTTAAAGTAATAGGAGAAAAATGTAGACGCTTCTTCAACTAGATATGTGTTGCAAATTGATCCTTTAACTCTAGCTTTATTTTTATCTTAACCTTCATATGATGCAAGTACCTAAATAGAAAATAGCTATTGAGTCAAAAACTTATATGTGTACTTGCATTTGAAATTGCTTTAACATTAGGTAACTATTACGGGATGTTACCTTTTAAATGGATACGTCCATCTATATTGAACAGGACCACTAACTCTAGCTTCTTAAGGCAACTGCACTATTAGATGTTCTATGACATAATAAAACCCCGGTAGAAATATTTTCTCCAGCTTGTAGGCTAACTGTGCCCCATCTTTTTCTAGCTTGCACATATATGTAATCAATAATTTAGTAGCACACAAATCCCTATAAAAAATATTTAATTTGGTCAAAAAACTCCATATGTTTGTTGGAAGCTATTCCCTTAGTGCTATGGGTAACAATTTCACCATGAACACGAGACAATCATGACTCTTCATGCCAGAAATCTTCAAATCTTTCAAATTAACATACTGGATTAGATTGATGCATAACTATCAGGAAGGTTCAATTCTTTAACCCACTCAAGAAAAGCCTCTTTTGTTCTTTGGTTAAAGTGTAGCATACTTTTGGTATAGACACTTTCCTATTCTTTTCTCAGCTTACACAAAGTTCTGGGCAGTTACAATACATGAGCAAATCTCAACAAGCCTTTACGTTATCTTTGGTCTCTCCTTTAACATCCATAACAGTGTTTAGCGCATTATTAAACACATTCTTTTTATTCTGCATCACATATATATTGTGATCAATGAGATTTGAGTGCCAATAAGGTAAATCCTAAAATATACTCTATTTTGCCCAGTTATGCAATTCACCCCAATCATCACTCTTCCCAAGTTTTGTTGCAGTCTCAATTAATTTTGGAAGATTACAAACTCGGTTCCATATTTGATCCTCAGAATTACGTAGCGGACGTGGTAATTTTTCTGCACCTTTATCTCTTTTGAAAGACTTGGTGTCCCTCTTAAAATGGTGTTCAATTGGCAAAAATTGTCGATGACAATCAAACCAACATTGTTTCCCACCATTTTGTAGTTGGAACAACTGTGTTCGCTCTATGCAATACAGGCAAGCAAGTTTCTTTGTTGTACTCCACCTACTCAACATGTTATATGCAGGGATGTCACTGATGGTCCACTGAAAGGCTACTCACAATTGAAAGTTTTATTTCTTCGAAACATCATAACTTTGGACTGTTAGGATGTATGCCCTCTTAGACAAGGTTTCTGATGTAATTTTGACTTGTATTAATAAAAGAATTATTCTCATAAATTATTTGTGAAATCTTCTTTATTTTTGTGCATAAATTTCATTGGAAAAGACGCATTATGTTTAAATAAATGGTTCATGTGAATGGAGGTCTTTCACACTAAGGTATGAACCACAGGTTACTTAACATATAAACTATTGTTCTTAATCGAATGATAAGAATGGGAATCTCATTATGGCAAGGTTATTGTATTATGAATTCTAAATTTGGAATGTGTTACCTTTAGCTAATTAGTAGTCTTTTCATTTCATAACACAAGCATATTTCAAATACGTAGAATTAGACCTGTAGTAGTGGTTTCTAAAAGTACTATGTGGTAGAAACCTAGACTACTACTACTACAATGTGGACTTGTACTCTTTAGCTTGAGTATGAGTTGGTGGTCTATTAAAGTTTGAAGCATATACTTTGATTTACCATAACTGAAGTTCTTCAGTAGGAGCAATATACTTGTTTGTTGTATATATGTAATTAGTTAGTTAAGACAGACTTGTACAAGATAGTTTCTACACTATATCGCTTCTTGTGATTGTCCGAATGATCTAATTATCCAAGGCCCTGGGGAACTTGACTTAGATATATGCTTTTGGGTAGCTTACTTGGAAATTGAAAATATTTTAAGAAGTCATGGATTATTGGACTAGAAGCCTAAGGATGTTGATGTCTTTTAGAGAGGTGTTAGTACACTTTTTCCTCTCTAAGTGCACGACGATGTGTAGAGGGGTATTTTAGTCATTTCATCAATAGGTCAAAGACATAGCTAACGCATCATTGTCCTTGTGGTCAATATTTCTTTATGGTGATATTAAGAAATATTTAAAATATAAAATACAACTATTTATATAACAGGGGTATTTTGGTCATTTTAGTAGCCAATGCGATGTGTCTTTTTTCTCCTCGGAATAGCCCATAAGTCCTATTTAATTTTAGGTCAAGGAAATGAACTTGATTAAAAGGATTTTATTTTATTCAAGAAGTCTAATTTATTTTTGGATTGGAATAAAATAAAAGAATGAGAAAAATTAAATTAAATTTATTATCCAGTTCAATTGGTTAGTTAATTATTCAGGGCCTAAGCCCAGATTGAATGATTAGAAAATTAACATGGGCCTAAAATAGATAGAAAGGCTTGAATAATTATTTTAGCTTATTTGGGCTCATTAATAATCACAGGTTAATTTTTTTTCTTTAAGAAACCTTTAAGCTTATTTGGGCTCATTAATAAACCTTTAAGAAAATAACCAATGATTAATTTTTGTTTAAGTTAAAATTAACCATTTTATTAAAGAAAAATATTTTGGATTGAGAAATTTTTGTAAGTTAAAATGAAAAACCATTTTAATTCATTTTAGCAAAGGAAAATTATTTTTGTCAAATAAACACTTGAGATCAAAATCTCTAGAAAGTTTTAAATGGATTTTTGTTTGAAATTATTAAGTTTTTAACTTAAATAAAATTAATCCATGAGGAAAATTTCTTAAACGGTATAAACCTTGACATAGAAATTTTTTTTATTGATTTAGATATTTTATTTTTAAATTAAATGATAACTTATTTGAAATTTTTCAAAGGATACGTTTCTAAGAAAATCCTTATTTAAAAACTAAGTGGGAGAGGGATTCCAACGGCCTACGACTTTCATCACGATCCTTATTATAGATTGTGGGTCTCCTCTCGTCACCCTAGGAGTGAACTCGTATAGGATGGAGATACCACAAGGATCTAGAACTAATGAAATGATGTAATCAATAACCCAAGACACGTACTATGATCGACCAGCCCACGTTGGAGGTTATAGTGCAACGCATGTCCATAGGAAATGAGAAGAAACGACTATTCCCTCGATGGATTTATCTTCTAGATCATTACCTAGAAGGGAAACTAATTTGTGGTGATTAATACACTTAGCTTAGGAAATTGTTAATCTTCCCAAGAAGCTATGTTAGTCTTCTTAAGAGCCAAATTAATCATGTTAAAGATAATATTGATAGGGTTAGTTACTCTCAGTTTAATATGAGGATAAAGTGCACAAAAATATTTTATTTTCACAAATCTGAGAATTTCTTTTATTTTTCAAATTTTAGAAATGGATGGTAGGGGTTTTTCAGTCCATTAGCCATTATTCTCTATGAGAATAAGCTAATAGGTCCTAACTATGTGGACTGAAAAAGGAACCAAGACATAATACTCATGGCCGAGGAGTATAAGTATGTCATCTACGAGACTTGCCTTGTGATTGGGGAAGCTTCCACCGATGGGGAGCGTGAGGCTGAGAAGATATGGAAAAAGGATGATGAGATGGCACGATTCTATATGTTAGCCTCCATGTCAAATGTGCTCCAATCTAAACATGAGCACATAGCAACTGCATACGAAATTAGTACATCACTAGCCACGATGTTCGTGGACAAAAGTTGGCCTGCAAGGTATGAGGCTCTTCGAACAATCACTAACACTAAAATGGCTGAGAGGGTATTAGTTAGAGAGTACATACTCAAAATGATTGCTGCTTTCAAGGAAGCAGAGGTCTTAGGGGCTGTCATTGACCATGGGAGCCAAGTGGACATAGTTCTTGAATCTCTGTTAGGCTCTTTTACTCAGTTCAAGCTGAGTTACAATATGAACAAGTAAAAAATGTGTTTAGCAAAGTTGAAGAAAGAGCTTCAGGTGGCAGAGAAGGTTATGACGACACAAGCAAGGGCTATGATAGCTTCTTCTTCAAGAATTGGGCCCAGGTCTAAAAAGTTTAAAAAGAGGAAGGGTATTGCAATGCACAGCCCAAGCTCCAGCTCAAAGATAAACCCAAGGGTAAATACTTCAAATGTGAGAAGATGGGACACTAGAAAGAAGAGTGTCCAGATATTCAAGAAAAAAAAAAAACCCCATAAATAATATTTTCTGCCTAGAGTCTATATCAATGGTTGGATCAACTTTCACTTGAATTGTTGATTCTAGAGCCACTCATCATATCTGTAACTTCTTGAAGGGGTTTAGAAAGATTAGAAGACTCTAGAAGGGTAAACATGGACTAAGCGTGGAAATGGAGCATAAGTTTGTGCCCTTACAATAGGAGAACTGGAACTTATTTTTATTATAATAGAATAGTTGTATTGAATGATGTTTTATTTGTTCCTAGTTTTAGACAGAATTTAGTTTTGGTTGCAAAACTAATAAATGAATGATATTCTGTTTCTTTCTATTCTGGTATAACTATTAGTAGAAATGGAGAAGTTTTATGTACTGGGCACATGTATGAAAATCTATTCTTCATTAATCCTATTAACAATCAATTAAATAACTCTCAATCTAAACCTTTAAACAGGAAGAGAATGACCAATGTTAATGACTCATATCTTTGGCTTCTAAGGTTGGGTCACTTTAACTCAACCAGGATTCAGACGTTAATCTATGATAGGCCTTTAGGCTAATTGATATTGGAAAGTTGGCCTTAGTGTAAATCCTATCGCATGGGAAAAATGACCAAAAGGCAGATAGAGCTAAGGAGACATTGAGTCTTGTTCACACTGATGTGTGTGGTCCTTTATCTACACCAGCAAGAGGGAAGTTCGAGTACTTCATCAACTTCATAGATGATTATACTAGGTATGGTTATATTTACCTGATGAGATACAAGTTTATCTCTTTTGACAAGTTTAAAGAGTTTAAGACTGAAGCGGAACATCAGACAGACAAACTAATCAAGATCTTACGATCAGATTGTGGTGAAGAGTACCTCCTTGGTGAATTTAAGGAATACACGGTACATCATAGGATAATATACCATCTTTCTATGCCGAGAACACCCCAGTGGAATAGAGTAGCTGAGAGAAGGAACGGGACATTGATGAAAATGGTCTGAAGCATGATATCTCATGCTACTCTTCCAGTGTCTTTTTGGGGATATGCCCTAGCAATAGTGGCATATACTTTAAACTTGGTGCCTTCTAAGTTAGTACCTAGGTCGCCCTATTAGATGTGACTGGGCATAAGTACCTAAGTCATCCTATGAGATGCGATTGGGCATAAGCCTAATCTAAATCATCTCAAGATATGGGGACATCTAGTTTATGTACTGATCAAGGGAGATAAGTTAAAACTAAGGTCAGAATTATACTATTTTGTTGGGTATCCAAAAAGGAAAAAGTGTGGTCACTTTTATCATCCTAAGGAGCAAAAAATACTTATGAGTACTACTGTTAGATACTTGGAGGATGATTAATGTACATCCACTAAAGGTTCAACTAGTTTAGAACTCGAAGAGAAGTTATCTTTTAAATCAACTTTTTCTAATCGGATTATAGAATAAGAAGAGGCACAGCCTCAAGAATTTGTACAAATGGAGCCTCATCATCGTAGTATTGTATCTAAGGTTCCAGAAAGATGGACTGGAGAGGCATTTGACCTAGTCTCCAATTATCAGGAACAAGATCCTACTTGATATGAGAAGGCTATTACTGATGCCAATATAAACTTATGGCAGAAGCAATGAAATTCGATATTAAGTCTATATATTTCAATCATGTTTGGGATCTTATAGCTTCATCTGAAGAGATAAAACCCATTGAGTGTAAGTGGGTGTACAAGAGAAAGAAGGGAGCAGATAGCAAGGTTGAAACCTTTAAGGTTAGGCTTGTGGTGAAAGGATATACTCAGAAAAAAGGCATCCATTATTTGGAAATCTTATCCCCGATAGCCATGTTTATGTCCATCTGTACCCTCTTTGCCATCACATGTAATTATGACTACGAGATATGGCAAATGGATGTTAATACGGCATTTTTAAATGGCCATCTTAGTGAAGACATCTATATGTCCCAATCAGAAAGCTTTATTGCTGAGGGCCAAGAGCGTATAGTTTGTAAGCTTAAGAAATCCATTAATGGACTTAAGCAAACGTCTAGAGCATGGAACATTTGTTTTGATGAGACTGTAAAATCTTATAGTTTCATTCAAAACGAGGATGAATTATGTCTGCACAGGAAATTTGAAGGCATAAATGTGATTTTTCTTGTGCTATATGTGGATGACATTCTACTCATTGGGAATGATGTAAGGATACTATACTATACAGTCAACTTAGTATGAAGGACTTGGGTGAAGCTAGTTATATTTTCGGAATAAAGCTTCTTAGAAATAGGAAGTAGAGAAAGTTAAGATTATTCCAAACTACATACATTTACAAGATACTGGCCAAGATCAGCACAGACTCAAGTAAGGGAGCATTGATCCCTTGTAGACATGGCTTGTCATTTTTTCTCGAAGGACTGTCTCAAGTCTCAAGAAGATAAAGATAGAATGAGTAGGATTTCCTATGCTTCAGCTGTGGGAAGTCTCATATACACCATGCTATGTACTAGGCCAGATATTTACTTTGTCACAGCCTTAGTTAGCAGATATCACTCAGGTCTCGGGAAGGTTCATGGGCAGGCTGTAAAGAATATTCTCAAGTATCTTAAGATTACGAGAGATTGTATACTAGTTTACAGAGCTGATGACTTGGTTCCTACAAGATACACAGACTCCAACTTCTAGGCATATAAGGATGAGAGAAAATCCACTAGCAAATATGTCTTCACCTTGTCTAGAGGAGCCATTTTATGGATGATTATCAAGCAATCTTGCATTGCTGACTCAACCATGGAAACTAAGTATGTGGCCATTTCGAAGGCATCCAAGGAAGCAGTTTGGCTCCGGAAGTTTCTTTTAGAACTTGCTGTCATATCACAAATGGACAAGCCGATTGTGATGTGTTGTGATAACACTGGCACAGTCTCACAATTGAAAGAACTTAGGAACCACAAAAAGAGGAAGCACATTGAGAGGAAGTGCCATCTGATCCAGGGTTTCATCTAGAGATAGGAAGTCATGATGGAACATATTGCCTCGGAGAACAATCTAGAAGATCCCCTCATCAATCCTTTAGCTGAGAGTGTCTTTAGAAGATATATAGATGCCATAAGGGTAGGAATCTATGGACTCACTTAGTGATAGGGGCTAAAATCACTATTATTTTCCTAGTCATTTGAGGTTTTTTGAGATACTTTTGTTGTAAAAACTAGGCATATTCCTTCCTATTTGACATTTTGCTGGTAAAGAGTTTTTTTTGGCAAATTTGTGCAGATTTAAGTTAAATTCAAACATAAAGTGAATAATTCCAGAATGCACTTGGTACCTGTCCCAGCCAATGGACCAGGCATCGGGTCCATTCTGGTCAAGCATAGGAAATCAAGCCAACCTTCTGGGCAAAAACATAATAGACCTGGTGCCAAGTCGGGAAAGTGGACCAGGCGCCAGGTCCATGTTGTCTGGCCTGCAAAAACAAAGCAAAAATCCAGAGGAAGAACATATTGTATCTGGAGCCAAGTGGGTCAAAGATACCTGACGCCAGGCCAGCACTAGAAGGCAAAAATTATGTGCATGAATTTAGAAATTTTTTGATGATTTTGGTATTTTCTAATTCTTGCTCGGCTAAGATATCTCAAGCAACAAATTTAGCATCCAAAAGGGCTATGAAAGCAAGAGAAAACACAAGAGAATAGATGTATGTGGAGGTGGAATCAAAAGCAAAAATTTCCAATCACTTATTGAAGGAGGAATTCACCCATTCAAGGAGGATTGTTCAGGAAAGTCTTCAAGGGTGAAGAAAGAGGCTTGTCTATGAGTGTTTTCTTTTATCTTTGTTTTCTTTTCCTTAGGCAATGATGTATTCAATATTTTTATTGTAATTTAACATTATTTTGGAATTCATGATTTTGTGTTAATTTAGTTATTTGATCAATTCTTTATCATCTTTGGTATTTGATTGCTTGCTATCATTAATTATTGATGCGAGTTCTTCTAATTAATTTGGGAAGATTATGTTAGGAGTTTCATTGCATTGATTTCATATTTGTCTAATCTTAATAGACTTGAGCGACGAAGTTAAGATTATAGGACTAAGTGATCAAATATTAGTTGATTTCACCTCGAGCAAAGGGTAATTAGTTGATTTCATACTTATAAGGAATTGAGCTTAATGCATGTTTTGGTTATGTTAGCTTAATTGGCAAATCTATTAAGATTAATCACAAAATATTAATTCCATAAATTGGGAAATGAAGTAGAATTTATCTAAGTAGATTCATGTGTTGGGAAACGATTGAATTTTACTTTATATTCCTTCATGATACCAAGATGATAATTAATTGACAGAATTGCTAGTTAGTTCATCTCATGCTTTCTACGATACTTATCTAAATAGAATAATCCTACATCCTTGAGTTGCATATATTTCTATATTTTTATTTTTATTATTTCTCACTTTATTTGGTCGGTTAAACAATGAATGAAAAGTGATTAGTATGTACTTATTCCTTTGAGGGTCAATACTCGTTAATAAATTAATTGTACTTGCGATGAGTATACTTGCTCGTATGTGTATTTTGGAATTAATGTTTTAATTAAAACTCGACAAACGGATGGATTTAAATTTGATTATTTTTATACACTCAAAATTTACGTATCAAGTTTTTGGCGCCGTTGCTAGGAAATATTTTCATAAAAGCTTGGATTTTGTTGATTTAACCATGTTTATATGTTTATATATGCATATGTCTATATGTAAATATTTATATATGTTCTTTGTGTAAATCAGTGTTCTATCTTGTTATTTGTAACATTGTATGACTTAATTGACTAGCTTACTTCATATTGTACTGTAAATACCACTAATATTTGTATTTAGATAGTCTGTGAATGCGTGTTTTTTTTCTTTTTTTTTCTATTATTTATTTTTTCATTTCTTTATTTTGTAATTATTTTTCTTTGAGCATGAGATTGACATCATCATGCACAACTACTTTTGGGCACAAGATGAAAGGAGCTATAATAAGGAGAATTTGGGAAATTTGCAAGCTCGAATTGACACTTTTTGCAAGACGTCACTTGAAGCATCAATGCTTTCTTTTGTCACCAATACAAATTCCTCCACTAAGTGGCATGAAGAAACATCCCAATGCATGAGCCATTAAAGAACATAACTAGCCAAGTGGATTAAGGATGTCATAAAGGCCCATACACTTGAACAAGCAAATCCCCAAGGAAAAGAGAGAGGATATGAGGAACAACTATCCAATATGGAAAGAGAGGTATTCAATTCTCCTCCATGTGCTAATAATTCTAATCTCTCTTTATCGCATGATTTTTTAGGTTCTTCTCAATTCTTGGAGAATAAGGGTCCAAATGATGATGTGTTGAATTTATCGTGCCTCAAGGAGTTAGATCTTTCAACACTACATCGTAAGAAATCCTTGGAGAATGGTGGTAATTTTTACCCTTCATCTTATTCAAATGAAGGTAACTTAGTTTTTGTAGAAGTGTCGAAAAGTACTGATTCCTTGATCCCATCTTTAAGAACTCAATTACTAAGTTTTAAGAAGAATTTTAATTGTGACAAATCTTTTGAAGGGATAAGTGGTGATTCTAATATTTATACACTTTTTTAACATAATTTAGATCTTTTTGTTAGGAACATAATTTGTATGTCTAAAAGGTGCTACGGACTGGGGGTCATGCATTTTCATTCATTGCAACTAATATTTTTCACGAACACTCCATTTTTCAAAATCTTCTCTTATTTCTACTTTTATCATGCCTACCTTTTTCATTGAGCATTAATTTCTTTTACAAAGGTTTGATGAAGAAGCATGATGAGTAGAAAGAGTATTTTTTATGTGTTTTAGGTTTGTTTTGAATTTGGGTTTCTTTAGGTCTTTTGGTCATTTTTTTTTTGTTTTATCTAAGTTCCATTTTTAGCTGTTAGGTGTTATTTCCCCCCAAATAAGGAAAATATTTTCCATCTTAAGTGTGGGAGAGTAAGTCGTGTCTTTATTTACTTTCTTAGGAATTTTTAGTATTTTTCTTTAGTTTGTTTTCATTTATTTAGGTGTGTTTTATTTTTTTTTTTTAAATTATTTTCCTTGTCTTTTTATTTGTATTTTATTTTATAGGTAAGAATAAATTCCTCTTAAACAAGTCATTCTCTCTATTTCCAGTTTTGATATCTATTGGAATTGTTTTGCACTCGGGAAGTGTTGCTTAAACTTTCTACCCTTTTATTATTGTTAGTCCCTTTGGAGATGCTGTCTTATGTTTGTTTTTTTTGCCAATGAGGACATTATCCAATTTAAGTATAGGGGAGTGGTTTGTTGATATTCTTTGTCCAAGTTTTTATCAATTATCTTGGTGTTTTCTTGGTGTTGAGCTACTTCAGAAAATTTTGGTTTAAAACATTTTGATTGAAAAACAACTTTGTTGCAAGTTTCCTGAAAGTTTTGAATAGTTGAAGATTTAAAAGTTTGGAACTTTTGGAGCTAATTTGCAATGGAAGAGTTTCCTTTTCTCTATTCTTCCACTTTATTGATTTTGGTCTTTTTAGTTTTGCTTTCATTGTTATATCTTTGGCATTAAGGACAATGTCTAGTTTAAGTGGGGGGGTGGGGGGGGGGGGAATGGTTGAAGAATCATTTGTCCAAAACATTTTTGTGAAAAATTTTTCAAAATTTCAGTGGTTTTCATTGTTAAGCAAGGTTGCAATTCTTTTTCTTACTTCGATATTAGTTTTGTCATTCCATAGGTGGATTTTGATGAAATTGGTTTATTGCATAAGATATTTGTCAAGACTTGAGAATTTGGATTAATCTTATTTATGCATTGGTGTTTGAATGGTATTTGACTCATCTAGTTGAAATATGGAGGATATGAGGAATACGGGTAAAGTTTATTGTCTAACTCTTGTATTATGTATTTAAATTTTGCTTAGCCTTGAGTTATGATGAGGAATGTGAGTTGATAAAAGATTTTTGAAAGGAAAGATTGTGGAAAAATTGTGGAAGATTCTTGTGAGTTGAAGAATTGAAAGAATGAGTGGTTGTTTCCTTTTTGAAGATGAAAAAAAATTATTTTTGCTTGATTTAGGGGCTAATACGGATAGTAAAGGGAAATCCATTTTTTTGAGGCTATGAATTCCCAAAAGCAAAAGAGAGAAACAAAAATGTTAAAAAAAATGATGAGTGATGACTAAAAGGGGGCAAATATGTTGTGTGAAGAGAAATGCATGCATTTGAGGCTATCAATTCCCTAAGTCATTGAAAAAAATAGAGCAAATAAGAGTGGAGTGCTTTCCTTACATAATGACTTGAGCTGTGCAATTTTTGGATTTATAATGCTTGAGTTGGTAGATGGCTCGACTTATGTGATTCATGTTATCAGTATTTTAACTTGAAGAGTGAAATAATTTTCTTGGACTAAGGTATGAACTTGATTAATTTGACTTTAAGAGTTTTGTGATGTCTTGTAAAATGTTTCAAAGTTTGCATTGTTTTCAAAGGGTATGAATGACAAGAGTTGTATCTAAAGTTCGAATGGAAGACATAATTTTTGCTATGGTAAAGAAATTTTTTTATAAGAAAGAACTTGTGTTTTCTAACTGATTTTTTTTTTTTATTAAAGTGTTTTGCTTGAGGACAAGCAAAAGTTTAAGTGTGGGGGTATGTGATAGGTGCAAAAATCACTATTATTTTACTAGGTATTTGAGGCTGTTTTAAGATACTTTTGTTGTAATAACTAGGCATATTCCTTCCTATTTGACATTTTACTTGTAAAAAGTGTTTTTGACAAATTTGTACACATTTAAGTTGAATTCGAGCAAAAAGTGAACAATTCCAAAATGCACCTAGCACCAGGCACCAGGCCTAGCCAAGGGACCAGGCACTGGGTCCATTCTTGTCGAGCAGTGAAAATCAAGCTAACCTTTAGGAAAGAAATAGAACAGACCTAGTGGCAGGTCAGGCAAGTGGACTAGGTGTTGGGTCCATTCTGCCCGACCAACAAAAATAGAGCAAAAATTCAGAAGAAGAATAGATTGTAGCTGGTGCCAGGTGGGTTGAAGGTACCTAGCTCCAAGCCCACTTTGGAAGGCCAAAATTTTGTGCACGAATTTGGAATTTTTCAAAGATTTTGGTATTTTCTAATTCCTACTCGGCCAAAATCTCTCAAGCAACGAATTTAGTATCCAAATGGGCTATAAAAGTAAGAGTACGCGCAAGAGAATAGATACATTTGGAGGTGGATTCAAAAGCAAAAAATTCCCAATCACTAATTGAAGAAAGAATTCACCCAATGAAGAAGGATTGTTCAACAGAATCTTCAATGGTGAAGAAAGATGCTTGTCTATGAGTATTTTCTTTTATTTTTCTTTTCTTTTCCTTAGACAATGATGTATTTAATGTTTTTATTATAATTTAAAATTATTTTAGGAGTTACGATTTTGTGTTAATTTAGTTATTTGATCAATTCTTTATCATCTTTGGTATTTGATTGCTTGTTATGATTGGTTATTGATGTGAGTTCTTCTAATTGATTTGGGACGATGATCTTAGGTGTTTCATTACATTGATTTCGTATTTATCTAATCTTAATGGACTTGAGTGACGAACTTAAGATTATAGGACTAAGTGATCAAAGATTAGTTGATTTCACCTCGAGCAAAGGGTTATTAGCTAATTTCATGCTTATAAGGAATTAAACTTAATGCATGTTTTGGTTATGTTAGCTTGATTGAAAAATCTGTTAATATTAACAAAAAGATAGTAATTCCATGGATTGGGAAATGATGTGGAATTTATCTAAGTAGATTTATAACTTAGGAAACGATTGAATTTTACTTTATATTACTTCATGATACCAAGATGATAATTAATTGAGAGAATTACTAGTTGGTTCATTATCATGTTTTCTAAGATACTTGTCTACATTGCATAATCCGATAACCTTGAGTTGTATATATAGTTTTATTTTTTTAAATTATTTTCTCACTTTATTTGGTTGGTTAAACAATGAATGAAAAGTGATTAATGTGTACGTATTCCTTTGACGATCAATACTCGATAATGCCCTATACCATGCTTGCAATGAGTATACTTGCCCATATGTGTATTTTGGGATTAATGTGTTTACTAAAACATAACTAATGGATGAATTTAAATTTGATGATTTTTATGCACCCAAAATTTACCTATCACTTAGTCTTAGAGAGCAAGTGGGAGATTATTGGGATGTGTGCCCTTTTAGACTAAGTTTTTTATGTAATTTTAACTTGTATTAATAAAAGTATTATTCTTAAAAATTATTTATGAAATCTTCTTTATTTTTGTGCACAATTTTCATTGGAAATGACCTATTGTGTTTAAGTAGCTAGTTCATGTGAATGGAGGCCTTTCATAGTAAGGTATGAACAATGTGTTACTTAACACAAAAACTATTATTCTTAACCGAATGATGAGAATGGGAATCTCATCACGGTAAGGTTATTGTGCTATGAATTCTAAATAGGGAATGTCTTACCTTTAGCCAATGAGTAGTCTTCTCATTTCATAGCATAAACGTATTTCAAATACATAGAACTAGACCTATAGTAGTGGTTTCTAAAAGTACTATGTCGTAGAAACCTAGACTACTACTACTATAGTGTAGACTTGTACTCTATAACTTAAGTATGAGTTGGTGGTCTAATGAAGTTGGAAGCATATACTTTGATATAATATAGTTGAGGTTCTTCAATAGGACTAATATACTTGTATGTTATGTATATGTAACTAGTTAGTTAAGACAAACTTGTACAAAATAGTTTCTACACTATATCGCCCCTTATGGTTGTTCGAATGATCTAATTTTCCAAGCCCCTGGGAACATGACTTGGATATTTGCTTTAGGGTAATTCCTGTAGAAAGCGAAAATATTCTAAGAAGTTGTGGATAATTGGACTAGAAGCCTAAGGATAGTAGATGTCTTTTAGAGAGGTGATAGTACACTTTTTCCTCTCTAAGTGCACGGCAATATGTAGAGGGGTATTTTAGTCATTTCACCTATAGGTCGAAGACATTACTAACACATCATTATCCTTGAGGTCAATATTTCCTTATGGTGATATTAGAAAATATTTAAAATGCAAAATACAGCTATTTATATAGTAGGGGTATTTTAGTCATTTTGGTGGCCAAGGCGTTTGATAGGGGCTAAAATCATCATTATTTTACTAGTTATTTGAAGTTTTTTTGAGATACTTTTGTTCTAATAACTAGGCATATTCCTTTCTATTTGATATTTTGCTTGTAAAAAGTGTTTTTGACAAATTAGTGTAGATTTGAATTGATTTTCAGCAAAAATGTGACATTTTCATAACAGACTTGGTGCCAAGCCCAGCCAAGGGAGCAGGTGTCAAGTCCATTTTAGTTAAACAGTAAAAACAAAGAAGAACAGAACAGTCTTGGCACCAGGAGGGTTAACTGGACCCGGCTCCAGGTCCACTCTGCCCAGAGGCAGTTACGCACGAATTTGGTATTTTCCAAAGGATTCTGGTATTTTTGAAATTCTGCTCAGACTTGACTTCTCAAGCAACGAATTTTGGTATCAAGGAAGCTTATCAATAAAAAAATCACAAGAGAAGTGGGTGATTTGAAGGATCCAAGCTAGCTACTCAATCACCACTCAAAGGAGCATCGTTCAAATGAGGTTTTCAAGAGAAGAAGAAGGGCTTTTATCTTTTATCCTTTGTTAACTTTTCTAAAACAATGATGTGCTTAATGTTTTGACGTAATTGGATATTATTTTGGAGATTATGCTTTTGAGTTAATTAGAACTTTTGATAATTAATTTGTGTTCTTGGTATTTGATTACTTGTTTTTCTTATAGATTTAGTTGATTGATTTTTGTTATTGACTTGCTTGAAAAAGAGGTTGGTAATGACTTCAATTAATTAATTTCATATTTTTTATATCTTAACTTATTTTAAAAAGGGGTTAATTATTTAGAACATTGGTAATCAAAGGTTGGTTAATGATTGCTAGAATATGGATTCATTGACTAATTTCATATTTTAAATCACCTAGAATATAGGGGTTTATATATGGATTGATTTTAATGCATCTTTTGGGTAAATTGGTTGAGACAGAATATGTTCACTAATTTAACTAGAAGGTAGTGATTCCATGGATTGCAAATGAAGTGGGTGTGTATCAAATCCTTCATGATGCCAATACGAGAATTAATTGTGATGAATGCTAAGTGATTCAATATTTTGTTTTCAAGATAATTGTCTAGTTACATGAATTTACATCCTTGAGTTATATCTATTTTTATCTTTATTTATTTCCTTTTTATTTATTTCCTACTTTATTTGCTAAACAATCAATATTTGAGTAAAGTAAGGTGGGGGCCTAAATTCTCGTGAATTCGATACTTGCGATTCCCCATACTATACAACATGTATACTTGTCCGTATGTGTGGTTTTAGTGGTTGGAATTTTAATTATAACTTGGTTAGTTGTGTAATTTGTTGGTAATAATTTTTACACTAAAAAAACACGCATCAAGTTTTTGGTGCCGTTGCCAGGGATGGGCACTATCGAAAACACTCGAGTTTTATTGATTTTTCTTTTATCGTATTTGTATATACCGTTAACTTTTGTGTTTTGGTAATTTGTGAATATTTTTAATTTGTGTATTTTTTTCTATATTTTTTAGTGATTTATTTTTTATTTTTTATTTTCAATTTGATTTTTATTTTTCTTTGAGTGCGAGATTCAAAACATCATCATGAATAATTATTCATGGGCACAATGTCAAATGAGCTATAATGATGAAACATTGGAAAGGTTGCAAGCTCATATTAATGCTTTTAGTGAGACATTACTTGAAGCTTCAATCAAATCCTTTGTTGCCAACACAAAGAAGTCCATTAGATGGCATAGAGAAGTATACCAATGAATGAGTAACCAAAGAACACAACTAGCCATGTTGGTTGAGGATGCCATAAAGTCCCATACGCTTGAACAAGAGAATCTCCAAGGAAAGGAGAGGGGATATGAGGAACAATTGCCCAATATGAAAACGGAGGTATTTGATTCTCCTCTATGTGCTAATAATTCTAATCTCTCTTTGTTACATGATTTCTTAGATGCCTCTCCATTCTTGGAGGATAATGACCCAAATGATGATGTATGAAATTTAACATGTCTCAAGGAGTTAGATCTTTCATTGATACATCATACGAAACCCCCCCTTAGAGGATGTTGAGAAAACTTACCCTCACCCCAATTTTAGGGAGGTAACTTGGTATTTGTAGAAGCATTGAAAAGTAAGAATTTCTTGATCCCATCTTTGAATACACAAATACTAAGTTTAAAGGGGAAATTCAATAGTGACAAATGTTTTGAAGGGTTTAGTGGTGATTCTCATGTTTACGCACTTCTTGGACATAATTTACATCTTTGTGTTGGAAACTTGATTTGCATGTCTAAAAGAGTGTTATGGAAGTGGGGTCCTGCATGTATATTCATTGCAACTAATATTCTCCATGAACCCTCTATTTTTCAAAACCCTCCCTTCTTTCTACATTCATATTGCCTATTTTATACTTTGAGCTTAAACTTCTTTGACAAAGGTTTGATGAGGAAGCATGATGAGTGAAAAGAGTTTGTCTCTTTATTTTGTGTTTGGAGTGGCTAAGTGTCTTTTCTCTCCCGAGTAAGGAAAAAATTTTCCATATTAAGTGTGAGTGAGTGAGTCGTGTCTTTATTTGTTTTCTTAGGATTTTTAGTTTGCTTTTTTTTCATTTAGGTGTACTTTATTTTACCTTTTTTTTCTTTAGGCTTTTATTTGGGTTTTCTTTTGTAAGTTTGAATAAAGTCATCTTGGAAAAACTCTTCTCTCTATTCCATGTGTTAATATTTAATAGAGCATTATTCTACTTGGGGAGTATTACTTAACTCCATCCCTCAGTTATCATTTTTTGGTCCCTTTGGAGAAGCTTTCATGTGTTAATTTTTTGCCAATGAGGATATTGTCCAGTTTAAGTGTGGGAGAATAGGTTAGTAATATCCTTTGTCCAAATTTTTATCAATGATCTAGGTGTTTCCTTGGTACCAAATAATTTTGTTGAAAAGTTGAAAATTTTGAAAAATTTGAAAATTTGAAAGTTTGTAGATTTGGAGCTAAATTGAATTTATTTGTCTATAATGGAGTTGTGATTTTCTTTTTAACTTTGGATATAGATTTTACATTTATTATGGTTTGATTTTTATTAAAAAGGTAAACTTGTGTAAAGTTAGATTTTGCTAACTCTTGAGAAATTAAGTTAATCTTAGTTGTATTTGGTATTTGAGCTTTGTTTTATTTTTTTAGTTTGAATGTGGATGATATGAGAAAATATAAGAAGAGTTGTTGATTAATTCTTGTATTATAGATATAAAGTTTGCTTGACTTTGAGTTGTGAATAAGGAATGTGAGGAAATAAAAACAAAAATGAGTGAAAAGGAAAACATGGACTTGAAAAATTTGCATTTATCTGATGAGAAAAACAAAAGAGAGAGAGACCCTTTGTTGAAAAGGGAGCCAATATGGTGAGCAAAAGAGAAGAAACAAAGAAGTATCACACTCTCTAGAGGATATCCCGAAGGTAAGAAGGTAAGAAAAGAAAGAAGAAAGAAAAAGAAAATTGCTGAAAAAATGATAAATGATGACTATAAGGGGCCTAATACGGTGTGTGAAGAGAAATCCATTCACTTGAGGCTATCAATTCTCTAAGTCATTGAAAAAAAAAATTGAGAGGAAAAAAAAAATAGTGGAGTGTTTCCTTGTTTCACTAACTTGAGTTGTGTAAAGTTGAGTTTATAATACTTGAATTGGTTAAATGGCTTGATTTGTATGATTTATGTTATCTATGTTGTTGTTTAAGGAGTAGTATGATTTTCTTGTACTAGATATAAGCTTATTTAACTTAACTTTGATGGCTTTGGGATTGTTTGATTTAATATAATAGTCTATCATGTTTTAAAAGGGTTGTGTAAATAACAAGTTTATATTTAATGTTAGAAGAAGGTTATGTCTTCATTATGAATGATTTTTCTAAGGGGAAATTTGCTAAATTATTTTGTCTTGTTCTAAATGCTAAGTGTTTTAAATCTTATTTGCTTGAGGACAAGAAAAAGTTCAAGTGTGAGTGTATGTGATAAGGGCTAAAATCATCAATATTTTACTAGTTATTTGAGGTTGTTTTGAGATACTTTTATTGTAATAACTAGACATATTCCTTTCTATTTGATATTTTGTTTGTAAAAAGTATTTTTGACAAATTTGTGTAGATTTGAGTTTATTCAAGCAAAAATGAGAAATTTCCAGAATAGACCTGACGCCAGGCCCAGCTAAGGGACTAGGCACTGGGTCCATTCTGGTTAAGCAGCAAAAGCAGAGAAGAACAAAACAGACCTGGCACCAGGAGGGTCAACTGGACCCGGCACCAGGTCACTCTGCGCAGAGGCAGTTGTACTTGAATTTGGTATTTTCCAATGGATTTTGGTATTTTCTGAATTCTACTTGGACTAGACTTCTCAAACAACAAATTTTGATATCAATGAGGCTTATAAATATAAGGAAAACATAAGAGAAGAGTGTGTTTTGAAGGATCCAAGCTGGCTACTCAATCACCACTTAAAGGAACATTGTTCAAATGAGGTTTTCAAGATAAGAAGAAGGGCTGGTTTATGAGTTTTATCCTTTATCCTTTGTTTACTTTTCTAGAACAATGATGTGCTTAATGTTTTGATTGTATTTAGACATTATTTTGGAGATTATGCTTTTGAGTTAATGGGAACTTTTGAACAATTGATTTGTGTTCTTGGTATTTGATTACTTGTTTTTCTTAGGGAGTTGGTTGATTAATTTTTGTTACTGACTTGCTTAAAAAAGAGGTTGGTGATGACCTCAATTAATTAATTTCATATTTATTATATCTTAATTTGCTTGAAAAAGGGGTTAATTGGCTAGAACATTGATAATCAAAGGTTGGTTAGTGATTGCTAGAATATGGATTTATTGACTAATTTTATGTTTTAAATCACCTAAAATATAGGAATTTATATGAGGTTTGATTTTAATACATCTTTTAGATAAAATTGGTTGAGACAGAATATATTCACTAATTTTACTATAAGGTAATGATTCTATGGATTGCAAACGAAGTGGGTCTGTATTAAATCCTTCATGATGCCAATATGACAATTGATTGTGATGAATGCTAAGCGATTCAATATTTTGTTTTCAGGATAATTGTCTACTTACTTGAATTTGCATCCTTGAGCTATATCTATTTTTTATCTTTATTTATTTTTATTTTTATTTTGTTCTTATTTTATTGGCTAAACAATAAAGTTTTGGGTAAAGTGAAGTGGGAGCTTATGTTCTCGTGAATTGGATACTTGCTATTCCCTTTACTATACGATCGGTATACTTGCCTATATGTGTGGTTTTAGTGGTTGGTATTTTAATTAAAGCTTGATTGATTGTGAATTTTCTACACTAAAAAAACACGCATCAACGATGTGTTTTTTTGGTCCTCGGATTAGCCTAAAAGTCCTATTTAATTTTAGGTCAAGGAAATGGTCTCGATTAAAAGGATTTTATTTTATTCAGGAAGTTTAATTTATTTTTTGAATGGAATAAAATAAACGTATGGGAGAATTAAATTCAATTTATTATCTAATTTAATTGGTTAATTAATTATTTCGAGCCTAAGCCCATATCGAATGATTAGAAAATTAACCTGGGCCTAAACTAGATAGAAATGCTTGAATAATTTTTGGTTTATTTGGGCTCATTAATTATTTATTAAGTTGTTTTTATAGACTCAGAAAATAAATAATTAATATTTATTATTTTGGGCTAATTGGGTCCAAGGAAACTATTAAAAATAATTGATGGCCCAATAGCCTGGACCGAAGGGTTTTAATTAATTCGCAGAGCTAAAGAGTTGGAAAAGCAACGTCTTCTATGATGATTATCTAGATAACAACCGGAGGGTTTTTGAAAAATAAAACCTCCGAGTTTTAGGTTATCAAGGAGTGATAACTGTGTGTGCATCTTGAGGGTGACACGTTCTATGAAAAAAAATACCTAGGCCAGCCTTTCTTTTTTACCTCTCTCTCTGTCTCTCTCTCATTCATTTTTTTCTTGATTCTATTAACTAATAATAAAGAATCGAGAAGTATATTTTCCTCAACTATTGTTTCACCAACAAGAGGTTAGGCAGAGGAATATTCTGAGTCTCAAAAGGAGTTGGTGTCATGCAAATGAGACGTAGCAGACGCATAGAAGGATTTCAACCAAATGACTTAACGAATGTAGCTAGCGTACCAATCATTCACTCGAATTCTTCAATGCCAAAGAAGAACTTAATGTGCAGCGGTAAAATTTTTAAAGCCCTAATTTCTGCGGTGTACTGTGCATTGGTTTTGCCTTCTGTGCGCATGGTTTTTCCTTAGTTTTTAAAGCTTCATGGACACCATCAAACTACAGCGATCTCAATTCATCCATTAATGGTTGTTGATACACATCTAGTTTTTGCTTATGATTCTTTGGCCCTGGGATAATGATTGTCAAAAATATTATTGAATTTTACATGCATATCTATGGTCGTAGGTTATACGGAGTGATAATAACTAGATAAGATTAGTAGTGCTTTCCCAAAACTAAGTTCTTTGTTTGGTAGAAGTCATCTCGCATCTTGTTTGTTTGAGGTAAAACCTTCTTCATCAGTTGTATGGCTTAATTAAAACACTTTTCTGACATGTTATTTTCCAATTTAATGTTCAATAATTGAGATACTACAAACATGAGCAAGTGGCTCGTACACCCTTCCCAGATGGGAGTACTGCATCTCTCAACATGTCATAAAATTTCTGAGCATCAGAATTATGAGGTTCCTCAGTAGTAGGGAAGGATGGATCTGGATGAAAATTTGGCCCTGCTGCATCTATGACCATTTCCCGATACCAATTGGTTAATCTTAAAGCATCTCCATCCACACTTGCATTGGACATTTTGTGGAAAATTTTGTAAATTCTTCACCATAACATGTCCAATTATAATAATTCTTGGTATATCCAGTTCTATACAAGTGCAATTTGATTTCCACCATAGTATGATGATGCAAATTGTTGCACTTTGCGCAAGGACATCTAAGTTCATTAGGATAAGTACATGTTGCTACTTTTGATAAAGCATATTGAAGAAAATGTTTGACTCCCTTAACAAATTCGGTTGTAATTCCTTTCACATCGGTCATTTACTGCTTATACATCCAACTCCTATCCTCCATCTAATTTTTTCTTGAAAAGCAACTTGAAAAACAAAAGCATTTAGTATGCAATAGGAATACATTGTACAACAAACTTTTGCCAGATGGAAATGGAAATGGTGATATGCATATAAAATTCATGATGGTTGGAAAAACGTATAGCTCATGCATGTAAATATATAAGGGACGATTTTTCGTTTCCAATGCATGCACATAATGGTCCTTTCATTATAGGAGAACAAGAGCTAATAACTAGATAATTAGCTTAATTTCAGCAGTTTGATAATTCCAGGAGAAACAACTGTTCACTTAAGCCATAATTTCAGATCTAGCCAAATACTATAATTTCTAATGCATGGCCAGAAAATCACACATAAGACAACCATTAAGAGATTTGGAATGAAGTGTGCCCATTACCTTAAAACTTAGCAATGTTACAATAATTTGAAGCACAAAATATTATAGTAACACCTAGAATAAAAATTTCGGCCCAAACTTAAGATAAACAATTTGGCTAGATAAAGTAACTGTTTATGCAATATGTGTACAACTTACAAGAGCAATCGAACAAGTACCATATTGGTTCACCAAGGAAAATCATTAAAAAATATATCCATTATTTCATCTTAAGTATTCTAGGTTGAGTAGTAGATCTGAAGAACTTTAGGCTCCCAGGAGAAATTGAAAGAACAAGCTTCCAACTGATACAAGGAATAGTAAAACATTTAAAGCACGACAATGTCTTTTATGGGTGTTAACACTAGTAAAACCTAAGTTTCACAAATTAAAATGGCTAAATATCCAGTTAACAATGGTATATGCAGGAACTTACCATGTCACAAATGCAGCTTTATTTAGAAGCCCACTTGAATCTTTCTCCTACAAATGGTAAAACACCAACCAATCTTCAAATTGTTAATCACCTCATGAAAGGAGATAGCAGTATCATGCCAAACACTAAAAATGTATAGACTTAAAATTAAAATTGGCAATTGTGCAAATGATCAAGATCACTTTTCATTCTGCCCTTCAAAATTTTACTATAATCTAACTTTTAATTTTTTTAATATTTTGGTAAATTGCTGAATATAATATTTTACAACCAACTTGAGATCTTGACATTGGCCTTTCCTCAATTTTTTTATTTTCCCTATTAAACAACATATACTTATTTAAATTAGCTAAACGAGAAATTTTTTGAAGATGAGTCAATTAAAAAAAATAAAAGTTATTTTTAAAAGTTTATTTGATAATTTAATTAAGTAATTAAAATTAATTAATAAATTTTTATTTTAATAAATATATTTGATAACAAAAATACTAAATATTTAATCATATTTTATAATTTATTTTTATTATTACTCAATTGATTGAGATATATTAAAATTTTATTATATTTATTGAACTATAATTATTTTTATTTAATCTATAATTGTAATTAAATATAATATAAAATAAATTATAATTCATTCAATTTTTACTCTCAACTTTAAATTTTAGATTTTAAATTTAAAAATTTAGTATTTAAATATTCAAGTTTTAGTTTTCGAATTTTAATTTTATCAAATAGACGATTAGTTTCCTTTTAATTAGTCTATGCATTTATTATGGATGAAAAAAATTAGAAAAGAAGGCATGAAAGAAATTTATTGGGCTATATCTCTTACTCCCCTCCCCCCCCTATATCTTTAATTATAATTAAGTTGGTAGAAAGCCCTGGAATTAGGTAAAAAAAAATAAATTGAGAACTTTTATTTTAAGTAAATCATTGACTACAATTAGAGCTGTCAAAATGGGCTAAGCCCATGAGCTAGGCCTAACCCACAAGTAATATGGGATGGGGTGGGTTTCAATTTTTCAAGCTCATATTTCAACCGGGTCTATTTGGCCCAGCCCACAAAACCTATGGGCTGAGTAGGGCTGCGCCAGGCTTGGCCCATGGGCCAGCTCTTTTTTTTTTTTTTTTTTTTTCAAATTCAAAATGTCTTGGCCGTAGAAGAAGCAGCCCATCATAGAAAATTTTTATTTTTTTGGTGAGTGCCCAACCTAAATCAGTTTTTTTTGGGGGGGGGTAGGGGGGAGTCTTGCCCAAATCAAATGCATAATTGTTATTGGATTTTGGAAAGAATTAGAAGAATTCAGATACAATCAAATTCACAAGTGGAAAAAGAAAAGTCCCTTTCATCTTCTCTTTTGTTTTGACGAGACCACCGAAACAATAGCCCCTCAATTTCAATTCTCAAAAGTTAAATCCCTAATTTTTTTTTTCTTGTTGCGAATTGCGATTGGCACTGCTTAGTGCTCAGTTCCTCAACTCAATCAGTGACTTATTCTTCGCATCGCATGGTCGGTGGTGCAATTGGTATAGAGTGCTGCTCTCAGTCACTGGTCGGCTCTCTTGTATTTTTTTTTGGAAGGAAAACTTAACTTGTCATTTGATATTTATATTTTTCTTTTAGTCAAAACTTCAGTCGTTGCATTTGTACTAGGGTTTAGAGACTTGCAAAATTGAAAATAGAAATATGATATAAATTTTTTTAATATTATTTATGTATAAATGGAAGCCCATAGGCCAGGAAAGGCTAGGCTTTTGACAGCCCATCAGAAAAATGGGCTAGCCCACCCCGGCTTATATTTCTATCAACCTACGTGGGCTGGACAGGGCTAGTCCATTTTGACAGCTCTAACTATAATGTCTTTAAAAGGAGGTGCAAATCATTGACCATAGAAAGAGTATCTTGTTCACTTTATATATAAATATATATATATATATATATATATATTTATGCAAGAAAGTTCAGAGCAAAGAAAATTCTTTCTTTTTCCCCCATCTCCCCTCCTCGTTTTAAGGGAATAGTGGAATTGAAGGAAAGAAATGCTACAACAAATTAATGTAAACTAATACTATTCACCTAGAGAGCAATTTTTGTAACTTTGCAGTATCCCCTCCCCCTCCCCCTTCCCTCCCCCCCAGTTAATGTCCTTCTGTTTTACTTTATGGATTATGAAAAACAATATTATCATAATGTATCCTTTATCTTCTCCAAGTAGTTCTATTTTGGAGGGCAAGAGACAAAGTCACCCAGAAATGGTTGCATAACTCTCATTGTTTTTCATTTTCCCTTGCTTATCACTTCCTCATCAAAAAATAGCAAGTAAGGCCATTGATACTCACTATAGTTTATTCCACACACCCCCTCCTTCCACTTTTCATAAAGTATGATAACCAAGATAGAATTCATTAGAATTTGAATCGTACATAAGACAAGGAATACCCCAAGCCAACTTAATTAAGGAATGGAAACAATGAAAAAGACTATTCAAGAATATTACATGGAATGCATGATAGGAAACTTACCACATAAAATACCATATAAGTCATGAATCAAATAAAGTATTGATGTGAACCATCATATGCATGAAGAGTATTTCCAAGAAAGGGGAAAAATGACCAAATCACATTTCATGGCTTCTTAGGTAAGATTGCTATTCAAGAGGATTAAAGGGAGTTTTCAAAGTAACCAATTTAACAAACTAAGGACCAAAGGATGTGTAAGGAAATGGATGCCAAAGGAGATGTCAAATGGGGTACAAAGAAGACTACAATCCTTGTGGAGGATCAAGCAACCATATAGCCAAGGATTGAACATCAAGGGAGTTAGAGATGGAATGCAATCCAAGGTAGATTCAAGGAGGAACAAACTTAACTTCAACTATATTTGGAAGGTCAAGGAAACTACCAAAATGATCTTGGAGGTCAAGAACAAGATTTTTGTAGCAAAACATTAAGAAAATAGTGAAGAAACAAAGCCACTCGAGAAAAATCAAGCAACTCAAATTTGGCTGCCCTCGGCGCTGGCCTAGCCAGGCTAACCTAGCATTAGCTGTGGTCTACTGAAGAGGTCTTCGAACCAGCATTGAACCGGTGCCGGGCAACCACTCAAACTGGAGCCAGCCCAAGTTAGGTCCAATTCAAAATTCTCCTATTTTGCCTTTTTCAACTTTTTACATTTTTATTCTGATCCTTATGACTTTTATTATGTTTTTTACTTATTTTAAGACATGTAATAAGGCCTAAAAACTTGTATTAAGGCTATCTAATTTCTGTGCTTTGTTTACTAATTAGTTAGAGCAACCTTGGGGCATATAAATACCCTATTATAGCCTCTTTTGTAATAATTTTCAGATTTCAAATTTCAAAGAGAGAATAGAGTCTTGAACTCTTGGAGTGGAGAATTCCTCCTTAGTTCTTCCTTTCAAGACCAAGCAAAGAAATTAGACACATATTTGTTTACAGTCTTTAAAATCTATGGGTTAATCCAACTTGTTTCTTCATCTTGGGTATTAGGTGGATTTATTCTTACCTAGTGTTCTTGTTAGAAAACTAGAAGGGTGCCTACTTTTCTCCATCCCACATGTTCGTGAATTCTTTGTAGATTCAAGGGTGTTTGGGTATCAAAGTAGTTGGCTAAATCCTATTAGAATTTAAGTTCAAGTTGTTAAATGTGAAACCCCAGTCGAAACCAACCTTAAAGTAAGGGGGTTGAGATGCATATCATATTTTATTACATGTTTAAATATGTTTTTATATGATTTTTTGTGCTCTGGATTTGCGTTTTATTGTCTCGAATGCTTGATTGTGAGTATTGAGTGAGAAGGGAAAAATGGTAATTTTTGCTTGAGGTGAAAATAGGGAGATAGCTTGAGGATTAAATAGGAAAAATATTTTTAGAGGGAAAATAAGAACAAGAGTTGTTGTAGTTTAGTGGTTAGAGTTTTAGAATTAATTCTTGAGGTATTGGGTTCAAATTCCATTATTAGAGCTATAACATGATTAAATTTTATTTTTGCTTAGGAAGTATCATTGTCGGCCTTAGTGGTGTTTGGAGTAGGGTAGAGATGTTGTCCTATGAGAGACATGATAGGAGTCTTCAAATCCTACTCTTTTGCTCTACACAAAATTCCTAAGGGGAATTCATTTCCTCTTGATCCTTAATTTTTCCTATTTCTCAATTCATTAGTTTGTTCATTTTGTTCAAGCCAATTTTATTCTAGAAAAATTCCAGCAATGTGCTGTGGCTTCGAAGGTTCAAAATGTCTTAGTAAAAGACATCTTATGGACCGAAACAATGGAAGGATTTCAAGTGAATTAAATTCCTTAGTGAACTTTCTAAAAATTCACTCTAGCTAGGTTCATTTCCCTTCATGTATTGAACTGAAATTTTCCAGCTTCTTGTGCCTTCAAGGTGTCAAAATTCTTAGCCATTATTCCCTCCTAAATGCTGCCAGAAAATGGCCCTTTTGATTAGCTTGAAATCTGAATTTTCCTGGCCATTTTCGGACTACACAAATACTGTGCAAAACCAGAAAAATTTCTAGGCAAATTCGCAGCTTTAAAGGTCCGAAACCAAGCTGTTTTCTTCCAATTTTTACTCAGCATCTTAGCCACGGTTTTCCTCCATAAAGTAGGCTGGAAAACAGCCATGGAAGACCCCAAAAACCTCCTTCAAACTCCTTGCAGGCTAGCTAGAAGTGGCAGCCGAAACTGCCCAGGGAAAATTCCAGCAAGGGTAAAAATCCTGTGCAGGATTTATTTCCAGCTTTGTTCCTAGTTCTATCCTAGCCAAAACTCCATCCTTTTCTGCACAAACCACCCTTAAACCTTCATTAACTGAGCTCCATTATCCTCCCTAAGTTCTGCACTAAAAAAATCCAGCCATGGCTACCTAAAAGATTTCCAAAAAAATTCTGCAATCATGCCTTGATTTGGATACCAAAAATTCCAGCCACCATGATTTAGTAACCTTCCATAAAATATCCCTCAAACAACCAGACCTTCCTTTCACCATTATACTCCTTAATTTTGGCCACCCTTAGCCTCCTTCAACCAGCTTCCATTCATCCGAAATACTGCTCCAAAATTCGTCCATGGCAGATTCCCAAAAGCCCTCCAATAATCAAAGATATTCTTGTTATATGTAGTTTCCAAATTTGTTTCTCAAAAATATTCTTTAAAGATTTCGACAACTAGACTTTCCTTTTTCCTTCCAAACCAGAAAATCATCTTCCTAAACCCTACAAACAATTTGGCAACCCTAATCTCTTTAGAATTTCGGCAGCCTCCCATCCAAAAGCTCTCTACTCTCTTCAACCTTCAAAAACACATAGTACACCAAGAATACCTACTCCTTCCTTTCACCTAATACCTCTCCAAATCACTTCAAACTACCTCTAAAAAATTCCAGATTTCATCTATTCATTGCTGTGAGTCCATCCACACCATATTTAACATCAAACTCCAAAATCCAACTTGCTCTTTTGGATAAAAAAACCAGAAATTTTGTGAAGGCTCAAGAACACCTTCAAGGTAGGTTTGTTCAATCAACTTCATCTTCGCTAATCTTTGATCTCTAATGAATATATATGTGTTTAATCATGCTAATGAACTCTTTTCTTCTCTTCTCTCTCTCTCTCTCTCTCTCTCTCTCTCTCTCTCTCTCTCTTGACCGAACACTCCCTCTCTCTCTCTTGGCCGAATCTCTTTCCTTCTTGGCCGGATGGCTTCTTCACCAATGGCCATGCTTTCTTCATCTTCCTTGAACGGATTTAGGCATCTAGGGGTTGAGATTCATTTGAAACTCCTTCAAGGTATTCACTAATCAAGTAAGCCTTTTTAACCCTTCTTTTAAATTCTAGACTCATGTCTCTAGGATATAGAAGATGAATCATGAATAGGGTTGAGTATATATTGTTGTGATGAGTTGAGATTGAAGCATGAATATATGTATGAATATGAAGGAGATGGGATTTTTGCATGAGTTGCTTATCTTGGTTGAATATATGGTGTTCTAGGGTTTGATGTATGTCTCCATGATCAAGTATGCTAGAGATTATGTCATCTATGATGAATAGGAATTATATTCTTGTGTGATTATTGAAGCTATGATTATATTTATGCTAGTAATAGTTAGATCATACCGTAGTAAGTCTAGATCTATGCTTATATGCATGATTTGGATGATTTGATGAATTGAAGGATTGTATATGCTCATGATTGTGGTTAGCCATAGAAATATGATCATGACCTAGTTGTCCCTAAGCTAATTTTTATTTCATGAATAAAATATTTCCTAATATGATTTTGCTAGTAATTTCGAAAAAAAAAACCCCCCTAGGAGGGGTAGATTTAGATTATTATATATAATAAGGATATTTTAGTCAAATAAATAATAGCTTTTGCTAGAAAAATAATATATATATATATATATATATTATTTAAAATAATGAAATCAAATAAAGCCTTTTATGAAAATAATTATAATTAGTAAAATATTTATTACTAAAAATTTAATTATTATCTTTTAATCAAAACCCATTAAGAATTTATTTATTATTTTTCGAGCTAGACTCATTAAATTTATTTTCAACTAATTTTAGCTATCAATTATTTTCTAACAACTTAATTATTAATACATCATTATTTTACCTAATATAACCTAGGACCCTTTATCAAATAAACTCTAAATTATTTTAGCGAGATTTAAATCTTCAACTTATTAGTACCGATTTTTTAAAACACTAATTATTTTAAATATCAAATTAGACTTAGCTTACAAACCTTTTTATTTATTATTTGGCCTTAAAGCTTGGGACACTAGGATCATGGTAGTAGTGAGTTGAGCTAGTTTTATTTGTGAAAGTGAATCTTTGGCTTGAGTTTGATTGTGATTTATATTTATCTCAGACGGGGTTAGGTCAACTGTTGGAGACCTTTCTTTTAAGTAAGGATAAGGTAAGTTCTATTGCATTCATGAAATTGATTTTATTTTATTATCTTGGTTTGAAAGTAAGGTTGGCGAGTATCTCTTGCAAATACGAAATTTTAGCACGGTATCTAATTTTGAAAACCTCTATATTTGGAACCTTCTTATTTTGGAAACTTTCTACATTTGGAAAACTTCTAATTTTAGAAACTTCTAGATTTATAAATTTTTAAAATGTGTCAGGCATGACTTAGGAGCCAAGCATCAAACATTTTGATTTGTTTTGAATATGCAAGAGATCAATTTTTGGGCATGCATCTAATTTTTGAAAATCACAACATGACTTATTTGAGCATGTGGCTCCTCCACTATGAATTTGTGGAATAAATTATTGACTTAAAACCATGCCTTCTAAAATTTTTGTACGAGTTAAAAAATGTTGTTTTGAACTATATTGAGCTAATTTTGTAGGTTCCACTTTGGAGTCTTATGAATTGTGAAGATTGAATAATGTTAAGTACTCAATGGGGGCTAGGCCTTTATACTAGCCTTTGGTTGGTCTGGGGATATCTCTTGGCAGGTGGCCACCTCCGAGAGGTTGACTCTTTTTGATCAGGGTGTCAGTATAGAAGGTTGAGCCATCCTCAGCTAGCGACGGGGTTTTGGTAGAACCGACGGCCGGAAGTGGGACAACCGGTTCGGATTGAGTGAGAGAGAGAAGAGTATCTCACTCAGTAGGATGTACACCTACCAGGTGTTGAGGGTCAAGTGCTTCACAGGAGTGAGAGCCACCTCTGTGTCCTTTCACCACCTGTCGGGGTCAAGTGCTTCACTTGGTGTGAGAGCCACCACTGTGCCCTGTCAGATTAACTTGGTTGCTTTAATTGTTGAGCTATTTTCGGGGAACTGTTCTAAAGTGTTATTGGAATTTTATTCGAAGCTCAAAATCTTTTAATTATTCATATCTTTCCAAATAGAATAATTTAAGAGCATTTTGCTTCATGGCTTCTCACTACTATCTTTCAAGAAATGAGAGTTAAATTTGTAAAGAAGACATGACAAAGCTTTTGATATATTGTTAGTGCATGTATCATGAAAAGTGTTTTGTCTTTTTAGCCCAACTCACACACGGGGCTTATTGAGATTTCTGTCTCATCACCCATTTTTACCATGATTTCAGGTGGATCCTACTGTGGGGATGCGTAGCAAGTGTTATCTGCCTTGGAAGAGAATGTTGTCATTTTTTTTTTTTATGTATTGCTTTGGGGAGTTGAGAGTGGATAATTTTTATTTATGGATTTGTGTTTGGGAATTCATGGATTTATTCTTGGATTTGTTCTTGGGATGTAATAAAATTTTGAGTTAAAGTATTATTTTAATCCGCTATTTTATTTGGGTGACCTAGTTATAAAGACCCATTGTCCTTCGGATGGAGCGACATCCCCAGCCCTGGCGAGCCTAGGTAGCAGGGTGTTACATTAAATCACCTAAGGTTCTTATTTTGTGGCCATTTTGGTAAAGGATTAGGTGACCAATTCTTGAGTCTTATTCTTGAGTCTAATTTTTGAATTTTAGAGCTCCTGAGATCATATCAAAGTGGTATCAAAGTAAGGTTGTGTTAATTCTTATTAACACAACTTTTTTTGGGCAAAAGGTACAACCTTCTTCAAGAGCTTGTTGAAAATTTTCAGATTTTCGTCACTTATTTGGGTGTTAATTTTTGAATGCTTGAAACTTAATATTATGCCATAAACTTGATGTTAAATTAATCCTATAGGTTGGTATAATGTTTAAGGAATCATTTGGCATTAATGTTTGTTGATTTTGTGCTCAAACAAGGCAGGTATCTCATCTAAACCATTACTGTAAATTTGAATCCCATAACTCATTATCTTGAGATTTCCAAGAGTTGAATAATTCAAATTTAGCAATGGGTTTGTTGTGAAATTGAGCCTACATGTTTGGTTGATATTTAGGTAGCTATTTGTGATGATAAATTGAAAAAATCTTAATGTTTATTAGGTGTTTTGCTACAAAAATTCTGAACGTAGAAAAAAAATCTTGTAACTCCTTTTTGTGCTATTTTTGAGTGCTTCAAAACTCAAAATTTGTCCATGTTATTGCTGTGAAATTGCTCCTTGATGTTACATATATTATTGGGAATAAGTTTTACTTGTGAATTTTGTGTATTCAAGTGGCTATATGGTTGTAAATTGTGAATTACCTTAAGTTGCGAGGTTGCATACTAAATGTTTGATGTGTGGTTTGATGACTTAGGATTGTGCTTGTATGACAACCAAAGCTTTGTTTATTGAATCTCTATAAATTTTCTTACTTGTTAACTTATTTTTTGTGGGATTTTACTTTCTAATTGCTTTCAAAACATTTTTCTTACGAAGTGATAAATAGCTTGAAAAGCAAATTGGTGCATCTTGGATCATATCAATTTCTCTCTTTGAATTTTTGAATTTCTTGTGATTTCATTGCCTTGTGTAATTTTATTGATCATCAAATTAAATTCTTGAGGTTGTGATAGCATCTTAAATTTTGAAAATCCTGTCATTTGACTAGATGCCTACCAAGTGTTTGATGAAATGTTTGAGAGTCTTTACATAGTCTTGTAAGGGTTCTTAGCTTACATTTTTTACTTCCATTGAACTTAATTGATATACTTCTTGTATGTGGTGGGTTGAATACCGAGATTGACATCTTCTTGTGATAATTCGGATTGAATTGAACATTGTCAATTATTGAGTCGTATTCCTTAGTATCTTCATTTATTTGAATCCTTGTGGTGCTTAACTAGTGTTGTCACTATACATCTTCTTGAAAAATTCTAGAGTTTGTGTGATAACTCATTGCTTGAAATTCTTGAATGATTGAGTCTCATTCTTGTTATCCATTTAGTGATAGCTCATTTCTTCTTAGGAACTTCCTTTTTCTTGAATCCTTGGAATTTAGTTGGTTTTAGCTAGTGGAACTAAATCCTTTAGATTAGGGAGAGTTCAAGGAAGAACTTGAGTGTGGAAAAGGCAAGATAGTGAGCTTATTTTAATAAAAGCAAGAAAAAAGTATACACGAGAGAAAAGTGTCATTGAAATAGTGTAAACACATGAGGGAGTGAAGTGAGAAATTCCTTTTGTGTTTTCTACTTAAATTTCTTGGGCACTTCTCTTGCAAGCAAAGTTCACTATGGCTAGTTGGAATGAAAGTGAAGAATATAATTGTTATGAAGAGCTTTGTTCAACTAGAAGTAGTTATGGTAGGAATTATTGGAATGTATGCCCTTTAGATTAAGTTTCTAGTGTAATTATCGAATTTAGAAATAAAAGAATTTATCCTCAAATACTTGTTTGTGAATTTTACATTACTTTTGTGCACTATTTCGTTTGGAAAAGACCATTGTGTTTAAGTAAGTGGTTTATATGAATGGTGGTCTTTTATAGTAAGGTATAGACCACAAGTTACTTAATACATAAACATTTGTTCTTAACCGATTGGTAAGAATGAGAATCTTATCATGTTTAGGTTATTATGTTATGAATTCCAAATGGGGAGTGGCTTACCTTTAGCCAGTAGATAGTCCACTTACTTCATAATATAAGCATATTTTGAATACGTAGAACAGGACCTGTAATAGTGGTTTTTAAAAGTACTATTTTTAGGAAGCCCCGATTATTACTGCTATAGCGTGGACTAATACTCTATCGCTTGAGTATGAGTTGGTGGTTTAACAAAGCTGGAAGTATGTACTTTGATTTGCTGTAATTGAAGTTCTTTCGTAGAGCCGATATACTTGTATGTTAGGTATATGTGACTAATTAGTTAAGATAGACTTGTACAAGATAGCTTCTGCGCTATATTGTCCCTTGTGACTGTTCGAATGATCTAAATATCTAAAGCCCTGGGGAACATGGCTTAGATGTTTGCTTTAGGGTAGCTCCCTTACAAAGAAGAAACATTCCAGGATTCGTAGATCATTGGACTAGAGAACTAGGGATGGTATATGTCTTTTAGAGAGGTGTTAGTACACTCTTCCTCATCTATTTTAGCCATTACACCTGTAGGTCGGAGACTTTGTTAACGCAGCGTTGTACTTGGGGTTAATATTTTTTTTATGGTGATATTAGAAAATATTTAAAATATAAAATACAACTATTTATATAGCAGGTATTTTGGTCATTTTAGTAGCCAAGGTAATATGTCTTTTGGTCCTCGGAATAGCCCTTAAGTCCTGACAGATTTGGGTTAAGGAATTGGTCTTGATAATTATGGTTTTTATTTTATTTTATTTAAGTAGTCTAATTTATTATTAGATTATAATAAAATAAAAAGCCTAAGAGAGATGTTATATTTTATCTAATTTAATTGGTTAAGTAATTATTAGAGCCTAAGGCCCATATTGAATAATTAAAAAATTAACCTAGGTAAAAACTAGATAAAAGGCCTGATATTTTATATTAGTCTATTTAGGCTTATTAATTATTTATTGGGTTATTTTATGAAGTCCAGAAAATAAATAATTAAGCCTTATTATTTATAGGTGTTCAAGCCCAAGAGTAAAAAATTTTATCTGGCCCAATGTACCTAAGGGTAAAAAAAAAAAAAAAAAACAATAACAAGGGATGGATCTCGTATTGTTTGTCATGAAAGGATAACAAAAAGTTCTTTTACTCTCTTGGTGTCTCTCTCTGTGGGTGGTACCTGGTTTTCCAGAAATATAATAGAAAGATAGAAAGGCCATACTTGACTCTTCTCTGAGTAGCTTTCACCAACGGTGGTTAAAGCAGTGGCCATGTTCTGGAACCTCAAAAGCTTCGCGTGAATGAGAAGAAGCAGATGGTTTGCAAGAGTGCAATCAGAGTTTTCTTTGGAAGAACCAGTGGCTTCAAGCATTCAAGCTAAAGAGGTCCAGATATCTTCTTCAGTGCCAAGAAGATTATTTAAATGCAGAGGTATTATAATTCTTAAAGCTTTTGCTGCCTCTATTTTGATATTATGCATACTTCTGTGTGTGTGTGTGTGTGTTTTTTTTTTTTTTTTTTTTTTTGCTGTACATTACCTTCAGGAATGATGAGTATGATTGGAGATATAAAGAGGATGGCTATGAGAGCATAGGGTATTTGGAAGCACATGATCAAAGACCACAAAAATATTCAAAGAGTGGGTTGCAAAGGAAAAAGAGTGGTATGCAAAAGGAGAGGGAGTATGGGTGTTATATTTGTTCAAGCTATACACACACTTCCTATGAATGTCCAAAAATATCCAAGCCAAGGGAAATGAGTGCATTACAAAATTCTTCCAGGAGTGATTTGAGTAGAGAGCAAGATTATGTTTGTTCTATTTGTTTGGATTATGGAGATGGCACATGTGATTGTCCAAGAAGGAAAAGTCCAAAAAGTAGGGAGAAGTTGCAAAGAAGTGAAGTGAGTTCTTGTGTGTATTGTTCTAGCTATGAACACACATCACCTACTTGTCCTTGGAAGTCCTTTTGTTTGTAATGTAGCCAATTGAACAAAAGATTTGAGATGTGGGAGAAACAATATGAGTAAAAGAATAGGGAGGAGCAAGGGGTTAAAAAGAGTGAACAAAATGAGCTACAAGAAATTGAGAAAAAAGAGAAGATAGAAGAAGCCAAAGAAGGAGAATTTCAAAATCAAAAGGGTGAGGAGAAACATGAAGAAGTTAGGGAAAGTACATTAATACAAGGGAGTGAAGACCAACATGGGAATAACAAAGAAGGAGTTGAGCATGATAATGATGTGGTTGATGAGGAGTAAATATGTACTAAAGATGAAGGTTCCAAAAATACTTCAAGTAGCTATGAATTGGGAGAGAGCTCACATCAACAAAAGAAAGATAAAGAATGCAAGGTTATGAAAAGTGAAACACCAACATCATTTTCTAGGGAGGCCACAAATCCAAAGAGGGAGTAGATAGTGAAAGGGGAAATGTGATTGAGCCAAGAAATTCATTAATTGGTGTTGCTAGTAGAATCTTGGATACTTATGTTGTTGAGGATATGAATGATTCCCAAAAAGAAAACATTTTCTACTCAAGATGTAAAATCAATCAAAGGCCATGTAGTATAATGATAGATTGTGCAAGGTGTGCAAATGCAGGTTATAATATGAAGATAAAGTACTTTGTGATGTAATACCCATGCATATTGGAGAGTTATTGTTGGGAAGGCCTAGGATGTATGACAGAGAGGTGATGCACAATGGGAGAAGAAATACTTATGCCTTGAGCGAAGAGGGAAGTTTACTTTTCTTCTATTATCCCCTAGTGAGGTTACAAAAGATCAAAATCTTTTGAAGGGAAAAAAAAATAGAAAATGAGGGAAAGAAGAGTAAGAGAAAAGAAGATGAAAGAAAAGAGAGAGAGCTAAAACAGAAAAGGGTTGAGATGAAAGAACTTGTGGTAAAAAGAGAAGAGTGGAGGGTGAGAGAGAAGGGGCAAGGCAAACACAAAGTAGTGTGGTGCAAGAGCGAGCCAGGCAAGAGGTTGAGAAAAAGAAAATGAGTAAGGGTGGAATGAGGTTGAGAGCTTGGATTAAGAAGAGAGAAAATAAGAGAAATGGTGAGGATCCAAAGCCAAAAGTTTTACCATCATGCAAAGTGTCTTGTTTGAATTATAATGCAGGTAACGATTCGAAGACGAATTACCTTCAAGAAAAGGGGAAATGATGTGAATCATCATAGGTATGAAGGCCATTTCCAAGAAAGGGGAGAATGACCAAATCACATTTCATAGCTCCTTGGGTAAGATTGCTATTCAAGAGGATTAAAAAAGTTTTCAAAGTATATACTTTTGTTTACTAATTAGTTAGGGCAACTTGGGACCTATCAATACCCCATTATAGCCTTTTTTGTAATAGTTTCCAGATTTCAAATTTCCAAGAGAAAATAGAGTGTTGAACTCTTGGAAAGGAGAAGTCCTCCTTAGTTCGCAAAGATCAAGAAAAGAAATTAGACCTACCTTTGTTTAGAATTTCTAAAATCTTTGGGTTAATCCAATTTGTTTCTTCATCTTGGGTACTGGGTGGATTTATTCTTACCTAGTGTTCTTGTTAGGAAACGTTGAAGGGTGCCTTCTTTTTTCCATCCCACTTGTTCTTTAATTCTTTGTAGATTCAAGGGTGTTTGGGTATTGAAGTTAGCCAAATCCTATTAGAATTTGGGTTCTAGTTGTTAAATCACCAAAGGTTCTTATTTCGTGGGCAGTTTAGTAAAGGATTGGGTGACCAATTCTTGAGTCTTGAGTCTAATTTCTAGGTTTCTGGTGTTTTCGAGCTCATATCAAGTATACACTCATCACATAAGTTGCAGATAAAATGTCTTCCCAGATCAATAAATTTCATGAATGGATTTTTGTAAGCTTTGCACTGAGAACACCTCACAGGACCACTTTCGCTAAAATCAACAACTTATCAAGCATAGATACACATTATATAAGCAGAGAACTAAAATTGTACTTCATGTGAAAAGACCTAACTTTCAGTCATCGAGCCAGAAAAGGCCAATCCATAGAACAATAGAGGATAATAATATAACTCAAAGAGATCACACAAGATAATTTTCAACAAATCATTATAGTTCAAAAAAACTAAACAGACACTAAAAATCTCCTAATCAACTCCTAGACGAGCATCAAAGACAGATAGAGAAAAATTATGTTGGGATTATACTATAATTTATTGAATGGGAAAATTGCAGAAAGGTTATTATAAAATGGATACATAAATATGAGAGCAATTCTGAGCTGCTTTAAATATATCAAGCAGAGTACAATCTGTCTGAATGTAAATCTAAAATATGGAAATAAAAATGGCCAAAAAAAATATAAAATGTGTAATCTTAGTAGTACTTGTGCTCCAAAAAACCAATTAAATTTCCATCATTTTCCCCCTTTCCCATTCGTAATGTCCATAAAATACCATACAATCTTCTACATAATTTCTCTTTTTCCCCTTGTTCTTCTTCCATTATTCCTTTAATCACAGTCAATGAGGGAACAATCTTCACCCATCCATTATTCCATTATTCCCTTTTCTAGAACAATATTCACCTTTTTGAAGAACAATATTCACCTATTCAAATGCTAAAAATGTGCACAAGCGTTATGCATAGTACAGGAGAAGACGAAGCACAAATAATCCAAAGGATAACTAAGAAAAGCACGGATAACTGGGATTCTCAAATTCTCTTTTCATTTCCCTAAATTCCCCTTTTTACTAAGTAATAAAAATAATTATCCATACACAATAGAATGCCATCCGCCCATAGAGAGTGGAAACACAAAGAATTTACAATTTGATGCTCACCATTGCCTTCGACCATCTTAATTTGAACTCATTAGCACATGCTGCTGTAAACGCTCTAGCAATATAAGGATCTAATATCTTCAAAAAATGTAGAGAATGTAGAGTCACCAAAGGAAGAATTAAACTAGAGGTAAGAGTGGCGAATACGGAGTGGCCTGAGGTTGGGTTTTAGAGGGAAATTGAAGCAGTGAGAGAGGCAGGCTGAGATTGGATTTCAAATGTAGAGTTGCTAAGGAAGGTGTTGGGAGGGGCAAGGGGTGGGGTTTGAAGAGTGGTTGGTATGCTGGAGTGAGGAGAAAGGGGTAGCAGGGATGTAGTCTGCTGAGTCATATTTCACGAACTAAAAAAGAAGGGAAATTCTTGCGTGGACTTGATGCACGTGCACTGGATGCTTTAGATGATTGTACCACGTGAATTGAGAGTTGTACAACAAATGTTGTGTACAACACATGGTACAATCACCCAAAGCATCTGGTGCACGTGCACTGGATGCTTATAAGAATTTCCCAAAGAAGAAAGCTTCTTTCAAATTAGTCTACTGAGTCTCTAAGAAAAACATCCAAAAGATTAGATACCAAGGAATAAAAGGAACAGTGGATTGGTAATAATAAGAAGCCAGTGTATTCAACCGTATTTTTCAATCGAAGGTGCAAAAGTTTCAAAATAATTTTTATTTTATTTTAGTATAATTAAAATGTTTTTAAAAAAAACCTTCTAAATTCCATATTTTTCCTCTTGAATTCTTTTCAAGTTATACAATATGTCAACTCTTTTATTTTATTTCAAAATTTTTTCTTATTAGACATTTTATATAAAATATTGGAAATATCTATATTATAAAGACATTTTTTATTAATGTTGGCCCAAAAAACTCCTTTTGAATCCTCCATACCCATTTTAAAATGTCCCTATGATTTTGAATAAGACGACACTTGTATCAAAAAACGTCGTCGTTAATTGATTTTTTGACACTTATATATATATATATATATATATATATATATATATATATATATATATATATAAACCACCAATTATATTATAGACATAATTTGCTTTTTTGACATTTAAGCAAATATTTGAAATCGAATAAATTTCAATTTAAATTCATTAAATTAGTTCAATTTGGCTGAATATATATATTTATATCTATTAGATACCATTTTAATAATCCATACATATATATTAATTGATAGATTTGAATATCCATCGAACATAAATTTAAATTGCCCCTACTTCACACACACACACACACTCACACCCATAAGGACAAAGATGGTGCTTAATTTTTTTTTTTTATTATTTTCCTAAGCTCTCCCAAGTTGGATACAAGTTTATCCTTTTCCTCTATTGAAATGCATGATTACTCCTTTGTCTTCTTCTTTATCCTTTTTTTTTTAATCATCCTATGAAAATGATATAGGGTACAACTAAATTTTACTTTATTTTTTTTGCTATCTTAATAGTTTTCAATATAAAAAATTAGAGTGAAAATAATAAACAAAATATAATTTATAATATGTACTATTTTTCTAAAAGCATGAGAATGATGGAACATTATTATTAAATAATCTATAGATTGTATGCATATTTTTATATATATTAAATGTTGTTTGATAAAATTTACGGTGGATTATTTGTAAACTAGGAGTTGTTCATTCTTTTAGTAGCTAAATTACTATTTTAATTAGTAACATAACTTGAAAGACAGAACAAAAACACAATTGATCAGCTGAATTAAGGGTAGTGGCTAGGATAAAAAGCACCGGCGCAATTATGTTATTAATAAAGAGTGGTTTGGTGACATATTAACTAGACGGTCCATCCACATCCAATAAGAGGAGTAGCTATTAATACATTCTGCTATTATTTCCCAATTCCATTGTTAAACTAAATAAGCTTGAGATAAACAAATCAAAAAGTTTATAAAATATTTGATCTTTGTTCTTCAAAGAACATTAAATTATAATTAATACATATTAATATAATAAAAGAATTAGGACCAAAAGAAAAAAAAAAGTAAATTCCCATTTTATCTCTCGCAGGCTCCTAGGGGTTTATTCTAAGCAATTAAAGGTAAGATCAGACATTTAATTTATACCTTAAGCTTTTGATGAACTCTTCCTAAAAAAAATGAAAAAAAATCATTCCTTGAAATTTAAATTCTCAATTGCTTTTCAAGACTAAATAAGTTAGAGATAAATAAATCAAAATGCATATAAAACATTTTCTAGGTTATTCAAAAGGTATGGAATAACAACTAATACGAATACATATAATAAAGCTAGAACAAAAATGAAATAAATAAATTTGTGCCAAATCCCTTGCAATTTGGTAGGGATTTGTCACAGACGAACAAAATCTGTGGCAAATCCCTCACAGTTTGCTTGGGATTTGCTACAAAAAATATTTAATTTAATTAAAATGGTATTCTATGACAAATTCGTGGCATATTGCCAAGGATTTGCCATAAAAAATGTCTAAAATTTTAATTTTTTTTACCACTATTTTGCCTAATATATTTTTTGTATATTGTCAATGGTAGTATAGTTATTGATATTTCCAATCGCTTTTGTTGTCAAAATAAAAAAAAAAGTTATATCATATCTTTAAAAAAAATTTATTTTAATAGATATATATAGTTTGACACACAAAAATGTTACATTCTATTTTATATTCGTATCAATTCTTTTTCACGACTAAATAAGTTAGAGATAAACTAATCATAATGCTCGTAAAGCATTTGACCTTGTTATTCAAAAGGTATGGAATAAAAATTAATATAATAAAAAAATTAGAATAAAAAAATCCGTGGCAAATCCCTCACAAATTGCTAGGGATTTGCCATAGACAAACAAAATCGGTGGCAAATCCCTTGCAGTTTGCTAAGGATTTTCTACAAAAATATGTAATTTAATTAAAATTGCATTCCATGGCAGATTGCTAGGGATTTTCCACGAAAAATATCTAAAATTTTAATTTCTTTTATTCACTATTTTGCTTAATATATATTTTGTATATTTTCAATGGTAGTATAGTTAATTACACTGATATTTCCAACTAGCCTTTGTTGTCAAATAAAAAATTTTATATCATAGCTTTAAAACTTTTTATTTTAAAACACACATATATTTCAATACACAAAAATATTACATTCTATTTTAAATTTGTATCAATTCATTTTCAAGGCTAAATAAGTTTGAGATAAACAAATAAAAAATGTTTATAAAACATTTGATGATTTTATTAAAAATGTATGGAAAAAATTAATATAATAAAAATTAGAATAAAAAAGAATAAATATATCCGTGGAAAATCCCTTGCAATTTGCTAGGGATTTGCCACGGACAAACAAAATCTGTGGCTTTTGCTAGGGATTTGCTACGAAAAATATTTCATTTAATCAAAATGGTATTCCATAGCAAATCTGTGGTAGATTGCCAAAGATTTGCCACAAGACACATAAAAAAATTTTCTCGTTCTTTTTATCACTATTATGCATAACATATTTTTTGGATATTCTAAATGGTTATATAGTTAATTGCACTGATATTTCCAATAGCTTTTGTTGTAGAGATAATTAAATTATATCATATATTTAAAATTTTTTATTTTAATACACACATATATTTCGACACACAAAAATATTACATTCTATTTTATATACGTATCAATTCTTTTTCAACATTAAATAAGTTAGAGATAAACAAATCATAATGCTTATAGATTATTTGACCTTGTTATCCAAAAGGTATAGAACAAAGATTATATAATAAAAAATTAGAAAAAAAAAAATCTATGGCAAATCCCTCGCAATTTGTTAGGGATTTGCCATGTACGAACAAAATCCATACAAATCCCTCACAATTTGCTAGGGATTTGCTATGAATTTTATTTAAATTCATTTAAAAAAGTATTCCATGGCAAATTGGTGGCAAATTGCCAGGGATAAGCCACGGAATATAACATGCGATTTGCTAGATATTTGAAATGGAATCTTCAAAATTTTCTAATTTTTCATTTATTAAAAATATTATAAACTTTGTTACGGACACTGTTCCATTGCAAATTGGTGGCTCACTTTTTGCATGTTTTTTGCCGCCTTTTTTGTGCTTCGGATTTGTGATGAAAAATCTCTTCATCGCTAGTTGCTATGGTTTCCATTACAATTCCATGGCAAATAGTAATGTATTTGCAATGGTTTTTCTTCCCTAGCAATTTGCTTTAGCTTGTGATTTTCCGGGGCAAATCCATCCCAGATTACCACAGAATTTTTTCTGTGACAAAATTTTGTGACAGATCCACAATTTTCTTATAGTGATAGTGATGTGTAAATTTTGGGTTAATAAAAATAATTAAATTTAAATACATTCCTTAGTCAAATTTTAATTAAAAACATTAATTCTAAAATACACATACGAGCAAGTACACTTATCGCAAGTAAAGTATAGAGAATTAATGGGTGTCGATCTTCAAAGGAACAAGTACATACTAATCACTTTTTATTCATTTGTTTAACCAATCAAATAAAGTAATAGGATAACAAAAAGAAAAATAAAGAAATATGTAAAACTCAAGGATGTGAAAATATGTAATTTAGACAAAGGCTTTTGAAAACATGATATTGAATTACTAAGCAAATATCACAATCAATTATTACCTTAGTCTCATGAAGGATTTACAATAGATCCACTTTATTTGCAATCGGCGGAATCACTATCTTCTAATTAAATTAGTGAACACATTCTATCTCAATCCTTATATAAACCCCTATATTGCAGGTGATTTAAAAAATGAAATTAGTCAATGAATCCATATTCTAGCAATCATCAACCAACTTTTGATTATCCAAGTTCTTGACAATTAACTCCCTTTTCAAGAAAGTTAAGAGAGAACAAAAATGAAATTAATTAATTGAAGTCATTACCAACACTTTTTCCAAGCAATTTAATAACAAGAATTAATCAACCAACACCGAATAAAAAAAAAAGTAATCAAATACTAAGATCAATAATTAATTAACGAAAAGACTAAATTAATTCAATAAATCATGAATCCCAAAAATAATGTCAAATTACAATGAAAACATTAATTACATCATTATTCTAGAAAAAGAAAACAAAGGTAAAAAAAAGGAACTCATAGACAAGTCTCATTCTTCTCCCTTGAAGACTCTCTTGAATAATGCTCCTTAATTTGATGAATTCGTCCTTCAATGAGTGATTTTCTAACTTGATCCTTGAATTCACTCCTTTCTCTTTTGTTTTTCTTGTTTAAATAGGCTTCTTTGATTCTAAAATTCATTGCTTGAAAAGTCTTGGTCAAGTAGGATTCAAGAAATATCAAAATCCTTTGGAAAATACTAAATTCGTGCACAGAATTCGCGCATCCAGACCTGACCTGGTGCTAGGTGCATTCTAGAAACTTTCACTTTTTCCTCGAAATCAACTTAATTTTGCACAAATTTGTCAAAAACACTTTCCACAAGTAAAATATGAAATAGGAAGGAATATGCCTAATTATTACATCAAAAGTATGTCAAATTAACCTCAAATAACTAGGAAAATAATGATAATTTTAGGCCCACTCAATTCCCCCACACTTGAACTTTTACTTATCCTCAAGCATAAACACTTAAGCCAAGAAAATCATCAAGAAAACATAAGAATTTACTTTTCCAAAAATTTGAGACATAACATGGACTTCCCTTCAAACTTTGGATGAAACTTTTGCCATTCATCAAACCCTTTGAAAATAATTAAACTTTGAAACATTTGATAAGTCATCACAAAACTCTTGAAATCAAATTAATCACGTTTATACCTTAGTCTAAGAAAATTATTTTACTCTTTAAGTAAGAATATAGATAACATGAATTACACAAAAATTGTATAACTCAAGTCATGGTGTAAGGAAATCACTTTATTTTTTTCTCTCAATTTTTTCAATCGCTTAGGGATTTGATAGCCTCAAGTGTATGGATTTCTCTTCAAACACCATATTAGCCCCCTTATAGTCATCATTCATCATTTTTTTCATCATCGCTCCTCTCTTTTATTCTTGGGAATTGATAACCTCAAGAAAGTGGATTTCTCTTCACTCTTTGTATTGGCCCCCATAATCAAGCAAAAATAATACTTTCTCATCTTTAAAGAGGAAACAACAATCAACTCATTACTTCAACTTTCAACTCACAAAAATGTTCCACAATTTCTCCACAATCTTTCCAATATAAAATCTTTTATCTCTTCACATTCCTTCTTACAAATCAAAGCTAAGCAAAGCTTAAACCCTTAATACAAAAGTTAGCCAACAAACTTTCCTCACATTCATCATATTCTCCATATTCAGGCTAGATGAGTCAAATAATACTCAAACACCAATGTAAAAACAAGATTAATCCAAAATCTCAAGTCCTGAAAAATATTCTATCTAATAAAACAATGTCATAAAAATCCACCAAATGAGTGACAAAAATCCATATCCAAGTAAGAAAAAAATTACAACCTTGCTAAACCATGAAAACCACAAAAAAAGTTTGAAAATTTTCACACAAAAATGATATGGAAAATATCTTCAATACCTAAACTCTCCCCGTACACCTAAACGGAACATTGTCCCCAATGGCCACAATTATAACAATGAAGGCAAAGTCAAAGGTCCAAAAAATAATAAAGAAAAAGGAAGAATACAGAAAAGAAAATACTTCCATAATCATGTTCCATAAGCACAAGTTAGCTCCAAAATCTCCAAACTTTCAAATTTTCAAAATTTTCAACAAAACATTAGCTTGATACCTAGAAAACACCAAGATAATTTACAAAAACTTAGACAAAGTATATCACCAAACCACTCCCGCATACTTAAACAGGATAGTGTCCTAAAAAAAAAAACACAAGAAAGCATCCCCAAAGGGATCAAAAATAATGAAGGAGGTAGAAAGTTAAGCAATACTGTAACACTCCACTACCTACGTACCCCAAAATGGGTGGGGATGTCTCTCTGTCCTTAGGACAAGAGGTCTTTATAACTAGGTAATATAAAATATAGAAGAAAATAACTTAATAATTGAAAGCATAGAAGGCGAAGAACACAGGGCACGCAGTGGAAGCGAAGATCAAAAAATTGGAAAAATTGAAGAACAGGGAACTTCGAACAGAGTCGGCACCAGCAGCCTTAGTAGGCGCCGGTTGTGCTCTGTACGGATTCAGAGGATTAAAAAAATACCTCCTTTCCTCTTTCTAAGAATTGGCTGGACCAGAATGTATGCAACCGGGGTAGGTGTGCTGGTGGAAACCTTTGGCATGATTCCTGCAAGCCTCCTACTCCGTCTTTACATGTAGGTGAACGCCAAACTCTCGATCTTCCAGTATATGGCCAACCTAAATCTGATTGGTAAACAACTACAGTCTAAGAAACCTTTTTTTGGGGAGAGAGAGAGAGATTATGCTTTTCTTTTTCACACAGAGAAGAGGCCATCAAAGAAAACAACGTTATCACTAATCCTTCTGCTTAACCTAAATAAAAACCCTAGGTTAAATTGGATTGGGCCATTAGACTCTTAGTTTAACCTTTTGGGCTTAATTAATTATTCTAATTAGAACTAAATAAATGGCCCAATTAATAATTAATTTTTCAGCCCAAAAAACTAGTCCAATTAACAGGCCTATAATAGTTTAGTCCTAAGTTAATCTTTAATTATTCAAACTGGGCCAAATCCCTGAATAATTAATTAACCCACCAAATTCATTTAATTAATTCTCTCTCCACATGGACTTTTTTTTTTATTCTAGCCCAACAATTAAATCAAGCTACTTAAATAAAATAAATTCCATTTAATATAAGAACAATTCCTTATCCCATATTTAATTAGGACTCACGTTTATACTGGGGACCAAAAGACACACCGCCTTGGCTACTAAAATGACCAAAATACTCTTGCCATATAAATAGTTGTATTTTGCATTTTAAATATTTTCTAATATCACCATCAGGAAATATTGATCTCAAGAACAATACTGCGTTAGCAAAGTCTCTGACCTACAGGTGTAATGACTAAAATACCCATCTATACATCATCGTACATTTCGAGAGGAAGAAGTGTACTAACACCTCTCTAAATGACATCTACCATCCTTAGGCCTCTAGTCCAATGATCCATGACTTCTTGGATTATTTCCGCTTTCCAAGGGTGCTACCCTAAAGTAAACATCCAAGTCATGTTTCCTAGGACCTTAGATATTTAGATCATTCAGACAACCACAAGGGGCGATATAGTATAGAAACTATCTTATACAAGTCTGTCTTAACTAACTAGTCACACATACCCAACATGCAAGTATATTGGCCCTACGATAGAACCTCAACTATAGCATATCAAAGTATATGCTTCCATTTTTGTCAGACCACCAACTCATACTCAAGTTGTAGAGTACTAGTCCACGCTATAGTGGCAGTAGTCTAGGTTTCTACCATATAATACTTTAAGAAACCACTACTACAGGTTCTGTTCTACGTATTCGAAATATGCATATGTTATGCAGTGAGTGGACTACTTACTGGCTAAAAGTAAGCCATTCTCCATTTGGAACTCACAATATAATAACCTAAACATGATGAGATTCTCATTCTCATCAATCGGTTAAGAATGAATGTTTATATGTTAAGTAACTCATGATCCATAGCTTACTGTGAAACACCTCCATTCACATGGACCGCTTACTTAAACACAATGGGTCTTTTCCAAACGTAATTATGCATAAATAAAAATGTAAATTCACAAACAATTTCTAGAAATAAATTCTTTTATTAAAACATTAAATTTTTACATTAAAAACCTAGTCTAAGAGGACATATTTCCCATCAATCTCCCACTTGCACTCTAAGACTATGTAAGTCTCTAGGTGCCCACCCTTATGGTGTCTAAGTGTCTCTTGAAGACTGTCACAACCAAAGGCTTGGTGAATGGATCTGCTAGATTGTTTTCAGAGGCAATCTGTTCCACCACGATTTCCCATCTCTGGATGAAATCCCAAATCAGGTGATACTTCCTCTTGATGTGTTTTATCTTCTTGTGGTTCCTGGGTCCTTTTGATTGTGATACTACTTCAGTGTTGTCACAATACATCACAATCGGCCTATCCATGTGTGGCACGACTCTAAGTTCTGAAAGGAACTTCCATAGCCAGACTGCTTCCTTGGATGCCTCCGAAGCTACCACATACTCAGCTTCCATGGTTGAGTCAGCAATGCAAGATTGCTTGATACTCCTCCGCGAAATAGCTCCTCTAGACAAGGTGAAGACATATCCACTAGTGGATTTTCTCTCATCCTTATCCGCCTGGATATCTAAGTCTGTGTATCCTGTAGGAACCAAGTCATCAGCCTTGTAAACCAGCATATAATCTCTCGTCCCCTTGAGGTACTTGAGAATATGTTTTACAGCTTGCCAATGAACCTCCCCAGGGTTTGACTGATATCTGCTAACCAAGCCTATGGCACAGCAGATATCTGGCATATATGAGACTTCCCATAGCCGAAGCGGAATCCTACTCATTCTGTCCTTTTCTTCTTGAGACCTAAGATAGTCCCTTGAAGAAAATGACAACCCATATCTGCAAGGAATTAGAGCTCCCTTACATGAGTCCATGCTATACCTAGCTAGCATATTGTCAATGTATGCCGCTTGAGATAATCCTAACATTCTCTGCTTTCTATTTCTAAGAAGTCTAATTTCGAGAATGTAGTTGGCTTCTCCCAAGTCATTCATACTGAATTGACTAGATAGCCAAACCTTTGTGGATGACAATGACCCTACATCATTTCCAAAGAGTAGAATGCCATCCACATACAAGACAAGAAAAACCACATTAATGCCTTCAAATTTCCTGAACACGCATGATTCATCCTCGTTTTGAACAAAACCATAACACTTTATAGTTTTATCAAAACGAATGTTCCATGCCCTTGATGCCTGCTTAAGTCTATAAATGAACTTCTTAAGCTTGCAAACCATATGCTCTTGACTTTTAGCAGCAAAGCCTTCCTGTTGGGATATATAGATGTCTTCACTAAGATGGCCATTTAAAAATGCCGTATTGACATCCATTTGCCATATCTCGTAGTCATAATGACATGTGATGGCAAAGAGGATACAGATGGACTTAAGCATGGCTACTAGGAAAAAGGTTTCCTCATAGTTAATGCCCTCTTTCTGAGTATACCATTTGGCCATAGGCCTAGCTTTGAAGATTTCTACATTCCCATCTATTCCCCTCTTTCTCTTGTATACCCACTTACACCCTAGGGGTTTTATCCCTTCAGGTGAAGATAAAAGATCCTAAATCTGATTGAGGTACATAAACTCAATCTCGACTTTTATTGCTTTATGCCACAGATTTGTATCGGTATCAGCAATAACCTCCTCGTATCTAGTGGGGTCTAGTTCCTAATGGTCAGAGACCAGCTCGAAAGCTTCTATAGTCCACCTTTTTGGAACCCTAGACACTTTTCCACCACGACGAGGCTCCATTTGTACAGGCTTTTGAGGCTGTGTCTCTACTTGTTCCACAATCGGGTCAAAAGAAGTTGTTTTTGAAGATAACTTCTCCGCTTGTTCCAACCTAGTTGAATCTTTTGTGGAAGTACTTTGATCATCCTTTAGGTATCTAGCATTGGTACTAACCAGTACCTTCTGCTCCTTAGGATAATAAAAGTGACCACCCTTTGTCCCTTTTGGATACCCAACAAAATAGTATAATTTAGATCTTGGTTCCAACTTGTCTCCCTTCACCGGTACATAAGCTGGACAACCCTATATCTTGAGATGATTCAGACTTAGCTTACGCCCAGTCTACATCTCATAGGGAGTCCTAGGTATTGACTTGAAAGGCACCAAGTTCAGAATATATGCCGCGTTTCCAAGGCATATCCCCAAAAGGATATTGGAAGAGTAGCATGAGATATCATGTTTCAGACCATTTCTATGAATGTCCTATTCCTTCTCTCAACTACTCCATTCTGTTGGGGTGTCCCCAGCGTAGAGAGCTGGGATACTATCCCATGATGTACCATATAGTTCTTGAATTCACCAAGGAGGTACTCTCCACCACGATTCGATCGTAAGGTCTTGATCAATTTACTTGTTCGACGCTCCACTTCAGCCTTAAACTCTTTGAACTTGTCAAAAGAGCCAGACTTGCATCTCATCAGGTAACCGTAAACAAACCTTGTATAATTATCCGTGAAAGTCATAAAGTACTCAAACCTTCCTCTAGCTGGTGTAGATAAGGGACTATACACATAGTGTGAACAAGACTCAATACCTCGGCTCTATCCGCCTTAGGGGCAAATGACCTTTTGGCCATCTTTTCCATCAGGCAGTACTCACACTGAGGCCAATTTTCCAATCTCAATGAGCCCAAAGTCCCATCATAGATTAATATCTGAGTCCTGGTTGAGTTGATATGACCTAACCTTAGATGCTAAAGATAAGAGTCATTGACATTAGTCTTTCTCTTCTTTGTTAAAGCTTCAGATTGAGCGTTATTTAATTGATTGTCAATAGGGTTTAAGAAAAATAAATTCCCATACATGTGCCTAGTACATAAAATTTCTCCATCTCTACTGATAGAAATACTAGAACAGAAAGATGTAGAATATCCTTGATTTATTAGTTATGCAACCGAAATTAAATTCTGTCGAAATCCAGGTACATATAAAATATCTTTCAAAATCACTATTCTATTACAATAAAAAACAAGATCTAACTCTCCCAATGTAAGGGCCCAAACTTGTACTCCATTTCCCACACGTAGTCCATGTTCACCCTTCTGGAGTCTTCTAATTTTTCTAAACCCCTGCAAGGAGTTACAGATGTGATCAGTGGCTCCTGAATCAACAATCTAAGTGGAAGTTAATCCAACCATTGATATAGACTCTAGATAGAAAACATTACATGTAGGGTTTTTCTTGGCTTGAAGATCCAGACACTCCTTTTTCAGTGTCCCTTCAGTCCATATTTGAAGCACTTGCCATTAAGTTTGTCTTTGGGCTGGGCCACTATGTTCTCCTTCTTCTTCTTGAACTTCCTGAGCTTAGTCCCAGTCTAGAAGATGAAACCTTAGCAATCATAGCCTTAGATTGTGGCTTTATGACCTTCTCCGCCATCTGGAGCTCCATTATCGACTCAGTTAAACCCATGTTTAAGTTATTCATGTTATAGTTCAACTTGAACTGAGTAAAGGAATCCGGTAGAGATTCGAGAACTATGTCCACTTGGCTTTCGGGGTCAATGACAGCTCCTAAGATTTCTGCCTCCTCGAAAGCAGCAATCATCTTGAGCATATACTCTCTGACTGATGCTCCCTCAGCCATCTTAGTGTTAATGAGAGTTCGAAGAGCCTCCTGCCTTGCAGGCTGGCTCTTATCCACGAACATCGTGGCTAATGATTGAGTTATGTTATACGCAGTGGTCATGTGCTCATGTTTAGATTGAAGCACATTAGACATGGAGGCCAATATGTAATAATGAGCCATCTTGTCAGCCTTCTTTTATGCCTTCTCAGCCTCACACTTCTCGACGGTGGAACTTTCCCCGATAACAGGGCAGGTTTCATAAAGGATAACTTTTACTCTTCCGCTGTGAGTATTATGTCCAGGTTCCTTTTTCAGTTCATATAGTTTGGTCCCGTTAGCTTATTCTCTCAGAGAATAACGGCCAATGGACTAAAAGAACCTCCCACCATTTCTGAGAAAAAAAAAGATTCAGTTTGTGAAAACAAAACAAATATGTGCACTTTATCCTTATTATCAAAACTGATAATAATCAATTTGTCTATTACGAAAACTGACTTAGCTTCTTGGGAAGATTAACAGTTTCTTATGCTAAGTGTGTTAACCACCACAAATTAATTTCCCTTCTAGTTAATGATCTAGAAGATAACTCCATCAAGGGATGGCCATTTTCTCTCATTTCCTATGGACATTCCTAGCATTATGACCTCCAACGAGGGGTTGGCCGATCATAGTACGTGTCCCGGGTTATTAATTACATCCCTCCATTAGATCTAGATCCTTGTGGTATCCCCATCCTATATGGGTTCACTCCCAGGGTAACGCGAGGGGACCTATGATCTCTAATGAGGATCGTGATGGAAGCCGTAGGGCCATTGGAACCCCTTTCCCACTTAGTCTTTTAAAACAAGGGTTTTCTGAAAAATATCCTTTTGAAAATTTCCATTAATTTTTTCCTTAACTTAAAAATAAAATGTCTAAGTCCATAAAAATCTCTATGTCAAGGTTTATATCCTTTGAGAGTTTTCCTATAGACTAATTTTATTTAAGTTAAAACTTAATGATTTCAAAAATTTTCCAATTAAAACTTTCTAAAGACTTTGGTCTCAAGTTTATTTGACAAAATAATTTTTCGTGTGCCAAAATTAAAACAAAATGGCTTTCTATTTTAACCTTACAAAAATATCTAAATCCAATATATTTTCTATGTCAAGGATTAAAACTTTTGAGAAAATAACCATTTTAATTTTCTAATGATTAATTTTTGTTCAAATTAAAATAACCATTTAATTTGTAAAAAAATATTTTCCTTGTCAAAAACATTCCCAAAGACTTTAGTTTTTGAGAAAACGTGCACATAGATACAAAAAATAAATAGCATGCTAGAAAACAGTAGACGTTTTCATGCTATTCTATTTTTAAACCTAACTGCCCAGATAATAGAATTAAACATATTAATTAATTAATTAATGGTCTTGTTTAATGCTAAAATCCCTTACTAATATTTTTCATGCAAAAATATTCCATGAACATTAACTATTACAGAATATTAACTACGCCTGGTATGGATCCCAAAACAAAAAGAAAATGCAAGAAAAATTACAAGGAAAAAACAAAAAATTTCTCCTCAGTCCACTGCATCCGCCACACTGGATCATGCACCCCATTTGCACACCCGCCACATAAAACCAGGACCTAAGAGAAACCAGCGCGCGGACTGGCCTTCCAGACCCAAGCCGGCGCCGGTTCTAACACCCCAGGCCGGTGTCGGTTGCGGTCTGACCGGCTCTTCCTGCAGTTTTTTTTTATGTGAATTTTCCCTATTTTTTTGCACAACTTCTAGCTTCAATGGCTCTCCGATTTCAGACCAAATACAATGAAATCAACCAAAACCAACAATCGCCTATACCCATAAACATTGGGCTTACACGATTTACTAAGAAAAATAGTAAATTACACATTTCCTATACCTCCACCCGCGAGGTTTAATAGAGAATCTATCTATACCATAAACAGTGAAGGATCACAATTTTAATCACACATATGTGTTCAGTTTTATTCATCTAGATGCATGCTCCCTATATTTTCACAAAACCTTCATGCTCTGATACCAATTGAAGGCATAGAAAGTGGAAAACAAAGGGCACACAGCGGAAGCGAAGATAAAAAAACTGGAAAAACTGAAGAAGAGGGAACTCCAAATAGAGCGGCGCCAACTCTGACAGCCCTAGCCGACGCCGATTGTGCTCTGCACGGATTTTGAGGTTTAAAAATAATACCACTTTTCCTTGTTCTAAGAATTAGTTGGACCGGAATGTGCGCAACCGGGGTAGGTGTGCTGGTGGAAACCTCTAGTGCGATTCCTGCAAGCCTCCTACTCCGTCTTTGCAAGTAGGTGAACGCCAAACTCTTGATTTTCCAGTATATGGCCTGCCTAAATCTGTTTGGTGAACAACTACAGACTAAGGACCATTTTTCTGGAGAGAGAGAGATGTCTGGCTTTTCTATTTCACACAGAGAAGAGGCCGTAAAAAAAAAAAAAAAACAGCATTATCACCAATCCTCTTGTTTAACCTAAATAAACGCCTTATGTTAGACTAGACTGGGCCATTGGACTCTTAGTTTAACCTTTTGGGCTTAATTAATTATTCTAATTAGAACGAAATAAATGGCCCAATTAATAATTAATTTTCCAGCCCAAATAAACTAGTCTAATTAATAGACCTTTATTAGTTTAGTCCTAGGTTAATCTTTAATTATTCAAACTGGGCCAAAGCCCTGAATAATTAATTAACCCACCAAAGTAATTTAATTGATTCTCTATCCACATCGATCTTTTTTTATTCTAGCCTAACAATTAAATCAGGCTACTTAAATAAAATAAATTCCATTTAATATAAGAACAATTCCTTAGCCCGTATTTAATTAGGACTCACGGTCTATACTTGGGACCAAAAGACACACCGCTTTGGCTACTAAAATGACCAAAATACCCTTGCCATATAAATAGTTGTATTTTACATTTTTAATATTTTTTAATATCACCATAGGAAAATATTGACCCCAAGGACAATGCTGCATTAGCAAAGTCTCTGACCTACAGGTGTAATGACTAAAATACTCCTCTAGACATCGCCGTACATTTAGAGAGGAAGAAGTGTACTAACACCTTTCTAAATGACATATACCATCCTTAGGCCTCTAGTCCAACAATCTACGACTTCCTGGATTGTTTCCGCTTTCCAAGGGAGCTACCCTAAAGCAAACATCCAAGTCATGTTTCCCAGGGCCTTAGATATTTAGATCATTCAGACAACCACAAGGGGCGATATAGTATAGAAACTATCTTGTACAAGTCTGTCTTAACTAACTAGTCACACATACCCAACATGCAAGTATATTAGCCCTACAATAGAACCTCAACTATAGCATATCAAAGTATATGCTTCCAGTTTTGTAAGACCAGCAACTCATACTCAAGTCGTAGAGTACTAGTCCACGCTGTAGCGGTAGTAGTTTAGTTTTCTACCATATAGTACTTTAAGAAACCACTATTACGGGTCCTATTTTACGTATTCGAAATACGCTTATGTCATGAAGTGAGTGGACTACTCACTGGCTAAAGGTAAGCCATTCCCCATTTGGAATTCACAACATAATAACCTAAACATGATGAGATTCTCATTTTCATCAATCGGTTAAGAATGAGTGTTTATGTGTTAAGTAACCCATGATCCATACCTTACTGTGAAAGACCTTTATTCACATGGGCCACTTACTTAAACACAATGGGTCTTTTCCAAACGTAATTATGCACAAATAAAAATATAAATTCACAAACAATTTCTGAAAATAAATTCTTTTATTAAAACATTCAATTTTTACATCAGAAACCTTGTCTAAGAGGGCATATTTCCCAATAATAATAATCTTATTACAATCCTAAAGCAATACTTGTACAAGTCCTAAAATAAATAGAAGGTAACAAAAATCTCTAACAAATAAATATATTAAAGTAAATCTTCCAAGCTCATGGCAACATAAGTAAATCAACATTTGAAGCAAAATCGTCCTGAAGACATGATATAAAAAAGGTGTGAGAAATATTTCTCAGTAAGTCCTGTATGTGCTCATGACTGTTTAAGAATTCATGTATGTAAGTTTTGAATAAGTCACAATAAAAAAGTCTGCAAGTTTAGAAATTTATCTTTAAATACTGAGTGGTGTTTTATTAACGTTTGTGAAGCAAAGTGCTTAACTTGTAAAGAAATAACCACTTAAATAAAGTTGTATATGAGAACGATCAGGATGCCATACTTTGTGTATCATGACAAGAGAATGATCAAGATGCCACTCTTTGTGCACACCGATACAAGGTGGGTGTATGGCCCAGTGGGTGAGATACTCCTCAATTTCTACACCCAAACTTGCCGGTCATCCACTCCGAAAATAAATAGTCCACCTGAACTATAATTTCTAGCTCGAACCAGCCTGACCAACAAGAACTGTCGTCTTGTCTAGGCAGGGTTTACCCCTCGAAGGTCGCCTCCTACTGAGAGACTTGCCCAATCCTTCAAAGGTTAGTCCTAGTTGTCTATCCTTATTGAGTACTCATCATTATGTTTATTCCACTTGGAAAATGTAAAATCAATACCTTAGGTAAAAATTTGTTTAAGGTAAATTTATTGTTTTGCTTGGAAAATTGTTTTCTTGACTAAAATTATTTTATTTTAGTAAAAGGAATAAATGGTCCATAATTGCATCCTAAAGTACATCTTCCATGGCAATCCATGCATTTAACTTGCAGAAGCGCTTTTGTTCACAAACATCTTTATGAAAGGACTTACTTTGAACTCTTGATTCCACTTGGAAAAATTATCCTCCAAGTCTTGCTCAAGGCAACCTAATCCTGTCTACAGTAAACACAAGGTATATGTCACCATTGGGGCACAACTAAGTAACAAAATTGCATAGGTACAAATAACTCCCAACTTTACATGGACATAATCAATAGCAACACTCAAATGTGATGTTAATGATTTAGGAGTTGTAAATTTAATTAATAAAATAATCTCGAGGTTAATAAAAATAAATTGATACTATAGTAACATAAGTACGTAAGTGACATAAGTATATATTGTCAAAACTATAAAATAATAATATTCCCATAAGGATAATGAAAATAATAACATAAACAGTAATGATGATATTATTATGTATATATTTATATATATGTATATTTCTAAACAAAAATAACATGGTTTAATAAAAATAATAATATTTCTTTTATGATTATTAATAATAATAGGATTAAAATAAAACTAGTAGCGATAATAACGGTAATAGTATAAATTTTATTAATATTTCTCTAAAGAAATGATGTTTAGTAATATTAATAATATCAATAATACATAAAAATAGCAATACCAATAATAATAATACATATAATATTATTAAAAATAACAATATTAGTAGTAATGTTAATGATAAAAGTAATTATAGTGATTCAAGTATCAAAAGTAGCAATAATACTACCATTAGTATTTAAAGGTAGTAATAATTTTGCTATTAATAAATAAAATAGTAATCATATAAGTAGAGTGATAATAATAATTTTCATAACAAAAGTAGTATCATTAGCCATATAAATGTTTGCATGGTAATTGATGACAAGATCAACAATATTAGAGCTTTAGCAAAATCATAATAGCAACAATCTCCCTATCCACCATATCAACTCATGCTAGTGTCATATAGACCTAATTCACAAATATACTAACATATCAAAACCTCAGGTTAAAATCAAAATCCAAATTTACTTCATAAAATAATCCTAATCTTAAAATCATCCATGTCATATAAAAATGCATTTATTTTCCCCAACCCCACTAGAGCATCCATCACCATATCAATAAGCTATCATCCTATTAATATTGAGTTTGAAATAAATGATGGAGTTAGGGTAAAATACTTATTTGATGACCATTTTAAGTTGAAGGTATTGTTTTGACAAATGAAGGCATTTGAGTACTTTGATAAGTCCTTTAATGATTGAAGTTGTCAAAAAAATGGCCACCAATGATTCAGCCAAGAGAGAGAGCAAGAGAGGGAGATTGATACAATAAAGAAAAGAATAAGAATGAGATAATTGCATGTATTTTCCTTTTTTTTTTTTTTTGGTGTTCTCCTTGTCTTGAACAAAGAGGTTTGTTTGATCCAAAAGAATGATCAACTTTAGTTATTTTTGTATTAAAAAGTGTACCAAGGATGAGTATAAATTGAATTCTAGTTAATTTGAGGGGTTTAGAGTGGTTTGGGTTGCTTAGATATGATAGAATGGTTGAAGGTGGGTAATATGTGTTCTTGGTGTTCTTGAGAGAATAGGAAAGAAGGCTAGATAAAGTGGGAGAGTGCTCTTGGACTGGTGATGGCTAAGTGGCCTTGGTTGATGGAGTGTTTCAATTTAGCTAGGTGAGAAGGATTCTGGGTGTTGTTCAAATTTGAATTTTGAAGAACGGATGAGGAAATAGTGGAGATTCTTGAGGTGGGGTGTTGGTAATGGTGATTTCTTCTTGAAGGTCTCTGGCCCTTCAATGGTGGTTCACTAATTTAGCTAAGACTTATTAGAGAAATGGAGAGCTCTTCTACTCTTGGTGCTGGCTGAAAAACCTTGTGGAAATCAGTGTAAAATTTCTGATTTGGTTTGATAGGATTGGTTGCTAGATAGGTGAGTGTTTGATGGAGCAAAAGGTGGGTTTTAATTTTCAAATTCAAAGTATTTTGAATGGAGACAAACTAGAAGAGTTTTGAGGTGCTTTAATAGAGTTTTGTTGGCTAAGGTTGGTGTTAGAGGAAGGATGTATAGCTGGGTCCCTAGTATGGCCAAAAATATGGTGAAGAAATGAAGGAGAATTGAAAAAGAAATGAAGAGAAATGCTAGTGAGTTGAAGGTTGGAAAAGTTGGAAAAAAATTCTGGTTAGCTAGCTAGAAGAAGTGATAAGATCTAGATGGTTTGTTAGCAAGAATTTGAAGTATTTTGAATGGACTTGCAGCTGTAAAATAGGAGTGTTTCAAGGTCTATTAATGATGGTTTTCAGCCATCATCTTGAAGGAGAAGAAGGGAACTTTAGATGAACTTATGCATGTGTTGAATGCTCAACTCCTATGGCTAAAATACTTTGTGGTTTGCTGGAAAATTTTCTGTTTTGTTGAAGCTATGTTAGCTCCAAATTTCCAAGGAATTTTTCAGCTTTCTACACACATGAAATAGCTTTTGATAGCAAGGAAATAAGAGATATTTTTGCTGCATCTTTTTGGAATTTTAGCCAAGAGGAAGAGCTGGAAATAATTTCAGCTTTGCACCAAAAAAAGAATAGACAAAATGAAGTTCTTTAGAAAAGAAATTATGGTGATTTAATTTGGAAAACAAACACACTAGTATCACTCCAATATTTCAGCCAACTAATTCTCCAAGATCTGGAATTTTTCTTTTTAAAAATTTGAGTCCAAGATCATCTAGAACATTTTATAAGGAAATTTAAAAGAATTCAAGAAATAAGAATATTTCAAATTCAAACATGTTAGGACATTGGTTGCTAAAATAATGGAGATTAAAACTCTTCTACATTTTCTTTTAAAACAAGATCACATGGTTAGAATATTACCATTGTGTCTCCCCTAAGATAACATTCCTAGCTTATTGGAATGAAAGAAATAAAATTCCAATATTAGTTAGGATAATTAAAAATAATACTTAGTTGACAGGATTTGAACTCAAGACTTTAGGAATTAAACACAAAGCTATAACCACTAAATCACATTAACTCTTATTTTTATTTTTCCAACCTAATTCTCTTCCCTTCTAAAACCGAAGTCTTTTCTTCTCTCATCCCTAAGCAAAATTTCCTAATTACCCCGAACACACATCTAGCATAAATAACTTACAAAAATCATAAATGGCAATTTTAAAAATGCACAATTTCACCCATAAAGAATTTCTTCATGCTATATGATGTGGAATACAACCCTTCCCTCTTTCTCTAGCATAGTCTTAGGTGGTGTTTTACAAACATTTCCTAAATGCAATAAGTTCCAACATATATCAAAACTGGAAATAGATAAGAAAGCTTGTCCAAAAGGACTTTATTTCAACCTACAAAAGAAAACACAAATAAAAGCATAAAGAAAATAAAGGCAAAATAAAAACACACTTAAACAAAAGAGAACAAACTAAAGAGAAATAGTAATAAGGATCCTACGAAAGCAAATAAAGATATGACTCACTCCCCCATACTTAAGACGGAAAATATTTTCCTTATTTGAGGGAATAACAAAACACTTAACAACTAAAAATGGAACTAGATAAAACCAAAGAATGACCAGAAGACCTAAAGAATCCCAAATTCAAAACAAATCCAAAACATATAAAAAACACTCTTTCCACTCATCAAACTTCCTCATCAAACCCTTGTCAAAGAAGTTTAAGCACAAAGTAGAAAATAGGCAAGATGAATGTAGCAAGAAGGGAGGTTTTTGAAAAAAGGTCATATTCATGAAAACAATTTTTCTAAATAAAGAAAAACACATAAACCCCATTATCTAACATTCCTTTTGACATATAAATATCTTTTTCAACATATGAGTGTACATGGTATCTAATAGATTCATCAACTTTGAAATCACCAATTAACTCTTCAAAAGAATTTTTACAATTAAAATTCCCTTTTAAACTTAGTATTTGAATTCTCAAATATGGGATCAATAAATCCTTACTTTTCTATACTTGATCTACAAAAACTAAGTTACCTCCTTTTGGATGGGGTGAAAGGTAGAATTTATCAACATCTTCCAAGGACTTCGTATAATGTAGCATTGAAAGATCCAACTCCTTGAGGCATGGTAAACTCAACACATCATTAATGATATCAATGGGCTCTATGAATTAAGAGGTACATTGTTAGTCAGTGATTTTCAATTCCCTATTACTGATCTTATCAACCAACTTTGCTAGTTGTGTTATTTTATAGCTCATTCGTTGGGATGATTCTTTGTACCCTTTAATCGATGAATTTGTATTGGCTACAAAAGAATTCACTAATGTTTCTAATGACATCTCACTAAAAACATTAACGTGAGCTTGCAATCTTGCCAATCTATTATCATTGTAACTCATTTGATTTTGTGCCCACAAATAATTAGCCATGATGAAATCAATCTCATGCTCAAAGAAAAACAAAAATCAAATAAAAAATAGAAATAAAAGTAGCAAACAACAACAACAAACTAAGCTTTAGTCCTAAGAAATTTGGGGTCGACTACATGAACCAATACCAGGCTATGTGTGGTCATCCACATTAATCTTCTCTTTCCACTTTTTTCTATCAACTGCCATACTTTCATCCAAATCTAACAAAGACAAATCTCCTAATCACTTCTATCGATGTCATTTTAAGCCTGCCTCTACCTCTGTCTAGCCTATCCTGCTTCCTTCCCTTAATCCTCCCGACACGCGCATCCCTCAGTCTTCTCTATACATGTCCAAACCAATGCAAGCGACTTTCTTTCATCTTCTTCTCAATAGATGCCACCCCATCTTTTCCCTAATGGTCTTATTTCTTGCAATATCCTTTCTAGTATATCCACACATCCACCGTAACATATGCATCTCAGCTACTTTCATTTTGTAAATATAACACCTTTTAACTGCCCAACATTCCGTGCTATACAGCATGTTAGGCTGTTCTATAGAACTTTCCTATTGGGCTCAATATTATTTTACGATAACATAGAATACCAGTCGTGCTTCTCCATTTCAACCAACAAGCCATAACTCGGTGTACAACGTTACCATTGAGCTCTCCGTCTTTCTGAATAATAAATCCTAGATATCAGAAGCAATTACCTATCGGTATATCTCTACCATCCAAAGTTATACTCTGAGCTTTATTTCTGCTACTACTAAACTTGCATTCTATATACTCTGTTTTACTCCTATTAATTCTAAAGCCCTTGAATTCTAATGTCTGTCGCCCCAACTCTAATTTAGCATTTACACCACCTCTAGTCTTATCAATCAACTTAATATTATCAACAAATAACATACACCATGGCATAGTCTCCTGCATAGTTTAAGTCAACTCGTCCATAATAGTCGCAAGAGGAAAGAGCTAAGCGCTGATCCTTGATGCACCCCAATAGTAATAGGAAACTCTATAGTCACTCCGGTGCAACTCCTTACACTTGTACATGCTCCCTGATATATATCTTTAATGAGAGTAATATATTTTAGCGAGATACCTTTCTTGGTTAGCACCCACCAAACTACTTCTCTAGGCACCTTGTCATAGGCTTTCTCAAGGTCAATAAATACCATATGTAAATATTTCTTTCTGTTCCTATATTATTCAATCATCTGCCGTAATAAATGAATAGTCTCAGTAGTGGAACACCCAGGCATAAAACCAAATTGGTTATCTAAAATTTGTATAATACCCCTTAACCTCTATTCAATCACTCTTTCCCAAAGCTTCATAGTATGACTCATGAGTTTAATCCCACAATAATTAGCATAAGCTTAAACATCCCCTTTATTCTTATATAGAGGAATTAGAGTACTCTTCCTCCACTCTGTAGGCATCTTATTAATTTTATATATTTTGTTGAACAGACTAGTCAACCACACAATACCTATCTCGTCTAAACACTTCCAAACCTCAATCAGTATACCATCTGGTCCTACTGCTTTTTTTGGTCTCATCCTTTTAAGGGCCTCTCGAACTTCATGCTTTTGAATACGATGAATACATGTATGGTTAACCTCTTTCTTCGAAACTGCAAGGCTGCCTACACTCAAAACTTGAACTTGACTCCTGTTAAATAACTTATCAAAATAGGACCTCCATCTCTCCTTGATTTCTTCATATTTAACCATAAATCTATGCACACATTTCACCACATCGATATCTCTCGTCTTCTTCTCCCTGAAATGCACTATTCTATATATTCTCCCCAACTTTAGTATCTAGCTTTTCATATAAATCCTTATAAACTGTAGATCTTCTTTTTCTAACAGCTTCTTTAGCATTTCTTCTCATGACCTTATATTTCTCAAAATTCTCATCATTCCTGCATTTTCCTAAGTTTCTACAGTAGTCTCTTTTACTTTTTACAGCTTCTTTCATTTTGTTGTTCCATCATGACATATCCTTGTTTAGTGGAACTCTTTCTTTCGATTCACCAAGTAGTTCTTTAGCTACTATCCTAATATATTGAGCTATGTTCCTCCACATAGTATCTAGATCTGAATCCATATCAGAAGATCAGTCATCTACTTGAACTACCTTATCGACAAAGGTTGTTCTAGCATCCCTTTATAGCTTCTATCACTTGATCCTAAGGTCAACTCGATGGCTCTGCTGCTTAGCCTTTTTCATAAAATTAAAATTGAAAATCAAAAACATGTGTTGTGTAACTACACTCTCGCCTGGAATAACTTTACAATCCGTACAACCACTACGAAACCTACACCTTATAATAAAAAAGTCTATTTGACTAACATTTAACCCGCTTCTAAAACTCCCTAAGTGAGAATCTCTCTTCTTAAACCAGGTGTTTGCTATAGTCAAATCAAAGGCTAAGGAAAAGTTAAGAATAGCAGCTCCTGCTTCATTTCTAACTCTGAAACCTTGACCTCCATAGACACTCTCAAACTCCCTCCGATCAGTACCCACATGTTCATTTAGATCACCACCAATAAAAAACTTCTCTGTGCACAGTACACTTTCTATAATCTCATCTAAATCATCCAAAAACTATTGCCTAACTAAATCATCAAGTCCCACTTGTGGCATATATGCACTAATAACAGTAGTAATCTTGCCGCCAATCATGATCTTGATGCTCAAAATTCTATCATTCATCCTATGTACTTTAATCACATTATCAATAAACTTACGATCAATAATAATTCCAACTCTATTTCTATTAATAACTCTACCTAAATACCAATGCTTATAACCCCAAAACGCCTCTACTCTTGCCTTCTCACCTACCCATTTAGTTTCTTGAAGACACAAAATGGTAATCTTTGTTCTCTGCATAACCTCAACTAATTCTATCATTCTACCAATCAAAGATCCTATATTCCATGAAGCTAAATGGATCATATCACTATAGACTATTTTTTTTACCCTACACCCTTACATATTTGACATCGTATCTGGGGACCGACACAGCACGTTGCTTCCAGGAAACGACTTAGCAACCCTCACAGATTTATCAATACATTCAGGTCTAGGAAGTGCAATGCGTCGCTGAGTAGGGAATGCCCCTATGAACTCAATCAATTAGTTCATGTCATAAGTGGGACTATATTTTACATTGGCCGTTACAAGCCTTACCACAACTCTCCTCCTTTATCTGGGGTTGAGACGGGCAATGAACACCACAAACAAAGCCCACGGAACTCACACTACCTAATCACAAAAGGGGAAAACAAATAATAGCAAAATAAAGAAAAGAAAAGTACACACTTAGATATATTCTCAAACTACCTAATTACAAAAGTTAGTGGTATTTACAAGTACAATATGAACTAAGCTAGTCAATTAAGGTACACAATGTTGTAAACAACAAGATATAACACTTATTTATACAAAGGACACACACACACACACACACACACACACACACACACACATATATATATATATATATATATATATTTACATATAAACATAGTTAAATCAATAAAATCTTAGCTTTCATGATATTGTTGCCTGGCAACGGAGCTAAAAACTTGATGCGCATCCCTTTAAATCCATCTCTTAGTTAAGTTTTAATTAAAATATTAATCTCAAAATACACATACAAGCAAATATACTCATAACAAGCATAGTATAGGGAATTAATAAGTATCGATCCTCAAAGAACAACTACACACTAACCACTTTTTATTCATTGTTTAACCAACAAGACAAAATGATAAGATAACAAAAAAAAAAAAAAAATATGTACAACTCAAATATGTGAAAATATGTAATTTAGACAAAGGCTTTTGAAAACATGATAATGAATCACTTAGCACACATCACAATCAATTATTAGCTCAGTCTTATGAAGGATTTAAAATAGACCCACTTGTTTGTAATCTATGGAATTACTATCTTCTAGTTAAATTAGTGAGCATATTTATCTCAACCAATTTATCCAAAGGATGCATTAAAATCAATCCTCATATAAACCCCTTATATTCTAGGTGATTTAAAACATGAAATTAGCCAATGAATCTATATTCTAGCAATCATAAACCAATATTTGATTAGCCAAGTTCTAGATAATTAACCATTTTTTAAAGCATGTTAAGAGATAACAAATATGAAATTAATTAATTGAAGTCATTTCTAACCCCTTTTTTGAGCAAGTTAATAAGAAGAATCAATCAACCAACTTCGTAAAAAAAAAAAAAACAAGTAAACAAATACCAAGAACAATAATCAATTGATCAAAAGATTAAATTAACTTAATAAATCATGAATCCCATAAACAATGTCAAATTACAATGAAAACGTTAATTCCATCATTATTCTAGAAAAAAAAATAAAGGTAAAAGAATGAACTCATGGACAAGCCTCCTTCATTCTCCCTTGAAGAATATCTTGAACAATGGTCCTTGATTTAATAAATTGCTCATTCAATAAGTGATTTTCTAATTTGATCCTTGAATTCACTTATTTCTATTGTGTTTTTCTTGTTTAAATAGGCTTCTTTGATGCTAAAATTCATTATTTGAGAAGTCTTGGTTGAGTAGCATTCGGATAATACCAAAATCCTTTGAAAAATATTACATTTGTGCATAGAATTCGTGCATCCAGACTGGACCTAGTGCTGGTTCCTTTCGACCCATTTGGTGCCAGGTATGTCCTATTCTTGCCCTAAATTTTGCTATGTTTTCACTACATTTCTATATTGGACTAGGTGTCTGGTTCCTTAGCTAGACTTAGGGCCAGGTGCATTATGGAAACATTCATTTTTTGCTTGAAATCAACTCAATTCTACACAAATTTGTCAAAAATAATTTCCACAAGTAAAATAGCAAATAGGAAGGAATATACCTATTTAGTACATTAAAAGTATCTCAAATTAACCTCAAATAAGTATAAAAATAATGATGATTATAGCCCCTATCAGATAGCTTTTACTAGTTTGTTCAGCAGATGCATAATTCAAAAAGCTAAAAGCCGGTCTTTATGCTGTGGAAGAGTTAACATTTTGCTGGAATGAATCCAAAAACCGCTTGGAGTGATCCAACATTTGTCGAGCTGGTAGTTGATTCTATTCTGATGATAGGGGTTAAAATCATCATTATTTTTCTAGTTATTTAAGGTTAATTTGAGACATTTTTATAACAATAACTAATCATATTCCTTCTTATTTGATATTTAACTTATAAAAATGATTTTCTAAAATTATATGCAAAAATAGGTGAAATTTAAAGCTAATTGAATACATTTCTAGCCCAGACCTAATACCAGGCCAAGAAAGTGGACATGGCACCGATCCTATGTTGGAAGGACAGAGAAAATCAGAAAGAAATTGATGGAACAGAGGAACAATTGCAATTAGAAATTGGAATGGACAAGGAAACTCACGGCGCGACTCATTGCTAAGTAGACAAAGCAAAAGCAACAAAGCAAAAGACAAATTTCGGTGGGCCAAGGAACCAAAAGCAAGAAAGACATACAACAAAAAGGAAAACATAAAAGCTTATCAAGAAAACAAGAAAAAAGGAACAAATTTGTGGGTCCGCATTCAGAAATTTCATGGCACGGTTGAGCCGATTGCAACAAGGCAAAAGGTGGCTTCGGTGGCTCATCGGCTACACAAGGAAAACAAAGAAAAGTAGCAGTTTCGTGTGGCTCAGGTTGGGGCTCAATTGAGCCGATGCAAGGAAAACGGCTCAATTGAGCCGATGCAAAAGCAAAAGGAGAAAACGACTGGGCAATTTTAGTGGCTCAATTGGAAGCCAGTTTCAATTCAAATTTCAATTCAAGAAAAGAACCTTCAGTGCAAACGACAAAAAGAAGACTTCAAAGCCCAATTGCACAAATTAAAGGCGGTGGACCCTTTGTTTGTATTTAGAATTTTAATTACTAATCCTTTTTTGTTTTGGATTGTTACGAAATTACTCCTTCTTTAGTTAGGATTCTTTTTGGAATTTTGTAAACCTATAAATAAAGTCTAATTACCTTAGAGAGGGGGGGTGTACAATGTAGAGTTTAGATATATTTTTTAGAGTGCATCGCCAATATTTTCTCTAGAGAAATAGCTCAAGGAGCATTGATTCTTGCAGGAGTTTTCATTGGAGATTGAGAAGCTTGTCTATGAGTGTTTATCTCTTTCCATGGTTTATTTTTTCTTGAACAATGATTATTTTAATTCTTTAATTGTATTTCGATATTATTCTTGGATTTATGATTTTGAGTTGATTTAGTTCTTTGGTTAATTAATTAATTTCTTTGGTATTTGATTACTCGTTTTATTATAAAATTGATTAATTAATTCTTATTGTTAACTTCCTTGAAAAGGAGATTGATAATGGTTTTAATCTAATTAGTTTCGTATTTGTTATCTCTTAACTTACGTGAAAAATAGGTTAATTGTTTAAAATATTGGTAATCAAAGGTTAGTTGATGATTTCTAGAATATGGATTCAATGACTAATTTCATGCTTTAAATTACTTAGAATATAGGTATTTATATGCGAATTGATTTTAATGCATCTTTTGGATAAGTTAGTCGAGACAGAATATGTTCACTAATTAACTAGAAGATAGTGATTCCATAGATTGCAAACAAAGTAGGTCTATATTAAATCCTTCATGAGACTAAGATAATAATTGGTTGTGATATTGGCTAAGTGATTCATTATCATGTTTTCCTGGATAATTATCAACATTGCATAAACCTACATCCTTGAGTTGTATATGTTTCTTTTGTTTTTCTTTTTATTATTTTCACACTTCATTTAGGTCGGTTAAACAATGAAACAAACGTGATTAGTGTGTACTTGTTCTTTTGAGGATTGATACTTGTTAGTTCCTTATACTATACTTGCGATGAGTATACTTGCTCGCATATGTATTTTGAGGTTAATGTTTTAATTAAAATTTTATTAAGGGATAGATTTAAATTGATGATTTTATATACCTTAAATTTATGCATCATCTGACTATATAGCCCAAGCTCCATAGTTTTGGCAGAAATGGTAGAGGTATATATTGCTTTCGCTGCTCTGTATTCATAGTTTTTGTGCATTTGTTTGCCTTGTTTAACTTTCAACGTACATGGAACATATGTTTTAATGAGATTGTAAAGGCTTATGGTTACATACAAACTATAAATGAACCGCGCGAGTATAGAAAGGCAGATGGGAACAATGTATCTTTTATGGTACTTGATATAGATGACATTCTCTTCATTGGAAATGATGTATGGATATTATCATCTATAAAAGTTTAGCTATCTAGTCAATTTAGCATAAACAATATAGGAGAAGCTAGCTACATTCTTGTTATAAAGATTCTTAGAGATAGAAAGCAAAGAATATTAGACTTATCCCAATCTATTTATATTGACAAAATATTGGCTAGGTTTAGCATGGATCAGTGTAAAGGGGGTATTATACCTTTTAGGGACGAATTGATGCTATCTTCCAAATAGTATCCTAAGACAAAAGAAGAAAAAGGAAGGGGTGAGTAGGATTCCCTTTGTCTCGATAGTAAGAAGTCTCATGTATGACATGCATTATACAAGGTTAGATATCTATTTTGCAATGGACATGGTTAGTAGATTTCAGTCAAACCTAGGGGAAGAACCTTAGCAAGCTGTAAAGCATATTTTGAAGCTCCTAAAAGGAATGAGGGACTTGATGCTTATTTACAAAGCTAATGATTTAGTTCTTATCGATTACACTGAATCAAACTTCCTAGCAGATAAAGATGAAAGAAAATCCACTGGTGGACATGTTTTCACTTTATCTCGTTGGGCAATTTCATGAAGGAGTGTTAAGCAATCTTGTATTGTTGATTTCACCATAAAAGCTGAGTATATGGCGGCTTCAGAAGCTTTAAAAGAAGCGATTTATCTTTGAAAGTTCCTCACAGAACTTGGAGTTGTGCCACAAGTAGACAGGCCTATTACTATAGATTATGACAATTCTGGAGTTGTGTCACAATGCAAGGATCTAAGAAACCATAGGAATGGCAAGCACATTGAGAGGAAGTATCACTTAATCCAGGAGTTCATCCAAAAATAAGAGATATTGGTTAATTGGATTTCCTGTACAAATAATTTGGGAGACCAATTTATGAAGCCTTCGATAAAAAAGGTGTTTTGAAGACACTTGGGCGTTATAAGCGTTGGCATACTTGGACTATCATAGTCTATTTAGTGCAAGTGGGAGATTATTGAAATGTATGCCCAAAATAAACCATGTATTTTTGTATTATAAAAATTAATAAAATATTGAATTCATTAATGTTAGTTTGTTTACATATATGTGCATATTAATGTCTAAGTGTGTTACCAAGTAATATATATGATTGGGCTGTACTTTTACAGTAAGGTGTAGATTATAAGCTACTAAAATATTTTTTAAAAAAATATTCTTCATCGATTGATGAAGCTGGTCACTTTTTTAAGGTTTAGATCATTATACTATGATTTCTAAATCGGGAATATTTTACATTCTGTCGGTGAGTAGTCTATTCATGCCAATAGTGTAAGCATTTTTAGATTATGTAGAACTAGATAATGCAATATTAATATTTATAAAAGTACTAAAATAAGTAAAGATTGGATTATCACAGCTACTACGTGAGTGAGTACCTTAAATTTTGAATATAAGTTGGTGGTCTGGTGAAGTTAGATTTGTGCACATTTGATATAACCATGGGGGTGATTTCTCAGTGAATTTCATGGCTAAATTTAGGACAAAATGCAAGACCCATTAAAGAACTCTAAATAGAGAATTTTATGAAGAAATGAGACACCCAATTCAAATACTATGACCTTAAGCCAAAATAAAAAACTTAGAACTCTAAAATTGAGAATTAAGTCTACTAATTCATACCCAAGAACCCTCAACCGAACACTTGAAGAAGATGAACTAAGCAACCAAAGATAACCTCTACTCTAGACTCTTAATTTAACAAAAACCTAAGATTCTATTTTGATAGGTTAGTTTGATCTATCTTTAATAGTTTATAGGCTCAAATCAAAGGCAAGGAATGGAATCCTAAGATTGGTCTTGGTCTTCATGGAAAAACTCTCAAAGTACTCTCTCAAAAGTGTCTTTTTATTTCAATACTAATATCTAAGTTACATTTGAAATGTTATAATGCCATATATATAGGCATCTAAACCTAATTAAAGCGAGAAGAAATCTCAACTATTCAAGCCTTTAAATGGTCTAAAATATCCCTATTACATAATAAAAGTCGTGGAAATTAAATTAGAGCCAAAATAAAAAAAAAGAAAATTCAGCAAAATAGGACATGGCCCAAAGTGACCTGGCACCAGGTGTACTAGTGTACCCGGCGCCAGGTGTGTCTTGGTTCCACACAACCTACTTTCTCTTGTCTTTTAATCCCCTCTTGTGTTCCTTTAGCCTTCCATATGAATTGTTGTGCAAATGCAGCTTTCTTGGGCCTTCTTTTTGGCATCCATCCCTTCTTACTCTTCATATTCCTTGGCTTGTTGGTTAGTTTTGCTTGAATCCTCCCTTATAAGCTCCAATGTCTTGGATTCTTCCAATGTGCCATGAAGTGTGGCTTGTAGGTCCATCCCTTTTCTTTAGCTTTAGCATATTGCTTGGATGGATTCCAATCATTTTCCCCTTCTTTGGGCAAATTTGTCTTCAAAGAAGCACCTACATAAGATTTCAAATAAGAATTCTTTTGTGAAGATGAAAATACAAGTTTATGCTCTCCCACATACAAATCATTTTTCTCCTCATATTCATTGTTCTTTGTAGCCTCTCCCTCTTTGTTGTCATTTTTCAAGCACAAAAGATCCGCTCTCATTTTATCTCCATCTTCTCTCATTTTTTCACTCTCTTCCTTTGCTTCTTCTTATTTTGAGGTCTCCGTTTGAAGTCTTTCTTTTCCCTCGTCATTTTTCCTCTCATTCTTTTCCTTTGGAAGGTCAGCTACTACACTCTTCTTTTTCTTATTGTCCCTCATTTTCCTTTGTACTTTTCTCACCTCACATAGGGGTAGAGGTAGAAGAGTATATAGCTTGCCGCTCTTAATAACCGAGTAGGAATTTCACCTTCCATCATGCAACACACTCCTATCAAATTGCTAAGACCTTCCCAAAATTAAGTGGCTAGCATGTATAGGGACTACATCACAAACAATTTCATCTTGATACTTCCCAATTTCAATTGTCAACAACACTTTTTTTTTTCACCCTCAATTTCCCACTATCAAGGAACCATTGCAATCTATAGGGGTTGGGGTGTTTCATCACATATAGACCTAATTCTTCCATAAGACTAGCACTCACAACATTAGTAAAGCTCCCTCCATCAATGATAGCAATAAGTGGCTTTTGGTTGATAAGGAAATGGGAGTAGAAAATGTTATTTCTTTGTACGCTCTTCTTCACTTCATCATCACAAACATCTCCTACAACACAAGTTCAAATTTTCTTAATTGCAACCCCAACTAAAGAGTAAAGGGGTGGCACAACCATTCCGTCATCACTAGAATTATTATCACCATTGTACATCTCATTTCATTTCTCATCTCCACAATCCTCCTCCCCACTAGTTATCTTTCATTGGGTATTGGTAAACATCAATTTCTTGTTTGGACACTCATATAAGGTGTGCCTATAGCATAAGCATTTGAAGTATTTGATGTCCTTAGTCCTTGGAGGTCTCTCAATACCTTTCCCTATATCTTTGGCCCATTCTTCTCTAAGCTTGTAGGGCTCTTTTGGCAGTCTTGGTAGTTTTGGTTTCTCTTCCTTCTCTTTAGGTTGGTGGTTGAAAATATGATTGGTGTAGATGGTTTCTTTAGAGTGTGATTTTCTTTTGAGTTGTCCCTCAATTTTAATAGCCATATGCACCATCTCCTCCAATGTCTCATAAGAATGTAATTCAACCACATTTGCTATATCCCTAATCAACCCACTCAAAAACCTTACTTTTGTAGCCCTTACATCTTCAATAATGGGAACCCTTATCAAAGTCACCTCCAACTCTTTATGAAAATCCTCTACACTTTTATTTCCCTGTCTAAGCACATGTAATTTTTTGTAAAGCTTATTATAGTAGTGTAGGGGTACAAATCTCCATCTCATCAAGTTCCACAACAATTCCCAAGTGGCAACTGGTTGATCTTCCATCCTCCTTTTTTGGGATACTACTTAGTTCCACCACACTAAAGCAAATTCAAGGAAATTTGAAATGGCTAATTTAACCTTGGTCTTCTCACTATACTCATGGCACTCAAACAAAATCTCCATCCTCTTGTCCTATTCAAATAAGCCTCTAGGTCACTTTTGCCTCGGAAATGGGGTACCTTTATTTTAATATGCCTCATCTCTCTATCATCCTCATATTCTTCTCTCCTTCCCACTCTAATCCCGTTTCCCCAGTTTGGTCCTCCACAATCTTCGTCATGGACTCCCTCATCCCAATCTCTCATTCTTTCAAACTCCTTCACAAGCCCCCTCACATTTTGTTCATCATGCCTACCTTGTATTCTACATCTTTCTCCTCTCAACCCTTACCTACCTCCCCTCAATGGTGTAGATGGATGACTTCCTACGGAATGCTCATTCCAATCCTCTCTTTGCTCATATAATGGAGGTGTGACATTGTTCCATTCTCTTATCCTAGGACTATCTTGTTCTCTGTAACCCATTCTTTGTGCAACGGTTGAGGCTTGGCCTTAGATGGTTTGCAATTTGGTTATATCTCTTCTCATCTTATCCATTTTTACATTAAGAGTTTCAAAGAGGGCTTGAATGTCAATAGAGTCTTGGGATATTTTGGTTGAGATTTTACTTGGATAATTTAGATAGAAGAAGTAATTTTCTAACAAGCACTCCCTTTTGTGTTTTCATTAACTCTCGTGTTTAGCTATCATTAGCTTTTATGTAAATAGGCTCACCTTCTTACTTTTTTCAATTAACTCAAGTGCTCAACAAATTCTTCACACAAAATTCTCCCTAATTGCTTAGGAATTAGTCCAAAATTTGACAAGTCCACTAACTCTCTATGGACAACCAAATTGATGACTAATAGTGGAAGTTGATCAACCCACAACAATGGACTCAATCAAGGAAATTAAATGAACTGATGAAGCTCAACAAAATTAACTATGGAATGGGTGAATGAACAAGACCTAACAAGAATTTTCAATGTAATCATAGAGGTTCAAGGAATATAGCATTCAAGAGTAAGAGCGAAAATTTGTCAACTGAGATGATTTCAAATGGACAAGAAATGTCCCCAAAATATTTGAAATGATATATAATCAAGCATAGAAAGTGTTTGCAAAAGTTTTAGCCACAATTTCAAGTAAAAAGTTCATCCAAGCAAAATATCAAACATTTTGTAGGCAATTTTTGAAACTCAAGATATAACAAAAAATTTAAGCAATTTTCGCCACCAAAATCAACAAACAACAAGAAATGTGTAATCCCTAATGATTATACTATCAACAAGGCACAAGTTAAACACAAAAAAACATAAGAAATATAAAAAAAAACTTAACCTTTTTGTAACACAAATTTGAGTCACGGGATTAACCAATTTTGAAGCCTTGTTCAATGTCTTGAAGCTTTAATGAATCAAAGCTTCCTCTCTTTGATACCAAACTATTTGATATGTCCTTGGGGGTGATTTTTCAGTGAATTTTGTGGCTAAATTTAAGGAAAATGCAAGACCCATTAAAGAACTCTAAACATAGAATTTTATGAAGATATGAGCCACCTAATTCAAATGCTAGGACCCTAAGCCAAAATAAGGAACTTAGAACTCCAGAATTGAGAATCAAATCTACTAATTCATACCCAAGAACTCTCAACCCAACTACGGAGCTAAGAACACTTGAAGAAGTTAAACTAGCAAACCAAAGATAACATCTAGTATAGACCCTTAGATTAACAAGAACTTAAGATTCTATTTTGATAGGTTAGTTTGATCTATCTTTGAGAGCTTATAGACTTAAATCAAAGGCAAGGAATGGAATCCTAAGATTGGTCTTGGCCTACATAGATGAACCTTCAAAGAACTTTCTCAAGAATATCTTTTGATTTCATTAATACTATCCAATTTACATTTGAAATGTTATAATACCATATATATATAAGCATCTAACCCTAACTAAAGTGAGATAAAATCTCAGCCATTCAAGCCTTTAAATGGTGCAAAATATCCCTATTTTATAATAAAAGTCATGAAAATTAAATTGGAAACTAAAATAAAACAAAAAAAGAAAATTTAGCAAAAAAAGGCATGGCCTATATTGACCTCGCGCCAGGTGTACTAGTGTACCTACCACTAGGTGTGTTCTGAAACGAAACAGTCTATTCTAGTGTGGACTTGACACCAGGTGTACTAGTGTACCCGGTGCTAGGTGTGTTAAGATTCCATACATCCTACTTTTTCTTGTCTTTCAGCCCCCTTTTGTATTCCTTTAGCCCTCCATATGAATTGTTGTGCAAATGCAGCTTTCTTGGGCCTTCTCTTTGGCATCCATCCCTTCTCACTCTTCATGTTCCTTGGCTTGTTTGTTGGTTTTGCTTGAATCCTCCCTTGTAAGTTCCCATGTCTTGAATTCTTCCAAGGTGCCATGAATTGTACTTATTGTTCCATCCCCCTTCTTTAGCTTTGGCGTATTACTTGGATGGATTCCTATCAACATTAATGTATAATGGGTGAGGTCTTATCGTAAGCTCAATAACCTTGTACGTTAGGTGTATGACTCTAAATGAACTTATATAATAGAGTTTCTATACTTCATTACGTAAAGAAATCACACTCTTGTGATTATCCAAAATAATCTAAACAATCCAGGGCCTTAGAAAACGTGGCTAAGTTTGTATGCCTTTAGATAGCTCCGTGAGATAAGTGGATACATATTGGAAGTCATGTATTTTTGAACTAGATATCAAAGGACGTTAGACGTTATTGAGAAAGATGTTAGTGCCTTTTTTCTATCTTATTGATGGGTGTTACATGGAGGGGTATTTTTGTCATTACACCTGTAAGTTGAAGACACTACACTTGCAATATTGTTCTGGGGGTTAGTATTTTTCACATGGTGATGAATGGAATATTTAAATTGATAAAATAAAGTTATTTGTTAACAAGGGTATTTTGGCTATTTTAATAGCCAAGAATAATACGTCTTTTGGACCATATAGTAGCTTAAATAACATTAATAAATTTATTTTACTATATGGGCTTATTAGGTGAATTTGTTATTCTAGGAGTCTAATTGATTATTTATTTGAGCTAGAGTAATTAATTGGACCAATTTAATTAAGTTAGTTTATTAATTAATTGTCTTGGGTGATTTTATATTGAGCCCAAGTGGATCAATTAATTAATATGAGAGCTATTCAATTATTCTTGGACTAATTGGTAAAGGATCCTGTCCTATCAGTGTTAGATGATACGACTAAGGTTTTGGAAACCCTGTTGTCGTATCCTATAAAGAAAAGAAAAGAAAAAAAAAAAAAAAAACAAGGCGATGGCTGGTGTGCTAAAAATTTGGAAGGCTATTGGTTATGTTTAATGAATCAACAGTGGATTCTATAAATAAAATGTGGTAAAAGAAAAGAAAAGGTTGAATGAAGATCTTTTCTGGTGAAAATAACAAAGCCTTCGTTTTTCCATTAAAACAACCAATGTGCTTTTTCTTCCTTAATCAAATAGCTTTTCATTTTACTTTCATTTTTTACCCTAATCTACTTTCACTGTTAGAAGTACACAAAAGGGTTCGAAAATACTCTAAAAGGTCAAGAGCTAGAAAACATTATAAGTATTTAAGACGAAGGAGTTGACGAGTAGCTAGTATTTCCTCAAAATAAGTAGACGCTCCAGTTCAAGAAGCTTCTCGAATTCGAATTTGGCTCTAGTTATTCAAGTTAAACATACTAAAAGTAAGAATTCTTAGATTTTAACTTGGAAAAAATTTTAAATTGCTATTTTCTATTGCGCTTTTATTTTCTCACAATCTTTCCGAGAGCAAAATGAAGGATGGATACATGAGTCTTCCTAGTGATGGTAAGGCTTGGAAATCTTTTGATCAGATTCATCCTAAATTTTCAAAGGAGGTCCAAATGTATGGCTTAGAATATGCACAGACAACTTTGTACAATTCGAAATGTCTGAAAAATAGTATTTATGTTGATCAGTTATATTCATTACAAATAATCTCCCCCCATAGATATAGAGGATCTGGTAATATTTTTTACTATCATTATTCTAGGCCCAAAGAATCCTACACATAAAATAGATATTTATCTACAGCCATTGATAAATGAACTAAGTGAGTTATAGTCTGATAATATCCCCATATATGACTTTTCCAAGAAATAAAATTTTCCATGGCAGGTACTGCTTTTGTGAACAATCAATGATTTTTAAGCTTATGGAATTCTTAGTGGGTGGGGCACTATAGATAGATTAGCACGTTTATATTGCATAGAGTATACAAAGTCTTTCCATCTACAGTTCAGGGGCAAAACATCTTAGTTTGATTGTCATCATCATTTCTTGTGTTAGTGTTCTACCCTAGAGGCCATCACTTGTACCATGTATATTGCATATTAAATTAATAAGAGGCATTCTTTATCTTTCAGTTTGATTGTTATATCTAAATATGTGTACAACCCGTTAGATAAAGTCCCTAGTACAACACAGTGGTAAGGAAATCATGATAGAGATCATGATGTGAGATTCCCACTACACTATGCAGTGTTTGTACTTAAATAATCCCCAGTCATAGTATTAATAAGGTGGGACATTATTAATACGCCAAGACTGGCACATGTTATATCTCTTGATCGAATCAAGCGGTGGTTCTCATATCCGTGGGTATTGGGATACTCAGGATTAACGTGTGGATGCTTGTTTTGAAATAAGTTCATTGGATGACCTAGCTACGAGATAATCACTTGGATAACTATTTAATGCCAGTGATAGAATATCATTATAGCAAGTGTGCAAGTATCCTTAGACTTGAGATCTCCAAGGTACTTTGTTTATCAAGCGTTGTACTTTGATTCTAATCTTTGGAGTCTTATCTAGGACCGCCTATGGGATGGATATTGGGTACAACGTAAAGTAAACGAAAGTAGTTGAGAGGGTCAATCAAGGATTCACCACTCCTAATAGTAGGAGAGTATATCTCAAGGCCACTTATAGAAATCATTACTCATGAAGTCCTTGGCCAAGGCGATTATGTGATGGAAATGGTTCCAATTGATACACATATCGAGTAATGGATTTCTTGAACAAGTACTAAAATATTCGGGTCAGAAATAATAATATTCTGGAGGGAGTTGGCACTAATTCCATGCTCTAGACCGAATGAGATATTGTATGTTGAAAGGAGTTTATTGCACTGATAATTTGCTATTGAAAGGTTCATGTCAAGCCACTTAACTTTCTGGACTTTTGGGTGGTCAAGAGTCATTGCTAGATGTCGCTCTTGATATGCTAAATATGAATTTATTAATTAGAGAATTAATAAGTTTAATCCTTTATTTTATTAAGAATTATTAATTCTAATATTGTTTGAACTAATTCATATTATGCTACCAATAAGAACAGGAAACCTAATGGGTCACACACAATAAAGGTTTGAATGCTCAAATATATTATTTGATAATATTGTGGGGTTAATTAACAGAAGGGAATATATTTATAGGTGAATTATAAGATTGTTATAATTCATGGGACCTAATTGTAATTAAGTAAACTTCAAGGATCAATTTGTTGACAATTGGACGTTGAAGGACTAAGTTGCAATTTATGGTAATTATAAATCTATAAATATAAGGAAACGGTTTTCTTGGGGTTAGAGACAGACTATTCACGCAATAACAGAGAAACCGTTTCTCTGCCTCTCTCTTGATCAAACCCTAGCCGTCTCTCTTTTTGATCAAAACCCTAGCCTCCCAAATTCTACTAGCATAGAATTGTGAGATTGTGAGCATTCAACCTTGTGTGGATTATCATTAGAGGGAGTACTTTCTTGGACTTTAGTTGAGCTGCAGTGAACGGTTTTGGATAATCTGGATCGCACATGCATTCTTGTTTCTGAAATTTTTTGAATTCTGGCTTCACGAGGTAATAAACGCAATATTCTCCTTTTTCCCGTTTCTATTGCAAACCCGTGATCCATGACTTGGATTTCTTGTTGTTTCCCGCTGCGCTTAATCTAATTATGCATGATAGAAATCGTACAGTGGTATCAGAGCCAACGGGTTTGTGTTTTAATGGGATGTTTTATTGCTTTGAATTTTTCAAGCATGTAAATTGCATGATTACAACATGTTAATTGTATGATCATGTTTGCTGGTTTGTATGTAATCGTTTGGGTTTTGTTTTGAATAATCTGGGTTGCAGAAATCGTTTCTGCGTTGTGGGTTTTTTGCTTTTGAAAATATTGCAGAATGGTTCTGCGTCTGTGTTCAGGTTTTGGCTTCAGTTGATGTTCATCCTGTAATTAAGCCTTCCGTTTAACAATTTGGATTGTTAAATTGATTGTGAGAATGACCACAATGGTTTGTTAATAAATATTAACAAAGGTCAACGTAAAAAACTGGTTTTGATTGATCTTGGAACGACCCCGAACTGAACAAAAAATTTCCAGAAAATCCAAGCCGCAAGCGGTGGTTACTATTTGGTTTTTTTTTTTAAAAAAAAAAGGTTCTGGAATAGAATTTTGAAAGGGAAAATCTCATTTGATGAGAGGTGGTAATCTTATTTGAAAGGGACTGCCGTTATCGTTGCGTGACGGGACCCAGAAGCATTTTCTCAAAATTAGTTTTGAGACAATCAATTTTATTTTTCACAATAGTGATTTTGAAAATTTAAAATTAATATATTTTTCTTAAATGTTGATTTTAGAATTTGTTTTATTTTCCCAAAATTCTGATTTTGGAATAATAAAAGTATATGTTTATTTTGTTTAAGCATTGTTAATGGCATGGTGGATGGTTATGGACTAAAACAAATTATATCTGTTCATGCATTTTTTACTGCTTTGTTTTAATGAAATAGGGCCTGCGTGTCCTGCCTTTTCTCAAATTCTGATGTAATTCTCTTCTCATCTAACTCCCCTCGAATGTAACTCGAGGTTTCTCCTTTTAGGAAATTATGTAATTAGATTATATAGGTTAGATTGAGGTAGAATTTTATTTTCAAGATTTTGAAGATGGCGTTCAAAATAAGGCGAGATGGTAAGACCCTCTACCTGTATCATGCGTGAACACATAGGGTTTACCATATTAATTTCCTTGGTGGCTCAAGGAAATTAATTTAGAAAGTCCATAACCATGCCATGTAATTGTTTATTACCATGTTTATCAATTTATGTTGCTTATTGATAAATTGTATGCATGCCTAACAATGAGACCACTAAAAGGAATAAATCCCTCAAATAATATTAAATGTAATGCCTTCCATTAATATAGTGAGAACGAGAGCTCTTTTTCGAGACCAGGTTGTTGGGCAAACCCAAGCCTAATTGACATCAAGTATGTTTAAGCTATAGAATTTAAATTCATGTTAATGGGTTGGATTTAACTATTTTCTTTATACCGGTTGGGCTAACCCAAGCATAAAGAAAATTAGAGGCAAAGTTGGGCTTGTATTTGATACTTTAATGATTAAAAGATGTTAATCACCTAATGATTCAGTAGTTACTTTTTAATGTAATTGGTATTGGATACCTACCACTGAACTTAAGAGTGGCTTGTTGGGCTAACCCAAGGTTATTCTTAAGGAATTTGGATACTGCTCCACTAAGAAAGTTTTCAACGGGCTTTCCTAAGTCAATAGTGAGGGCTATTGGTTTGAGTAAAATAGTAGAATAATTATGCGCTTAATTAAAGACCTAATTAATTGCATTGCATTTGCATATACATGTTCTAATAATTCTATCTTTACATCTAGGTCATTTGCATCATGTCGACAAACCTAAACTTGCGTAGCATCTTGGAAACAAACAAGCTCACTGAATCAAACTATTTGGACTGGTATAGAAACTTGAGAATCGTTCAAGTCAGAAAAGTTGCTCTACGTGCTAGAAGCACCTATTCCGCCACCTCCAGATTAAGATGCTCCTGCTGAAGAGCATGCTGTCCACAAGAAGCACAAAGAAGATAGCGACACAACATCTTGTATCATGCTGGCGTCAATGTCTCCTGAGCTGCAAAAACAGCATGAGCATATGGATGCTCAATCAATGATCCTCCATCTTAGAGAGCTGTTTGATAAACAAGCTAGAACAGAGAGATATGAGATCTCTAAACAACTATTCCGTGCTAAGATGGTTGAGGGTGCTTCAATGGCCACTCATGGGCTGCAGATGTTGGGCTACATTGAAAAACTTGGGTCTCTTGGGTTCGTAATGGATCATGACTTAAGTATTGACTTAATTCTACGATCATTACCATGTAGTTTTTCACAGTTTGTGATCAACTACCACATGAATAATGTTGAGACCACAATACCTGAGCTAATCAATCTACTTAAGACTGCTGAGTCCTCTATGAAAAAGGATGATAAGGTAATCTTGTTAGTAGGTTCTTCATCTTCTAAGAAAAAGGTTTCTAAGAAGAAGAAGAAGAACACTCCTACTAAGCCCAAAGGAGGTGTCAAGAAGAAGGAGGCTGCCCCTAAAGGCCAATGTCATCATTGTGGCACAATGGGCCATTGGAGGCATAACTGCAAGGCCTACTTGGAGACTGTGAAGGAAAAGAAGGAGAATGAGAAGCTTGCAAGCACTTCTACTTCTAATCCTGGTATGTTTATGATTGAGATTAATACTGCCTTTAATAATGAGATATGGGTATTGGATACCGGTTGTGGATCTCATTTATGCAATAATTTACAGCGACTAAAGGACAGTAGAAGGTTAGAGAAAGGTGACGTGGACCTACGAGCTGCAAATGGAGCAAAGGTTGCTGCACTAGCTGTGTGGACTTATATCTCAATCTACCTTCTGGATTAGTTTTAGAACTACAAAACTGTTATTTTGTACCAGTTTTGTTGAAAAATATTATCTCAGTTGCTTGTTTAGACTTATTCGGATTTCATTTAAATTTTAAGAATAAATATTGTTCTTTCTCATTAAATGATATTCATTATGGTTCTGCAACTTTGATCAATGGTTTATATGTTCTAGACATGTATAATCCAATTCTCAATATAAGTAAAAAGAAACATAAAAATGATAACTTAATCTCATCTTACTTATGGCATTGTCGTTTAGGCCATGTAAATGAAAAACGTGTGTCTAAGTTATACAAATTGGGTGACTTAGGGTCATTTGATTACGAATCATATGACACATGCGAATCTTGTTTACTTGGAAAAATGGCTAAAACTTCTTTTTCAAGAAAAGGAGAAAGGGCAAAAGAGTTATTAGAACTCGTACATTCAGATGTATGTGGCCCAATGTCAATACAAGCAAGAGGAGGTTATCAATACTTCATTACCTTTATTGATGATTATTCTCGATATGGGTATTTATATTTGATGAAATACAAATTTGAAGCATTTGACCGTTTCAAAGACTTCAAGAATGAAGTAGAGAAACAACTTGGCAAAAGTATTAAAGCTCTTAGATCCGATCGAGGAGGTGAATACTTAAGTCAAGAGTTTCTAAGTTATCTAAGAGATAGCGGAGTATTATCCCAATGGACTCCACCATATACACCTCAACATAACGGTGTATCTGAGAGAAGGAATCGAACCCTTCTAGACATGGTAAGGACCATGATGGCTTCAGCAGACCTACCAAAATCGTTTTGGGGGTACGCACTGGAAACTACTGTTTACATTTTAAACAGAGTTCCGTCAAAAATGGTTGATACCACTCCTTATGAGTTATTCTTTGGTAAGAGACCAAAGTTATCTCATTTAAAGATTTGGGGTTGCCCTGCTTTTGTTAAAAAGGTAATGTCAGACAAACTTGAAAATAAGTCTGACAAATGTTTGTTTGTTGGATATCCAAAAGAATCGTTTGGATATTACTTCTATCTTCCTTCTGAAAATAAAGTTTTTATTTCAAAACATGCTGTCTTCTTAGAGAAGGAGCACATGTTCAAAGAAGATAGTGGGAGTAAGCTAAAACTTAGTGAAGTTCAAGAAGAGCAAACAAATATTGATCAACCTTCTGAACCTGTATCTATTCAAATAGATGAACCTTCTAACACACAAGAGCTTCGTAGGTCAAGTAGGATACGAGTGGCACCTGAGAGATATGGATTTCTCATAAGTGACCATAATGACGTATTGCTCATAGATGACGATGAGCCTACTACTTACGAGGATGTTCTGAATAGTTCAGAATATGACAAATGGCTTGAAGCTATGAAGTCAGAGATGGATTCTAGGTATGACAACCAAGTATGGACTTTGGTTGATCCACCTGAAGGAATCAAGCCTATATGGTGTAAATGGGTTTTCAAAAAGAAAACTGACATGGGTGGTAATGTGGTTACCTATAAGGCTCACTTGGTAGCAAAAGGTTATCGTCAATGACATGGTATTGACTATGACGAAACTTTTTCACCAGTTGCGATGTTGAAATCCATAAGAATACTCCTAGCCATTGCCGCTCATTACAATTATGAGGTCTGGCAAATGGATGTGAAAACAACTTTCCTTAATGGAAACCTGATTGAGGAAGTGTATATGACACAGCCTGAATGTTTCATATCCGAAGATGGCACAAAGGTGTGCAAGTTGCAAAGGTCCATTTATGGACTTAAGCAAGCATCTAGGAGTTGGAATATCCATTTTGATGAGACAATTAAAGACTTTGGTTTCATTCAAAACATGGATGAACCTTGTGTGTACAAGAAGGCTAGTGGGAGTAAAGTTGTTTTCCTATTGCTTTATGTAGATGACATATTGCTTATAGGAAATGATGTTTCCACTTTTCAATCAGTGAAGATTTGGTTGTCCAAGATGTTCTCCATGAAAGACCTTGGAGAAGCAACCTATATTCTGGGAATAAAGATCTATAGAGATAGATCTAGAAGGTTGCTAGGTCTTTCACAGTCTACATACATAGACAAAGTGCTGAAAAGGTTCAGCATGGATCAATCCAAACGAGGATTCTTACCTATGACACATGGTGTAAACCTTTCAAAGTCTTTGTCTCCAAAGACACAAGTTGAAAGAGATCACATGAGTAGAATTCCATATGCTTCGGCAATTGGGTCTATCATGTATGCTATGATATGTACTAGGCCCAATGTATCGTGTGCTCTTAGTTTGACGAGCAGATACCAATCTGATCCTGGAGAGGGTCACTGGGCGGCTGTAAAGAATATCCTTAAGTCCTTATGAAGGACTAAGGATGCATTCTTAATATATGGAGATGGTGATTTACAAGTAAGAGGGTATACTGATGCCAGCTTTCAGTCCGATAAGGACGACTTCAAATCACAATCTGGCTATGTATTTAAATTAGGTGGTGGGACAGTTAGTTGGAAGAGCTCCAAACAAGAGACTACTGCCGATTCGACTACTGAAGCAGAGTACATAGCAGCTTCTGAAGCAGCTAAAGAAGCAGTATGGATCAAGAAGTTCATCACTGAACTTGGAGTGGTGCCCAGCATTGTTGATTCGATACCTTTGTATTGTGACAACAATGGAGCCATTGCATAGGCAAAAGAACCACGATCTCATCAACGATCCAAGAATGTACTTAGACGCTATCATCTGATTAGAGAAATCATAGATAGAGGAGAAGTAAAGATAGAGAGAATTCCCACGGATCAGAACATAGCTGATCCACTCACTAAAGTGCTTTCCCAGAAGAAACATGATAAATATGTTGAGTCATTTGGTATTCGATACATGAATGATTGGCTCTAGTGCAAGTGGAAGTTTGTTAGTGTTGTGCGCTAGAGGTAATCACTTATACCATATATATTGCATATTAAATTAATAAGAGACATTCTTTATCTTTCAATTTGATTGTTCTATCTAAATATGTGTACAAACCGTTAGATAAAGTCCCTAGTACAACACAGTATTAAGGAAATCATGATAGAGATCATGATGTGAGATTCCCACTACACTATGCAGTGTTTGTACTTAAATAATCCCCAGTCATAGTATTAATAAGGTGGGACATTATTAATACGCCAAGACTGACACATGTTATATCTCTTGATTGGATCAAGCGGTGGTTCTCATATTCGTGGGTATTGGGATACTCAGGATTAACGTGTGGATGCTTGTTTTGAAACAAGTTCATTGGATGACCTAGCTACGAGATAATCACTTGGATAACTATTTAATGCCAGTGATAGAATCTCATTATAGCAAGTGTGCAAGTATTCTTAGACTTGAGATCTCCAAGGTACTTTGTTTATCGAGCGTTGTACTTTAATTCTAATCTTTGGAGTCTTATCAAGGACCGCCTATGGGATAGATATTGGGTACAACGTAAAGTAAACGAAAGTAGTTGAGAGGGTCAATCAAGGATTCACCACTCCTAATAGTAGGAGAGTATATCTCAAGGCCACTTGTAGAAATCATTACTCATGAAGTCCTTGGCCAAGGCGATTATGTGATGGAAATGGTTCCAATTGATACACATATCGAGTAATGGATTTCTTGAACAAGTACTAAAATATTCGGGTCAGAAATAATAATATTCTGGAGGGAGTTGGCACTAATTCCATGCTCTAGACCGAATGAGATGTTGTATGTTGAAAGGAGTTTATTGCACTGATAATTTGCTATTGAAAGGTTCATGTCAAGCCACTTGACTTTCTGGACTTTTGGGTGGTCAAGAGTCATTGCTAGATGTCGCTCTTGATATGCTAAATATGAATTTATTAATTAGAGAATTAATAAGTTTAATCCTTTATTTTATTAAGAATTATTAATTCTAATATTGTTAGAACTAATTCATATTATGCTACCAATAAGAGCAGGAAACCTAATGGGTCACACACAATAATGGTTTGAATGCTCAAATATATTATTTGATAATATTGTGGGGTTAATTAAGAGAAGGGAATATATTTATAGGTGAATTATAAGTTTGTTATAATTCAAGGGACCTAATTGTAATTAAGTAAACTTCAAGGACCAATTTGTTGACAATTGGACGTTGAAGGACTAAGTTGCAATTTATGGTAATTATAAATCTATAAATATAAGGAAACAATTTTCTTGGGGTTAGAGACAGACTATTCACGCAATAACAGAGAAACCGTTTCTCTGCCTCTCCCTTAATCAAACCCTAGCCGTCTCACTTCTTGATCAAAACCGTAGCCTCCCGAATTCTACTAGAATAGAATTGTGAGATTGTAAGCATTCAACCTTGTGTGGATTATCATTAGAGGGAGTTCTTTCTTGGACTTCAGTTGAGCTGCAGTGAACGGTTTTGGATAATCTGGATCGCGCCTACGTTCTTGTTTCTGAAATTTTTTGAATTCCGGCTTCACGAGGTAATAAATGCAATCTTCTCCTTTTTCCCGTTTCTATTGCAAACCCGTGATCCATGGCTTGGATTTCTTGTTGTTTTCCGCTGCGCTTAATCTGATTATGAATGATAGAAATCCTGCATCTTGCCACTGAATCATCTATTTAGGAGGAACACACGATCATTCATAAGGGACAGATGAAAAGAAATTTTATCACTAGTGGAACGTCTAATAGAAGACCAAGTATGGGATAGAGAGTGCCATTTTTAAAAAATAATAGATTGAGAACGTGAACTGGGAAAGAGCGATGGTAGAGGTGTGAATCATAATAAGATAAAAAAAAAAAAAAGATCATTTTCTGGCTTTTGAGGGTCATTTGTGTTTCTTTTATATTCAAATAACTATTGATTCTTACTAAATTGCTAACTTTTCTGTAGAAGTGATTAAACGGGAGAAATATTAAAAAAAAAGATGAAAAAGCAAAAAATCGGGCCAAACAGTGTTGAATGGGCAGCGGCCACATAGTTGAGTCAGTTGGGAGTCACTTTTGGAAGAACATAACAGCATAAAGGAATTTCAAAAGCATTTTAGGAAGGACTGGTGCCGGCTGTTCTACCTAAACCAGCGTTGGTTGTTACTGTTATAAGCCGGTGGATTTTTCTTTTCAAGTAGAATTTTATAATCTAAATTTAATTCATTTGGGAACTCTTTCAACTATGGATAAAATAACACCCCACCTTTTCATAGTGTAGCAGGCTACACTTTTATGGAATGTCGACCCATCCTGTTGCTTAGATAAAGGGTCTATATTACAAACTTGACTTAGAACACAAAGGAAATTTTGCTCAAAATGCATTTATTTAAATACAAGAAGATATATATGATGGAAAAATGCAGAAACAGGGAGCCATGGACGAGAAAAAAAACAGAGAAAAAAAAAAATTAAACGCGAGCCATAAAGGCCATGTGGAAGCGTGAAGATCATACATTTGCGTTCCTTAACCCTCCTAGGTTGCGAAGGAACAGATTGAATGGCTGGAATCGCCTCGCTTTGCACACTTGAAGGAGCTTTCGGTTGAACACCCGCTAGCCTTCAACTTCGTCTTGTTTGCATTAACGCTTAGCTCTCCAGCTCTCGGGATATTCCTCAGCCTAACCTCTAGTTGGTGAACACTATGGTGAAGAGGAACGATCTCAAAACTCCTTAGTTCTTTCGCTATTGATTAGCAAAGAACAAGAGAAAAACAAGAAGAAGGAGAGAGACCTTGAGAGAGAGAGACCCACGTGAGTGTGTGGTTTTTGGGAAAGAAAAATTAGGGTTTTTTTCTTTTCAAAGAGTTGTTTATATTTTTAGCCTAAACTAGGTCTCTCAATCTCTGATAAACATCTCCCCGGGATTTCAAAATACCCGGATGTTATCCTGAGAAACAGTTTGGCCTAACCTTAAACTCCTCTTAACCGTATTTGGAAAAAACCCTAAGGTCCAAGCTATTGGGCCAAATAAATATTTATTATTTTTCTTGGACACAAAAGGCCCAAAATAATAAATATTAATTATTTATTTTCTGGGCTTACATAAGTAACCCAATAAATAATTAATGAGCCCAAATGAACCATAATAATTAATCTTTAATTATTTATTTCTTGGGCCTATACAAATAACCCAATAAATAATTAAACATTAAGGACAATGCTGCATTCGTAAAGTCTCCGACCTACAGGTAAAATGACTAAAATACCCCTCTACACATCGCCGTACATTTAGAGAGGAAGAAGTGTACTAACACCCCCCTAAATGACATCTACCATCCTTAGGCTTCTAGTCCAATGATCCACGACTTCCTGGAGTGTATCCGCTTTCCAAGGGAGCTACCCTAAAGCAAACATCCAAGTGATGTTTCCCAGGGCCCTGGATAATTTAGACCATTCGGACAACCACAAGGGGCGATATAGTGCAGAAACTATCTTGTATAAGTCTGTCTTAACTAACTAGTCACGCATACCCAACATGCAAGTATATTGGCCCTATGATAGAACCTCAACTACGACAAATCAAAGTATATGCTTCCAGACTTCGCTAGACCACCAACTCATACTCAAGTCGTAGAGTACTAGTCCACGCTGTAGCGGTAGTAGTCTAGGTTTCTACCATATAGTACTTTTAGAAACCACTACTACAGGTCCTGTTTTACGTATTCGAAATGCGCTTATGTCATGAAGTGAGTGGACTACCCACTGGCTAAAGGTAAGCCATTCCCCATTCAGAATTCATAACATAATAACCTAAACATGATGAGGTTCCCAGTCTCATCAATAGGTTAAGAACAAATGTTTATGTGTTAAATAACCCGTGATCCATACCTTACTGTGAAAGACCACCATTCACATGGATCACTTATTTAAACACAATGGGCCTGTTCCAAACGAAAATCGTGCACAAACAAAAAGTAAATTCACAAACAATTTTTGAAAATAAATTCTTTTATTAAATAATTCGATTTTACATCAGAAACCTAGTCTAAGAGGGCATACAATCCAACAATCTCCCACTTACACTCTAAGACTAGGTAAGTCCATAGGTGCCCACCCCTATGGCGTCTAAGTGTCTCTTGAACACTCTCTCAGCCAAAGGCTTGGTGAATGGGTCTGCTAGATTGTTTTCTGAGGTAATATGCTCCACCACGACTTCCCGTCTATGGATGAAATCCCGGATCAGGTGGTACTTCCTCTCGATGTGTTTCCCCTTCTTGTGGTTCCGAGGCTCCTTAGATTGCGACACTGCTCCAGTGTTGTCGCAATACATCACAACCGGACTATCCATATGTGGTACGACTCCAAGTTCTGAAAGAAACTTCCGGAGCCAGACTGCTTCCTTGGACGCCTCCGAAGCTACCACATACTCAGCTTCCATGGTTGAGTCAGCAATACAAGATTGCTTGATACTCGTCCATGAAATTGCTCCTCCAGACAAGGTGAAGACATATCCACTAGTGGATTTTCTCTGATCCTTATCCGCCTGGAAGTCTGAGTCTGTGTATCCTGTAAGAACCAAATCATCAGCCCTATAAAACAGCAAATAATCTCTCGTTCCCTTAAGGTACTTGAGAATATGCTTTACAGCTTGTTAATGAACCTCCCCTGGGTTTGACTGATATCTGCTAACTAAGCCCACGGCAAAGCAGATATCTGGCCTAGTATACAGCATGGCGTACATGAGACTTCCCACCGCCGAAGCGTAGGGAATCCTACTCATTCTGTCCTTTTCTTCTTGAGACTTAGGACAGTCCTTCGAAGAAAATGACAACCCATGTCTGCAAGGGATTAGAGCTCCCTTGCATGAGTCCATGCTTGTACTTGGCCGACATCTTGTCAATGTATGTCGCTTGGGATAATCCTAACATTCTCTGCTTCCTATTTCTAAGAAGCCTAATCCCGAGAATGTAGTCGGCTTCTCCCAAGTCCTTCATACTTGAATTGACTAGACAGCCAAACCTTTATAGATGACAATGTCCCTACCTCATTTCCAATGAGTAGAATGTCATCCACATACAGGACAAGAAAAATCACATTGATGCCTTCAAGTTTCCTGTACACGCATGGTTCATCTTCGTTTTGAATAAAACCATAAGACTTTACAGTCTTATCAAAACGAATGTTCCATGCTCTTGATGCCTGCTTAAGTCCATAAATGGACTTCTTAAGCTTGCAAACCATGTGTTCCTGGCCTTCAGCAATGAAGCCTTCCGGTTGGGACATATAGATGTCTTCGCTAAGATGGCCATTCAAGAATGCCGTCTTGACATCCATTTGCCATATCTCGTAGTCATAGTGACAGGCGATGGCAAGGAGGATGCAAATGGATTTAAGCATGGCTACCGGGGAAAAGGTTTCCTCATAGTCGATACCCTCTTTCTGAGTATACCCTTTCGTCACAAGCCTAGATTTGAAGGTTTCTACCTTCCCATCCGCTCCTCTCTTCCTCTTGTATACCCACTTGCACCCAATGGGTTTTATCCCTTCAGGTGAAGCTACAAGATCCCAAACCTGATTGAGGTACATAGACTCAATCTCGGCTTTCATTACTTCATGCCACAGATTTGCATCGGCATCAGCAATAGCCTCCTCATATCTAGCGGGGTCTTGTTCCTGATGGTCGGAAACCAGCTCAAAGGCTTCTCCAGTCCATCTATCCGGAACCCTAGACACTCTCCCACTACGATGAGGCTCCATTTGTACAGGCTCTTGAGGCTGTGCCTCTTCTTGTTCCAAAATCGAGTCAGTAGAAGTTGATTCCATAGATAACTTCTCCTGAAGTTCCAACCTCGTTGAATCTTTAGTGGAAGTACTTTGATCATCTTCCAAGTATCTAGCATTGGTACTGACTAGTACCTTCTGCTCCTTAGGATGATAAAAGTTGCCTCCTTTTGTCCTTTTTTGGATACCTAACAAAATAGCATAATTCTGATATTGGTTCCAACTTGTCTCCCTTGATCAGTACATAAGCTGGACACCCCCAAATCCTGAGATGATTCAGACTTGGCTTACGTCCAGTCCACATCTCATAGGGAGTCCTAGGTACTGACTTGGAAGGCACCAAGTTCAGAATATATGCCGTTGTTTCAAGGGCATATCCCCAAAAGGACACTGGAAGAGTAGCATGAGACATCATGCTTCAGACCATTTCCATCAACGTCCTGTTCCTTCTCTCAGCTACTCCGTTCTGCTGGGGGGTTCCCGGTGCAGAGAGCTGGGATACTATCCCATGATGTACCATGTAGTCCTTGAATTCACCTAGGAGGTACTCTCCACCACGATCTGATCGTAAGGTTTTGATTAATTTACCTGTCCGACGCTCCACTTCAACCTTAAACTCTTTGAACTTGTCAAAAGAGTCAGACTTGCGTCTCATCAGGTAAATGTAACCATACCTCGTACAATCATCCGTGAACGTGATGAAGTACTCAAAACCTCTCCTAGCTGGTGTAGACAATGGACCGCACACATCAGTGTGAACAAGACTCAACACCTCATTGGCTCTATCCGCCTTTGGTGTAAAAGACCTTTTGGTCATTTTTCCCATCAGGCAGGATTCACACTGAGGCCAACTTTCTAATCTCAATGAGCCCAAAGGCCCATCATGGATTAGCCTCTGAATCCTGGTTGAGTTAATATGACCCAACCTCAGGTGCCAAAGGTATGAATCATTGATATTGGTCTTTCTCTTCTTAGTTAAAGGTTCAGACAGAGCGTTATTTGATTGGTTGTTAATAGGGTTTAAAAAGAACAAATTTCCATACATGTGCCCAGTACATAAAGTTTCTCCATCTCTACTGATAGAAATACCAGAATAGAAAGATACAGAATATCCTTGATTAATAAGTTTTGCAACTGAAATCAAATTCTGACGAAAACCAAGTACATATAAAATGTCTTTTAAAACCACTATCTTATTACAATAAAAAATAAGATCCAGCTCTCCCACTGCAAGGGCCCAGACTTGTGCTCCATTACCTACTCGAAGCCCATGTTCGCCCTTCTTGAGTCTTCTTATCTTCCTAAACCCCTGCAATGAGTTACAGATATGATCAGTGGCTCCTGAATCAACAATCCAAGTGGAAGTTGATCCTACCATTGATATGGACTCTAGATAGTAAACATTACCTGTGGGGTTTTTCTTGGCCTGAAGATCTGGACACTCTTTTTCCAGTGTCCCTTCTTTCCACACTTGAAGCACTTGCCCTTTGGTTTGTCCTTGGGCTGGTTCTTGGGCTGGGCTACTGCATTCCCCTTCTTCCTCTTGAACTTTCTGGGCTTAGGCCCAGTTCTTGAAGAAGAGGCCTTAGCAATCATGGCCTTAGACTGCGGCTTCATGACCTTCTCCGCCATCTGGAGCTCCTTCATCAGTTCAGTCAAACTCATGTTCAACTTGTTCATGTTATAGTTTAACTTGAACTGAGTGAAAGAGCCCGGTAGAGATTCGAGAACCATGTCCACTTGGCTCTCGGGGTCAATGACAGCCCCTAAGATTTCTGCCTCCTCGAAAGCAGCAATCATCTTGAGCATATGCTCTCGGACTGATGCTCCCTCAGCCATCTTAGTGTTTACAATTGTTCGAAGAGCCTCTTGCCTTGCGGGCCGGCTCTTGTCCGCGAACATAGTTGCCAACGATTGACTTATGTCATATGCAGAAGCCATGTGCTCGTGTTTTGATTGGAGCACATTAGACATGGAAGCTAACATATAGCAACGTGCCATTTCGTCAGCTTTCTTCCATGCCTTTTCAGCCTCTCGCTCTTCAGCGGTGGAACCTTCCCAGATAACGAGGCGAGGTTTCGTAAAGGACATACTTATACTCCTCGGCTGTGAGTATTATGTCCAGGTTCCTTTTCCAATCCACATAGTTTAGACCCGTTAACTTATTCTCCATGAGAATAACGGCCAATGGACTAAAAGAACCTCCCACCATTTCTGAAAATCGAAAATAAAAGAAAGAAATTAGTTTGTGAAAACAAAATGAAATTTGTGCACTGAAAATAATTTGGCTCTTAGGAAAACTGACATAGCTTCTTGGGAAGATTAATAGTTTCCTAAGCTAAGTGTATTAACCACCACAAATTAATTTCCCTTCTAGGTAATGGTCTAGAGAATAACTCCATCGTGGGATGGTCGTTTCCTCTCATTTCCTATGGACATACCTCGCACTATAACCTCCAACGTGGGCTGGCCGATCATAGTACGTGCCCCGGGTTATTAATTACATCCTTCCATTAGATCTAGATCCTTGTGGTATCCCCATCCTATACGGGTTCACTCCCAGGGTGATGCGAGGGGATCCACGATCTCTAATGAGGACCGTGATGGAAGCCGTGGGACCGTTGGAACCCCTCTCCCACTTAGTCTTTTAAAATAAAGGTTTTCTGAAAAATATCCTTTTGAAATTTCCATTAAGTTTTTCTTAACTCAAAAATAAAATATCTAAGTCCAATAAAATCTCTATGTCAAGGTTTATATCCTTTGAGAGATTTCCTCCATGGACTAATTTTATATAAGTTAAAACTCAATGATTTCAAAAATTTTCCAATTAAAACTTTCTAGAGACTTTGGTCTCAAGTTTATTTGACAAAATCATTTTTCTAGTCCAAAACAAAACAAAATGGCTCTCCATTTTAATTTACAAAAATATCTAAATCCAATATATTTTCTATGTCAATGATTAAATCCTTTGAGAAAATATTTGAGGATTAATTTTTGTACCAATTAAAATAACCATTTAGTTTTTAAAGAAAAATATTTTTCCTTGCCAAAACAAAAGGTTTCCAAAGACTTTGGTCTTTGAGAAAAAGCACACATAGGTACATAAAAAAAAAGCATGCTAGAAAACAATAAACGTTTTCATGCTTTTCTATTTTTTAAACCTAAGTGCCCAAATAATAGAATTAAACACATTAATTAATTAATTAATGATCTTGTTTAATCCTAAAATCCCTTACTAATATTTTTCATGCAAATATATTCCAAGAATATAAATATTGCAAAAATATTAACTTCGCCTGGTATGGGACCCAAAACGAAAAAGGAAAAAAAATAATTAAAAATTTTGACTGGCGGTCTACTGCACCAGCCGCACCGGATCCGGGCCCATTTGGCCTGTGGTCCACCGCGGCCGCTGTGCACCGCGCGCACCAGATCAGGCGCTACCTCAACCCGCAAAACCGCTCCGCTCCGTGACCCGCACCGAATCCGCCCGCCTTGCTCCGCCTGCGCAAATTGCATTTCAATTCTTGCAATTTTCATCGGCTCAATTTGCTACAGTAGCGGTTCGGCTCACGCGGCTCAGAAGACGCGGCTCGTGAAACAGAAACAGTGCGGCTCGGCTTAATCGGCTCGGCTCGGCTCCGCGGCTTAGGAATAGTGCATCTTCTTCGTTTTTCTTTCTTTCCGCGTGAAAATTTGCAGAGCCTCTGTTCTTCATATTTTGCTCAAAATTTTGGCTTCTGTGGACATTTTTACTTATAAAAACTCATCCAAAACATAACCACAACCGCCTATACCCATTAAAATTGGGTTTACACGATTAAAACACCAAAGCCAAAAAATTTACAGTAGCTCCTATGCTTCACGGTGAAGCTTACAAAACCATCTATCCCATACCAAAACAGCGAAGGATCACAGGTATAATCATCTTCTCCATTTTATTAACTACCATGCTCCCTACATTGATCAAAACCAATGGCTCTGATACCACTTTGATGGAAAAATGCAGAAACAGGGAGCCATGGACGGGAAAAAAAATAGAGAAAAAAAAAATTAAATGCGAGTCATAAAGGCCATGCGGAAGCGTGAAGATCATACCTTTGCATTCCTTAACCCTCCTAGGTTGCGTAGGAACAGATTGAACGGCTGGAATTGCCTCGCTTTGCACACTTGAAGGAGCTTCCGGTTGAACACCCGCTAGCCTTCGACTTCGTCTTGTTTGCATTAACGCTTAGCTCTCCAGCTCTCGGGATATTCCTCAGCCTAACCTCTAGTTGGTGAACACTATGGTGAAGAGGAACGATCTCAAAACTCCTTAGTTCTTTCGCTATTGATTAGCAAAGAACAAGAGAAAAACAAGAAGAAGGAGAGAGACCTTGATAGAGAGAGACCCACGTGAGTGTGTGGTTTTTGGGAAAGAAAAATTAGGGTTTTTTTCTTTTCAAAGAGTTGTTTATATTTTTAGCCTAAACTAGGTCTCTCAATCTCTGATAAACATCTCCCCGGGATTTCAAAATACCCGGATGTTATCCTGAGAAACAGTTTGGCCTAACCTTAAACTCCTCTTAACCGTATCTGGAAAAAACCCTAAGGTCCAAGCTATTGGGCCAGATAAATATTTATTATTTTTCCTGGACCCAAAAGGCCCAAAATAATAAATATTAATTATTTATTTTCTGGGCTTACATAAGTAACCCAATAAATAATTAATGAGCCCAAATGAACCATAATAATTAATCTTTAATTATTTATTTCTTGGGCCTATACAAATAACCCAATATATAATTAAACATTAATTATTTCCCCTAATTTAAGCCCAGGTTAATTTCTTAATTATTCATACTGGACCTAGGCCCTGAATAATTAATTAACCAAATAAACTAGATAATTAATTTCTCTCAACTCATATTTTATTTATTTATTTATTTATTTTATTCCAGTCCAATAATAAATTAGACTTTCTGAATAAAATAAAATAAAATAAAATAAAATAAAATCCTCTTCAACTGAGACCAATTCCTCAACCCAAAAATAGTTAGGACTTACGGGCTATCCCGAGGACCAAAAAGACACATCGCCTTGGCTGCTGAAATGACCAAAATACCCCTGCTATATAAATAGCTGTATTTTGCATTTTAAATATTTTCTAATATCACCATAAGGAAATATTGACCCCAAGGACAATGCTGCATTCGCAAAGTCTCCGACCTTCAGGTGAAATGACTAAAATACCCCTCTACACATCGCCGTACATTTAGAGAGGAAGAAGTGTACTAACACCCCCCTAAATGACATCTACCATCCCTAGGCTTCTAGTCCAATGATCCACGACTTCCTGGAGTGTATCCGCTTTCCAAGGGAGCTAGCCTAAAGCAAACATCCAAGTGATGTTTCCCAGGGCCCTGGATAATTTAGACCATTCGGACAACCACAAGGGGCGATATAGTGCAGAAACTATCTTGTATAAGTTTGTCTTAACTAACTAGTCACACATACCCAATATGCAAGTATATTTGCCCTATGATAGAACCTCAACTACAGCAAATCAAAGTATATGCTTCCAACTTCGCTAGACCACTAACTCATACTCAAGTCGTAGAGTACTAGTCCACGTTGTAGCGGTAGTAGTCTAGGTTTCTACCATATAGTACTTTTAGAAACCACTACTATAGGTCCTGTTCTACGTATTCGAAATGCGCTTATGTCATGAAGTGAGTGGACTACCCACTGGCTAAAGGTAAGCCATTCCCCATTCGGAATTCATAACATAATAACCTAAACTTGATGAGGTTCCCAGTCTCATCAATAGGTTAAGAACAAATGTTTATGTGTTAAATAACCCGTGATCCATACCTTACTGTGAAAGACCACCATTCACATGGATCACTTATTTAAACACAATGGGTCTGTTCCAAACGAAAATCGTGCACAAACAAAAAGTAAATTCACAAACAATTTCTGAAAATAAATTCTTTTATTAAATAATTCGATTTTACATCAGAAACCTAGTCTAAGAGGGTATACAATCCAACAATGTAGAGTCTACCTTTTGATACCATATTTAAAGCACAATAAATTCCAAATACAGCATGAGCGTCCAAGAGTCTGCCACACTTCTACTATGCCTCTGATCCCTAAAATTTTTAAGAAAAATAATACATGTGTGAGTGAAAAATTTTCCAGTAAATCTCGTGTGTGCTAGTGATTTATTAGCAAATTGATAAATATGTTATTAGTGGTAGCTTCATAAAACCATTATGGGAAAGTATTGCATTTTTCTACAAAAAATAATTCTAAAAACTCTCTAAGAATGAGTTTATTCAGAATTCAGTCATTTTTGAAAAATCAAGTTCTCTTCAACATCATTGCCCCAATTTTAGAAATGCAGGCAATTTTCCCAATAGAGAATCAGCTTTCGTGCAAAGCTCACAAGGCTTCACCTTTGGCATTACAGTCTTTTTGCACTAAGGACACAAGCCTATAATACTCAACTATGCATTTCCAGATGCATATGGCTTAAGATCACTATTAGTTATAATTTATTGGTTGCTTACATGAAGGGACCCATTCCCACATCGTTCTTCACATGAGAGGGAGCAAGGGCCCAACTAAGTACTTACCAACCCATCTAGTATGTCCTCTGCCATTTTAAAAATCCCACTGCCCCATTTCGATTAAGACAATCCCCAGAACTAGCTAGGTTACTTGAAGTCGTCTACCTCTAACGTGAGCTAACATAAAGGTCGGCTCTTGTTGAGTACTTGATGTTTTCACTTATTCACAAGACCAGTCCAATTCCACTGGCTCATAAGGCCAGATAAATACCATTCTCAAAGGAATACCAATAAAATATTTTCTGGGGCTAAAATAAGTTTCTCAGGGCATTTTCGTCATTTGAAGAATACCAAATTCCAAAAGGAGTTTTATTCAGGAATTCTAGAATTTTAACCTTAAAAGATAGATTAATTCATGAAATTTTAATTATGCCTCCAAAAAATCCATAATTCACATTTTCAAAATAAAAAAAATCCTTTCTATACAAGGAAATTAATGGTTTCCAAGAATAAAATATTATTTTGTCTCATAATTAATGAGAAAAAGCATTTTAGGTATACATTTGTACCGAAGAATTATTCATAATTTTAAGTGACCCAAAAGTCCTTGTAGAAAATAGTGTTTCCTAAAGTTTCCAAAATTTTCCACTCAGAGAAGCCATTTCTCGTTCAAGAAAGCCATATTGATGCATATTTATTTAGGTATAAAAATCATATAAAAATAAGCACATTACCGATCAAGTTTAATTAAAATGTTAGCCCCAAATTACACGTATGAGCAAGCGTACTTAGCATTAAGCATAGCATAGGGTTCAAACGAGTGTCGATTCTCCAAGAACAAGTATGTATTAATCACTTTTCTCTCATTATTTAACCGACTCAATCAAGTGAAAAGAAATAAAAAGAAAAATAAAATAAAATAAAATAAACGAATATATACATGTCAAGGATGGAGAATTATGTAACCTAAACTATTATTTTGACAAACATGATCTTCAAGGACCTAATCATTATCATAATTAATTATTCTTTTGACATCATGAAGGATTAAGATAGACTTACTTTTTTTTCAATCCACGAATTCACTATCTTCTAGACAAATTAGCGTAACATACTCTTTCTCAACTAATGCACCAAAAAGATGCATTAAACACAATCGTTGATTATATTTCCATACGCTGGCAAACTTAAAACATGAAATTAACCAATGAATCCTTATTCTGGCAGACATCAATTAACCTTCAATTACCTAGTTCTTAGCAATTAACTCCTTTCTCAAGCAAGTTAAAAGACAACAAATAAGAAATTAATGAATTAAAACCACCATCAACCTCTTTCTCAAGCAAGTTAATAGGAATAAACAACCAATTAATCTAGTAATTAGCATAAGTAATTAAATACCAAGAATAACAATCAATTAATCAAAAGATCAAAGTAACTCTAAAAATCATGAATACCTAAAACAATGTCAAATTACAATAAAACAATTAATACATCATTGTTCAAGAAAAGGAAAACACAGTAAAAGAAAGTACTCATAGACAAGCCTCCTCCTTCTTCCTTTGAAGACCTTCTTGCACAACTCTCCTTGAATTGAAGAATTCCTCCTTTGATTTGAGTGATTTTCTATGATGATCTATCTCTTTTCTCTTGTGTTTTCCATCTGTTTATAAGCTTAGGAAGTGCCTAAACTCGTTGGTGGAAGGTTCTTGGTTGAGTAGAAGTAGGAAGATACTAAAATTCTGCAGATTACCAAAAACCGTGTGCAAAAATCAAAGTCCGACTTATCCTCAGGGCATAACTAGCGGCCTTGGCTGCTGGAGCCAGCGTTGGTTATGTACTGTTTCTTCAGTTATTCGCTGATTTTTTCTTGATTCCTGCACAATGCTTTCCAGAGTATAGCTAGCACTGCTGTGGCAGCTAGAGCCAACGTTAGTTCGGTTCTGTTTCGATCTTATTTCAATGATTTTTTATCACCTCGAAGTATGTGCCAATAACACGTTGCCGGCGCCGCCTATGTTCTGTTTTGCGATGTTTTTGCTTTGTTTTACACCTAAAATCTAAAATAATACACAAAATACCTTTCCAAGGGTAAAATCTCAAATATGAAGGAATATGACTAGTTATTGAACAAAATATATCACAAAAAAGCCTTAAATAACTAGGAAAAATATGACTACTTTAGGCCCTATCAAATTTCCCCACACTTAGCTCTTTGCTTGTCCTCAAGTAAAGTATAAAAAACAAGTAGGAAAAACACAAGTTTTCAAAGATTCACTCAAATCAATTTCTAAACAATATTTCTAATGTTTTCTTCATTCAAGAACATAAAACATATGCTACTAAATCTTTCACAACAAATTCAAGACTTGTGTAAGTGTATAGTGACTAGTAGAACCATCTCAATACTTTAACAACATTCTCAAACCATTGGAAAGAATTTAGTTCAAAAAGAATATACATTCCATAAACTTACTTTGCATACACTCTCTCCACTAATCCGAGACATATCATGATTCTATTTAGATCAAGTAGGACTTTTAAGCTTGTAATGTAAGGCTAAAGGGCTTGTAATTTAGCCTATCAAATGAAGGATATAGGAAATTCAAATATCAAAGAAGATGAGAGTTCACAAGAAAATGATAAACAAAATGTATCAATAATTTCCAAACTCTTCTTGCTCTCCTACTCCCAAATCAATCAAAACCTATAACCTTATATAGCAATTACAGTTCAATTCAAGCAAATCTTGCATTTCCATTACTCATTCTCAACTCATCAATAATTTTTTTTCACAAGGTCATTCAAATTTTCCTCAATGGTGCCAAGAACATAATGTGAACTCAAGTTTTTTAGAAATTCCTACAGCTTAACCACCATTCTTCTTGTGATCTTTTTCTTCTTTCTCTTTCAATTCTATCTTCCTTTTTTTCAAATACTGCTATTGTTTGTTTCACAATTTTTTTCTCTTTCCATCTTGTCTTAACATTTTTTTTTTTGTTTTCTTTTCTTGTTTTCAATCTTTCTCTTTTCTTCCTTCTCTTTCTTTCTCCAACTCAACACAACTCTTGATGCATGACTGAAAGTAACAAGTCATGATCTTTATTCAATTATTCTCCCTCAACATTCTCCTGCAGGTACTTTTATCCATCCAGAGCAATCACAGTGGAATATAAATCAAATTCTCAGAAAGAAGTAATGGACAAAGTATGACATCGGGTTTTAATAAAGAAATTATCAATTTAGGCTCAAAATAGGCACTATGTAATACCCCGCTACCTAGGCCCGCCAGGGCCAGGGATGTCGCCCCATCCAAAGGACAAGGGGTCTTTATAACTAGGACACACAAATATAATAGTGGAAATAAAATGATACTTCAACTTGAAATTTATTACAACCCAAAAGAAATAATAATAAATCCAAGAACACTTAAAACAAATCCATAATAAAAATTCATCCACTCTCAGCTCTCCTAACATTACACAAAATAAATCCTTAGAAAATTCTTCCAAAGCAGACAATATATAGCTACTCATGCCCACAGCAGGATGGACCTGAAATCATGATAAAATGGTGGTGAGACAGAAATCTCAGTAAGTCCGTGTGTGCTTTGGGTGTTTAGTGAAAACAGTTCGTGGATGCAAAGTGTGAAACCTTTATAAGAGAAATACTGGCAAGTAATAACATTAGTCAAAAGCAAGAGTGGCGTTTTGGCTTTTCCAGCCATACATAAGTAATAAAATTAACCACTCGAAAGAAAGGGATATGGGTTACCACACGTTGGGCCCCATAACCGGTCAGAATGCCGACACTTTGTGTAGACTGACAAAAGTAGGTGATCGACCTACTAGGCAAGAGACTCCTCCTTCTCTATACCCAAACAAAACTGGGTGTCCATTCCGGTAAACCACAGTCACTTGACTAAAAACAAACTACTAGCTCGGACCGGCACGACTCACTGGATTGACATCTTATCCGAGAAGGACTCACCCCTCAGAGGTGGCCACCTACTGAGATACTTACCCTAACCCTTCAAAGACTAGTCCTAGTAGTCCACCCTTATTGAGTACTCAACGACGTTTCCCACTTGGGATAAAATGAACAAACACTGTTCCACATGAAAATGGCAATTTATGGGTTTTCCAAAGTCTTTAACAAAATCAGTTTTAGAAAGAGTTTGAGTTTGAGTAAATCTGCTTATTGGCTTTTAAATAATTTAAATGTTTGAAATAAGAAAGGATTTAGCCCTCAATTGCCTTTACATAAATGAGTGTCCATGCACTCTACACTTGGCTTGCCATAATAAACATCTTGCATCAACAGGTTTTATGCAGGAGCTTACCTGATTCTTGCTCACAATAACAAGGTCTCAAACGGCAGACCTAACCCCACATGGGCAAATAGAAATCACAATCAATTTCAAGCCATAAACTACTTCCTTAAATTTAAATCGACTCAACTTACCACTACCATGATCCTAGTGTCCCAATCTTTAAGGTTAAACAATAAGTAAATAGGTTTAAGAGTTGAGCGTAGCACAATTATTTAAAATAATTAATGTTTTGGAAAATAAATTTAATAAGTTGAAAGCTTAAATCTTGTTAGGAGAAATTTAGAGTTTATTTGATCAAGAGTTCTAGGTAGTATTAAATAAAATATTGATTTATTACTAATTCAGTTGTTAGAAAATAATTGGTAGCTAAAATTAGTTGAAAATAAATTTAATGATTCTCACTTGAACAATATTAAATAAATTCTTAAGAAGTTTTGATTAGAAGATAATAGTTAAATTTTTAGTAATATATATTCTACTAATTGTAATTATTTTTATAAAGGCTTTAATTGATCTCATTATATTAAGTAATATATACAAATATATATATATATATATATATTTTTCTAGCAAAAATTATTATTTGTTTGACTAAAATATCCTTTATATATATGACAATCCAAATCTACCCTTCCTAGGGTTTTTTTTTTCTTTCAAAAATACTAAGAGAAATTATTTTATTGAATATTTTATTCATGAAGTAAAAATTTGTTTGGGGACAACTAGATCATGATCAAATTCCTATGGCTAACCACAATCAATACATACACAATCCTTTAATTCATCAAATCATCCAAATCATGCACACAAGCATAGATCTCAATTTATCAATACATGATCTAACCCCTACTAGCATAAACATGATCATGGCTTCAAAATTAATCCATCATGAATATAAACCCTATTCACCGAAGGTGACATAATCTCTAGCATACTTCATCACATATACTACTTATGACATGCATCAACCTCAAATCATCATATAATCATCCAAGACAATCGTTCCATGCATAAATCTCATCTCCTTCACAATCATACATATATTCATACTTCAATCTCAATAATATATATATATATATATATATATATATACTCAAATCCTATCACCATCCACCTATTATCATTATCACCCTATAGACATAATTCTAGAGCTTAAAAGAAGGATTGATGGTACTTACTTGATTGATGAATGCCTCGGAGGAGTTTAGAGTAGATCTCAACTCCTAGATGTCTAACTTTGTCCAGAGGAGATGGCGAGAGCATGATTATGGATAAGAAGTCATTCGGCCAAGGGAGAGGAGTTTCGGCCGTGAGAGAGAGAGAGAGAGAGAGAGAAGAGATCATTTGTATGTTTATTCACATAGGTTCTCACTAGAGATCATGCTTGGAGAAGATGAAGTTGATAGGGTGAATTTACCTTGAAGATGTTCTTGTCCTTTACAGAAATTTCTGCTTTTGATCCAAAGTAGCAAGATGATTTGAGGAATTTGATGTTAATAATGGTGTTGATGGACTGACAGCAGTGAGTGGGTCAAATTTGGAAGTTTTTGAGAGGATTTGAGATGGTTTGGAGGGGTATTAAGTGTAGGGAAGAGATAGGTGTTCTTGGTGTAGTATGTGTGTTCTTGGAGATTGAGAGATTTCGAGAGGTGGTTCTTGTGCAGCTGTCGAATTTTTGTGAGGGATAGGGCTGGCCGAATTTCTGTAGGGTTTAGGGAGTTGTTTCTCTGATTTAGAAGTGAAAAGTAAGGGTTAGTTGCCACAATCCTTGGAGAATATTTTTAGGAACTGAATTTGGAAACTAAATATTCTAGGATATCTTGATAATTTGGAGAGCTTTGAAGGTCTCCTATGGCCGACTGGTTGAGCTGATTTTTTGAGGAATTAAAGCTGATTCAAGGTGGCCTATGGTGGCCGAAACTAAGGTGCACAATGATGAATAAGATGTCTGGTCATTTGAGTAAGATATTATGGAAGGTTGCTAAACAAGGATGGCTGGAATTTTGGAAAGCAATCAAGCTAAATTGCAAGGATTTGTTAGAGAGATTTTCGGACAGCCATTGCTGAATTTCGTGCAGAAGCTTAAGGGAAACAATGGAGCTCTATTAATGGAGGTTTTAGGAAGGTTTTGACAGATTAAGGTTGGTATTTCAGCTAGAAGAAAAATAGGAAACAAAGCTGGAACATTGGACTGCCCAGCATTTCGCTGAACAGGAATTTTTCTGGGCAGAATTTCGGCTGCCACTTCCAGCCAATTTGCAGCGAGTTTTGAAGGGAATTTTAGGGGTATCAAGGCTGTTTTTCAGCCTTCTTCATGAAGGAAAAACATGGCTAAGGTACTGTACAAGATCTGGAAGAAAACACCTTTGTTTTGGACTCTCAAAACTATTTTTCGTACAGGAATTTTTCCTGTTTTGCTCCAGCTTTGAGCAGTCCGAAATTGGTCAAGAATTTTCTGGTTTCAAACTGATCCTAAAGATCATTTTTCTGGCAGCATTTGGGAGGGAATGTTAGCTAAAAATTTTGACATTTTGAAGGTACAACAAGCTGAAAAATTTCAGCTCATGCCATTAAGGAAGATGAACTAATCTAGAGTGAAATTTCAGCAAGCTTACTAGAGGGATTTTTCCCTTTGGAATTTCCCACCATTCTTCTGCATTTTTCAAACCATGAGAAGCCTTTTACTAGGGCATTTTGATCCCACAAGATCACAGCATTTTACTGAAATTTCTGGAAAGAAAATGGATAGAACATCTTGATCAAACTAAGAAGTTGAAACCTAAGAAAAACCAAAGATCAAGGGAACAAGAATTCCTTTTAGGAAATTCGAGTAGGGCAAAAGAGTGGAATGAGAATACTCCTAGCATGTCTCTCATAGGACATCATCCCTACCTTACTCTAAGCTCCTAAGACCGAAATTTCCTCCACTAAGCAAAAATAAAATTTAATCTAGCTAAGGCATCTATGATGGAATTTGAACCTAAGACCTCAATAATTAATTCTAAAGCTCTAACCACTACATCACAACAACTCTTGTTGATATTTTTTCACTAGAAAATTATTTTCTATTCAATCCACAGGCTATCTCCATATTTTCACCTCGGGCAAAAATTACCATCTTGCCCCTCTCACACAATACTCACCAACAAGACTTCAAGACAATAAAACTCCAATCTAAAACACATAAAAATCATATGAAAATATATTTAACCATGAAATAAAATATGATATGCATCCCAAACCCCTAACTCTAAGGTTGGTTTTGACCGGGGTTTCACATCCTCCCCTCCTAAGAAGAATTTCGTCCCGAAATTCAAGCATACCTCTATTTTAGCTCGGGATACTTCTGCTTAACCCATTCTTCTAATTCCCATGTGGAATCCTGCATGTCATGGTGCTCCCACTAAATCTTAACCATCGGTATCCGCTTATTTCGCAAGGTTTTGACACTACAGTCCAATATCCGCACAGGCTTTTCCACGTAGCTCAGATCTGGCTGTAACACCAATGGCTCATCATTCAATACATGACCAGGATCCACATTATACTTCTTCAATTGTGACACATGGAACATATCGTGGATTCCCGTCAACCCATTTGTCAAGTCTAATCGGTAAGCTACTGGTCCAATTCTTTCCTAATGAGAAACGGCCCCAAATACCTCGGATTCAACTTTCTGCCTTTCGGGTGCTTCAATATTCCCCTATTCAGAGTCAGCTTCAGAAATACGTGATCCCCAACTTGAAATTCTAGATCCCTTCGCCGATTGTCCGCATAGCTCTTCTGTCGACTTTGAGCCGCCTTTAACCTTTTCCGAATCAGTTTCACTTTATCCAACATTTCTTGGACACAGACCTCTCCGGTTTTGCTCACATGACCATCTTCTGTCCAACTCCGATATAAAGGTACCTGACACTTGCGCCCATACAAAGCCTCATATGGTGCCATCCCAATTGAGGCTTGGTAGCTATTATTATACGATAGCTCGGCATACGGCACACACTCGATCCACTTATCCCCGAAATCCAGGACACAGGCTCTTAACATATCTTCTAATATTTGGATCACCCTTTCTGATTGCCCATCAGTTTGTGGATGCCCCGTCGTACTGAATTTCAAATTCGATCCCATCGCCTCCTGGAACTTTCCCCAAAAACGAGAAGTAAACATTGGGTCTCGGTCGGATACTATGCTCGAAGGTACTCCATGAAGTCGAACTATCTCTCGAACATAAGTTTGAGCCAGCTTCTCTATGGAGTCCCTCACATTTACCGGTATGAAATGGGCTGACTTGGTCAGTCGATCCACCACTACCTATATGGCATCCTTCTAAGTCTTTGACATGGGAAGTCCGGTGACAAAGTCCATAATCACCTCCTCCCACTTCCATTCCGGCACAGGCAATGGCTGCAATAGTCCTGCTGACTTCTTATGCTCCGCTTAAACTTTCTGGTAGGTGAGATAGGTCGAAACGTACTTGACCACATCTCGCTTCAGTCCGGGCCACCAATAAGCTCTATTCAAATCCTGATACATTTTGGCCTCCCCCAGATGAATGGTGTACTTGCTCTTGTATGCCTTTTCCAAAATTCTGTCCTTCAATTGCGGCTCCCCGGGTACACACAATCGATCTCTGAAATGGAAAATTCCCGCTTCATCTTAACGGAATTCACTGTCTGGTCGCTTAAGATCCTTATCCTTGAAGATTTGAAACTCGGCATTGCTTCGCTAAGCCTCCACTATTTCTTGCTTCAAATTCGGAACCAACTTCAAGTTGCTGATGACAATTCTTTTGTCTCGCACTTCCGCCCTTCTGTCCAATACGTTCTAAACTACTTGCATTTCCTACATCTTTAGTCTGGCCATTCCAACTTTTCTGCTCAGGGCATCCGCCACAATGTTGGCCTTCCCGGGATGGTAGTTAATCAGGCAGCGGTATTCCTCCAAGAATTCCATCCACCTTCACTGCCTCAAGTTCAGATCCTTTTAGGTGAAGATATACTTCAGACTCTTATGGTCGGTGAATATCTCATATTCGGCTCCATACAAGTAGTGTCGCCATTTCTTTAGGGCGAACACTATTGCTGCCAACTCCAGATCATGAGTGGGGTAGTTCACTTCATGAGGTCGAAACTTCCGAGATGCATAAGCAATCACTTTTCTGTCTTGCATCAACACTGCCCCTAGTCCTTCATTCGAAGCGTCGGTGTATAGCGCATAAGGTTTGCCTTCCTCCGGTAGACTTAATTCCGGTGCTGTCATCAGTCTCTTCTTTAATTCTTCGAAACTTTTCTCGCATTTTTCGTTCCACACAAACGGAACATCCTTCCTCAACAAACGGGTCATTGGCGATGCGAGCATCGAGAATCCCTTGATAAACCTTCGGTAGTACCCCGCCAACCCTAAGAAACTCCGGATGTCAGTAATATTCTCCGGCTGCTTCCAGTCTGCTACCGCTTCAACCTTGGCCGGATCTACCTTAATTCCCTCCTTGGTCACCACATGACTAAGGAATGCCACACTGTCTAACCAGAATTCACACTTGCTGAACTTCGCTTATAGCTTGTGCTCCCACAGTTTCTCCAGCACGAGCCTCAAATGCTCTGCATGCTCCTCCGGACTCTTGGAGTATATCAAAATGTCGTCGATAAAGACCACCACCAACTTATCCAGATAGGGTCAGAGTACTCGGTGTATCAGGTCCATGAATACTGCTAGAGCGTTAGTTACCCCGAACGGCATCCCACGAACTCGTAATGTCCATAGCAGGTGTTAAAGGCTGTCTTGGGAATATCGTCTTCTCTTATCCGCACCTAGTAATAACCTTGGCTCAGATCCAACTTGGAATAGCAACTAGATCCTTGCAGCTGATCAAACAGCTCGTCAATCAGTGGGAGGGTGTACTTGTTCTTAATCGTCAAATTGTTCAGCCCTCGGTAATCGATGCATAGCCTCAAGGTGTTAGAATTCGTGGACTCCTAAACGCGAAAAACATCCACGAATCCCTCTCGAGGACCCAAGTAAACGATTAAGAAGATCTAAGGTTTAAGAATTACCTCTGGTTGCTGTAATCGAAATCCTTCGATTCTGATTGCGCTGTTGTACATTCAACCCGAACAATCACCAGACGCTACAGTATGCGAACGTCCTCTATCGGATACACACCGCGAACTCACTCGATTCCCGGGTAGTGCTAGCGCCTAGGGTTTGAGATGTTTTTTTTTCCTCTTCTGGTAGAGAATGGCACAAATGTTCTCAACCGAAAAGTTGGACTATTGAAAAGACGGCTAGGGTTTTCTTAAACATCCCCGAACCTCTTAGAGTCCAACCCTAATAATATCTTATCATATTATAATTTAAATTCAAATTAAATTAAAACTGATATGATAAGATTCTGCCATTATCTCGGTAATTTAACTAATTAATTTACCGAGTCAGATTCTTATAATCTGAACATCATCCAGATACATCGAATGTGGACATATTTCTAGATTCATTGTATCTGGTAAATTTTCTAAGTACGATTAACTTAGACATATTTCCAGACTCATCAAATATGGTCACCAGAAAAATAACCTAAAAAGTTCGCTTATTGTGTGACCCTATAGGTTCATTTAACACTGGCAGTGTGCCTAAATCATATTTAAATGGCCCACAAGTTATAAGCGGTTTCTAGCAAAACATTATAACTATCCAAGTTAAATGAAGATCGGTGATCTCGTTGAACCAAACCATAATTTTATATTTAGTCCTTTTGTCACACGATATCCAGATTAAGCATAAGGCACGGAGCATGTCATCCTTATTAAGCTTAATCAATTATTTCTTGATTTTATAGTAGACTGTTCAAACAAATGATATCAATATCTTAGATTGATATATTTGAGCATGGCCATGCATTTTTAACAGTCTAACTTATCAAGGGCCCATGGATATCTCTCCCATAATTGAGAGGGACAAATTCCTTCACAATCAATCATATTCCTCTCCTTGATTTATTCTATATCCAACAGTAGTCTAATTTATTATCTGGTTAAAGACAACTTTAGACAATGTCAAAATATAGAATTTATCAAGTAGGAAACTATGATGAATTTAGGTCGAAGGACTTTCAATATTGTTATGGCTAGTACTTATGACATATTCCATGAAGTACTCTCACAAGTGGGTCATGTCCAATACAATGTTCTCTAACATTTATTCATGTCTTAACTCGATATCACAAATATCCATGGCCAGTAAAACATAGCCATCAATTCACAAACATACTAATCTTAATTTATTATTATTCCAATAATAATAATCGATCAGGGGCAGTTTTAGAATAGTCATTGTATTCATTGTAGGGTTTTACTATCAAGTCACGTACTTGATGACCACAAAACAAAATGCACTATTCATGGAAAGGAAAGCCTCATATTATTATATAAAACATAATGACATTAGTATAAGTACAAATTGACTCTAGGGCATATCCCCAACACAAGGTCCCGTCATTTTTCTTCACAAATAGTACAGGCGCTCCCCAAGGTGACGTGTTGGTCAGATGTAACCTTGACCCACCAACTCCTCTAACTGCTCCTTCAATTCCTTCAATTCTACTGGTGCCATTCGGTACGGAGTCCATGATACTGGCTCCGCCCCCGGAATTAAGTCGATAGTGAATTCCACCTCTCGGTCGGGAGGTAAAGAGTCAAGCTTCGCCGGGAACACATCGGGAAAGTCCTTCACCACTTCGGTGTCCTCCAGAGTGCACCAGTCCTTCGGTTTGTTTATCACGTAAGCCAGATAACCTTGACAACCTTGCCTCAACAATTTTCGAGCCTTAGCCCCCGCAATCAAGTACTTTCGCTCTTTCACTCTCTTGCCATTAAATTCTAACACATCATAACCCGGCCTGACGAACTGAACTGACTTATTTTTACAGTCTACCCTAGCCCCATGTTTGGCTAACCAATCCATCCCCAAAATCGAGTCATAGTCCTCAATGTCTAACACAATCAAATCTCCCTCCAGGTTTTCTCTCCCTACTTTAATATTACAATCCTTCACATACCGATACGCTTGCACCATTTTCCCCAAATGTGTGCTTACTTCCAAAATGAAGGGTAGCTCCACTCCATCCTATAGGATTTCTAAATTAATTAAATAGATTAAGCACAGTGAAAAATAGCAAGAAATCCAAGCCATAGATCACGGGTTTGCGGTAGAAACGAGAAAAGAGAAGATCACGTTTATTACCTCTTGAAGCCGGAATTTAAAATTTTCTTGTTCCAACAACGCAGGCGCGATCCGGATCACAAAGCCGGTTCACAGCAGCTCAACTGAAGCCCAAGAAAGAACTCCCTCTAATGATAATCCACACAAGGTCGAACGCTCACAATCTCACAATTCTATGCTAGTAGAATTTAGGAGGCTAGGGTTTGATCAAGAGAGAGGCAGAGAAACGGTTTCTCTGTTATTGCGTGAATAGTCTGTGTCTCTTACCCTAAGGAAACCGTTTCCTTATATTTATAGATTTATAATTACCGTAAATTGTAACTTAGTCCTTCAACGTCCAATTGTCAACAAATTGGTCCTTGAAGTTTACTTAATTACAATTAGGTCTCATGAATTATAACAAACTTATAATTCACCTATAAATATATTCCCTTCCCTTAATTAACCCCACAATATTATCAAATAATATATTTGAGCATTCAAACCTTTATTGTGTGTGACCCATTAGGTTTCATGGCCTTATTGGTAGCATAATATAAATTAATTCTAACAATATTAGAATTAATAATCCTTAACAAAATAAAGGATTAAATTTATTAATTCTCCAATTAATAAATCCA